>QEPC01001011.1:947812-980447 GCA_003113815.1 Sphenodon punctatus | reverse complement strand
AGGCACCGGCGGCGGAGGCAGCAGCAATCCAGGTGGCGGCAGCAGCACCGGCGGCGGCGGCAGAGGCACCGGCGGCGGAGGCAGCAGTGATCCAGGCGGCAGAGGCAGCGGCGATCCAGGCAGTGGCAGCAGAGGCAGCAGCGGGGATCCCGGCGGCAACGGCTGGAGCTGAGCAGCTGGAGTCAGCGGCGCTTCAAGTAGGTCGCATGTGCTGATGGGACCAGCTTTATAAAGGCCGCGCAAGCCCCTGATTGGCTTGTGGCCTCAATAAAGCTGGTCCTTGATTGGCTCACTGCCGCAGGAAGGGAAATCCGCGGGGATTTCCCCAGTTTCTGCGAGAATCCTGCCGAGGGCAGGATTCTGCGCAAATCCCGCGAATCGCGGGAGCGTGGAAGACTCGGGGACCTGCTCTTGACAGTCTCCTCCACTGCCATGCAGGGCACAGGAAGGCCTGCAGTCCAGGAGGCTGCGGCTGTCTCTGCTGTGCCTGCAGGAGCAGGTACAGGTGTTTCTGGGTCGGATGTTCATCATGGGCTACCATCGTCCCCCATTATTGATGGGATCCCCAGCAGTCCAGGGCTGGTGGATCCCACCCCAGCTGCTAGAGGCAGGGCCTGATCCCCGGGCAATGGCAGCAGGGAGAGCAGCAGTAGCAGCAGCAGCAGAAGCTATAGGGGGCACAAGGAGAGTGACAGCAGCATGGGCAGTCAATAAGCCTCAGGGTCCCAGTACTCCCCTTCATGGGACATATCTCTGATTGGGGACAGTGAGGCAGATACTAGTCCTGTGGAGGAGATGTCTGGTGCTGAGGTGATGGCTGTCCCTCCAAGAGCTGTGTTGCCACCATGTTCTGCCCCTCCCATCAGCACTGTCAGTGGTGCAGCAGCAGCAGCCAGATGAGGCCCAAAAGCATCAGTGCACCATGGAGGAGCTGGAGTGGGAGCAGCAGCCAAGTCCATCAGCAGCTGCAGGACGTGGAGGGCGGCGTGGCTTTTTATTTATTTATTTTTAAAATTTATACCGTGCCCCTCTTGCCACAGGCAACCCGGGGCGGCTAACAAATAGCAACATGAAAGATAAACACAATAAAATATCAAAAAACATAAGCAGGGGAGGAAGCTGTCTTTCAACTGAAAGCCACGCACATGTTGGGGGAAAGGATTGCGCTCAAAGGGCAGCCCTTCTTGGTGGTCGGGGACATGGGGTTTAGGCACCTGATTGGCTTCCTCCTGGCCCCCAAGTTAAAGCTGCCCTCGCACAGCACCCTGAGTCAAGCTGCCACCAATGCCTGGCAGGCAGCCTGCAATACCCAGCCAAGAAGGGGTGGCAGCCACCGAGTCCTGGCCGGGTCTCTGCTGCTGCTCCATCAATGCCTGGCAGCCTGCAATGCCCAGTCGTGGTGGTGACTAGAAGTGGAGAACCCAGCATAGAGCAAGCAGAACTGGAGGCCTGCCAGCACCACCCTGAGTTGGCAGGTGGTGCCAACCCTGTACCGGGCTTTAAAGGAGCGGGTGAGGGAGCAGCTGGCAGGGGCTGGGAGTGCCACCATCCACTTCACCACCGACCTGTGGTCGAGTAGGAACGCACAGAACAACTACCTGGCAGTGACGACGCACTGGTGGTAGGACCCGGAGGCAGCATTTGGCAGTGGCAGGAGGAGTCCCAAAGCAGGACATAGGTGGGCCCTGCCTCAGGCAGAAGTCATGGACGCCGTGGCCCCTGCACTTCTCAGAACATTGAGGCACCCTGACCTCCGTGGTGAGGGAGTGGGTCACGCCAGGCATGCCCCTCACCAACGGGTGCGTGGTGATGCACAATGCGGCCAACATATTGAGGGCAGTCCGCAAGGGGGGCTTAACCCGCATCCCTTCACCTGGTGGTCAGGGACACTCTGGGCTTGGGGGAGAAGGGGATTGGGTCAGGCACCCTTAGCTCCCTGATCAAGTGGGGGAGGAAGCTGGCCGGTTACTTTAACCAGAGCGTGATGGGCAGCGACCTCCTCCAGGCGAAGCAGGTCGAGCAAGGCTCCCCAGTGCACCAGCTGGTGCAGGATGTGTCCAACCGGTGGAACTCCTCCACGTTCCTGATGCTCGAGCAGCTTCTTGAGAAGGAAGTCACCTTGCATCAGGTTCAACTGGTGACGGACAACGGGGCACCTCCAGGGTATGATGGGGCAGAATGGGAGATCCTGGCACTCTATGGGCACTGGAAGGGTGAGGTGGTGGAGAGGGCTCACCCTTCCAGTAAGAGGGCAGAGAGGGCTCTGGAGCATGGCAGAAGCAGCAGCAGCAGGATGCCCCTGGGGATGGTGGGAGTGGGAGAAGCCACCCCTTTTAGCCGGCGGGTTCTCTCCCTGCCCCCAGCCCTAGCAGTAGCAGCACCAGGAGCAGCACACCTATTGCTTCTGGATGACATGGATGGACAGCCCTCCCTGTCTGGAACATAGACCCCAGAACCCTGAGGGTGGGTCCTGGGACTGGAGTGGCAGCTTCTAGATGATGTGGATGGACAGCCCTCCCTGCCTGTAACATAGGCCCCAGAACCCTGATGGTGGATCCTGGGGCTGGAGTGGCTGTATCTCGATACGGTGGAATGACAGCTCTCTGTGAGCAGAATGATGAGCCCCAGAACCCTGATGGTGGATCCTGGAGCGGCTGTATCTTGATACGGTGGAATGACAGCTCTCTGTGAGCAGAATGATGAGCCCCAGAACCCTGACAGTGGGTCCTGAGGCTAGAGTGGCTTGAGAACTTTGAAGGCCGAAGTGGAGAAGGGTTCCATGTGAACAGCAGTTGAACATGTGTCAGTCGGTCCTAAGAGATAGGCAAGCGCCATTCCAACTTCAAGGCCCTCACAAATAATGGAAAATACATCACATACCTGGAAGAGCTGGCTGAGTTTGTCCAGCAGTGAATGGATGTTGGTTTATCTTCCAAGTTCCTTCTGGTTCTAGTCAACTTGGTGAAGTTCAACAACAGTCATTGGGTTGCTGGGGCAGAACCCGTGGCACAGACAGCATAGGTGGCATTGACAGCAGCAGCAGACATTGGATTTCTGGGCAGAACCCGTGGCACAGACAGCATAGGTGGCATTGGCAGCAACAGCAGACACTGGGTTGCTGGGGCAAAACCCATGGCACAGACAGCATAGGCAGCAGTGGCAGACATTGGATTGACCGGGCATAGAGCTCGTGGCATAAACAGCATAGGTGGCATTGACAGCAGCGGCAGACATTGGATTGACTGGGCACAGAACCCATGGCACAGATAGCACAGGTGGCCTTATTTGCAGCAGCAGGGATTGGATTGCTGGGGCAGAACCCATGGCACAGACAGAATAGGCGCCATTGGAAGCAGTAGCAGACAGTGGATTGACCGGGCACAGAACCCATGGCACAAACAGCATAGGCGGCATTGGAAGCAACAGCAGACATTGGATTCCTGGAGCAGAACCCATGGCACAGAAAGCATAGGTGGCATTGGCAGCAGCGGCAGACATTGGATTGATCGGGCACAGAACCCGTGGCACAGGCACTAAACACTATATTTTAGATGGGAGGGGGGAACAACACAGGGAGGGGTACAAAACTGAAATGAAACCTAAATCAATCCAATCCTACTGTAAATAAATAAAAAATCAGGAAGGGAATCAAGGATGGAATATATAGAGGGAGAGGGAAAGGATTCAATGGAGGGGGGAGGCAGGAAGAACACAGGGAGTGGTAAAAAATAATAATAACTCCTAAATCTATCTAATCTAAGGTAAATGTTATGGGGGAAAGGGGAAAGGACAGGGCACGCACCACACTCCACCACACACCAGACACTCCTCGTTCCCCAAAAAGGCCCTCTGGGTGAAAATGCCCTTCAGGATAGTAAGTAGGCCCTTCTGAGTGTGGGAAGCACAAGGAAGTCAGGCCCCTATCATCATCAGGAGTAGGGTTACAGGAGTCCTGTGGCTGCCTGCTACTCTCAATCACCTGCAAGCACTCCAGGGAAGATTCTGGGGAGGATGGCATGGTGTCCAAAACAGTGAGGGGAGGAAGGGTCCAGGGCCCAGGGTCCAGGAAGGGAAGAGCCTTGCACAACACAGAGTGGAACAGGGGCCCAGGGAAGGAAGGGGCCACACTCTCACCCTTACACTCACCTTTGCACTCACTCACCAGGAAGTGAAACAGGGAAATGAAGGAAGGGCAAGCCACTACATCACTGCAGACAGGTTATACGCAAAGCTCACAACAAACCACACACTTCACTCGCAATAAACAACCAACAGAATGTAAGCACTTAGCTTTTCCACACAACAGGGCCAGTCCAAACCAGGGAACCTGATCACCCCCCTCTGTGTACAAGGCAGCGCTGGTTTAAATAGCCTATTCATTCAATGCCTGCAGCTGGAGGCTTCCCCTGCAGGCGGGCTGAGCACCGCAGGGTCCTAGGTTCCACCCCTGTATCCTCAGGGGAGAGTGGAGCTTCTGGCACGAGTGCTGCCTCTGAGAGCGTGGACCCTGTGCTGCCCTGCTCTGACGGTGGATCTGCCACAACCCACTGGAGGGTAGGTGCCGAAGGGGGTTCTGGGGTGGGCACGGAGCGTGGGGGTACCCTGTGGCGATGGAGCCCTATGACAGTAAATAAATGAAGCTAGGAAGGTAAATGTGTGGGAATGGGTGAAATAGGAGGAGGATGGGAATGGATTGTTAGGAAAGCAAACTGTTGGGAGAGGGACACTTCTGGAAACGCTGCTGAAAGGATCAGTGGCTAGCTCAGAAGGATTCAGAAGGGGGGGAGGGCAATGACTTTTGTTACTTTCTGTGCCCGCAAGCCCTGTACAGCCTAGCCCCATACCAATCGCAGACTGCAAAGCCAGTGGTCTGAGGAAAAGAGGGATTGTGATTGGGCAGGCAGGCTGCTATTCCAAGCCTCTCCACCCCTGGCACCAGGAAGTCTGCTCCTCAGGTGGCCCCCCTCCTCCCTGGGCTTGTTTACCCTGTTTTTCCCACCCGAATGCAGCCGAACGTGGCTGAACTGTTTGGGGATTCTGGCGTTCGGTTCGGGCATTTGGTTTGGCCATCCAAATGAGCCGAGTTCGGGCCGAACACCAAATGTCCAAATTGCGTTCACACATCCCTAGTAATTTGCCCTTCTTTTGAAACTTAATAGTTTTGTTAATGCATAAGATAGCCCCAGACATAGGAACACTGTAGGTGCACACAGGTGCTCACCCATCCCCCCACATCCCCCACATGGAGCAACCTGTTTTTTCACAGGTTTCTCTGTGCAGGGGTGATGGGTGGAGGTGCATGTTACACAAGGCAGGCCCCCTAGGCCCGGGCCTTGGTTGGGGTTTTCTGGAGGGTGGCAGTTCTGGTGCTGTTCCACCCCACTCCGTTTTTTTCCCCCTCCCTGCATGACCGGAGGCTGCTGCCCTCAGAAACCTGCTTCCTGGGTCCCCATCCCTCACAGCCTGCTAGTAGTGCTGCCGCAGCAGCAGCAACAACGGGATACTGATCAGACTGGGAGATAAATCTGTTTGTTTAGAAATAACTCCTCCCCATGTGAGTGATCAGAAGGTTGCCTTCTAAAGATGGTTCTAACAATCTCACAACTGGGTTGTGCATGCTCACCATATTTAAATAATAGACCACGTGATGGCCTCGAGCTCCTCTAGTATAAAAACCACTCTGCCCCTCGGAATGACAGTTCCTTCCAACCCTTCCTAGGAATATAAGAAAAAACTCAATGCAGGGCTGGAATGGTGGGTGTTGTGAGAATGTACTAGATCTCCCTCATAAGAGACTCTTGAGAAAATTAAAAAGTCATGGGATAGGAGGTAGTGTCTTACTATGAATCAGAAACTAGTTGAAAGATAGAAAGCAAAGGGTTGGACTAAATGATCAGTTTTCACAATGGAGAGATGTAAAAAGTGGTGTGCCTCAGGGATCTGTGTTGGGACCGGTGCTGTTTAATGTAATCATTAATGATTTGGAAAAAGGTGTTAAGAGTGAGGTGATCAAATCTGCAGACAACACCAAGTTATTCAAGGTAGTTAAAACATGAGCAGACTGTGAGGAACTGCAACAGGATCTTATGACACTGGGTACCTGGGCATCTAAATGGCAAATGAGATTTAATGTGGACAAGTGCAAAGTGATGCATGTAGGGAAAAATAACCCAAACTATGTGTACACAATGCTGGGTACTAAGCTAGGAGTTGCCACTCAGGAAAAGGATCTGGGGGTGGTTGTGGACAATACAATGAAATTCACAGCTCACTGCGCAGCAGTAGTCAAAAAAGCAAACAGAATGTTAGGAATTATTCAGAAGGGGCTAGAGAATAAAACTGAGGATGTCATAATGCCTCTATTCAATTCAATTTATTATTTGCATAACCTTTGGCCATTGCAGAAAATAGCAAATTTATAAAATACAACAATTTACATAAAACATAGCAGAGGCTTCAAAAATATTAAACAAATAAAGCTAATCAATAATAAAACACAATTGAAACCAAAACAAAACAAGTTTTCAGTTGGCTAATCTGGCCAGCATCAGTGAACAATCACTGTGGATAAATAATAAAATCTCTCCCAAAGGTATTAACAGTTCCAAGAAAGCCTGTCTAAAAAAAAGATGACTTGAGAAATTGTGCCACTGCAGCAGTCAGACCACTGTCTGAGTCACTTAAAGCTATCCTCAAGAGTGTCACGTGATCTCTGCCTGGGAATTTGTCTTTAAAAAAGGCAAGATACTTAGCTCTGAGAGGAGCGTAAAGATGATACTCAAACAATACATGGTGAGAGGATTCAGTGGTCAGCTGGTCAAAAGGACATTGTTGATCAGAATAGGGTAACCCAATAAAGCGATCTTCCAGAAGCCTGGAAGGAAGTGCATTTAAATCGGGCTGCAAGAAATAAATGCTTCACTCTAAATGAGAGGGATGAAGATAAATATGAGGCCATCTTATCAGGGGCTGGTACCCAATTACTGTAACTGGACAGATGGAGGGAGGCAGCAACCTTAGCCAGCTCCTCCTGTCTAGTTTATTTATTTATTTATTTATTTAATAAATTTATACCCTGCTAGTAGTGCCTGCTAGTAGTGCTCCCAGGTTTTTTTTATATAAAAAATTATTTATTTAATAAATTTAATAAATTTATGTCAGACAACCTTGTCGAGATCTCAACTAGGGCTGTAGCGGCATGCCGCCACGGCAGCTGTTACCGACGGAAACCCCTATTCCGCACATCACGGCGCGGTTCGGCAGAGGCTTCTTTCCGACAGCTGCGGCAGCGGTTTGCTGCTAATGTTGCCGCGTCATCGGAACTGATGGGCGGAAGCAAAACTTTTGTGGATTCCCAGCAAGAAGCAGCACCACCTTCGCTTTCCGTCTGCCGCAGAATCTTTGTGATTATCTGATCATTGTATCATGCTTCTGCCACCCTGAATACAAGGTATCGTGAGACCTGGCGGCATGATTCATCGGCCAATTTCATTGTCTAGGGCTTTTTCATTTCATTGGCTAGGGCTTTCACAGAGAGACATGTCCCGCCTTCACCATTAAGTGTACAAATAGGTGTGTTTGTACCTTGTTTCTCCCTCTTGATCCCCAATCGCAGTAAGAGTGAGTGACTGTTGGAGCTGCGCCACCAGTGTCTGTGTTTGTTAACACACTCTGATCTTCCGCGCTCCACGACAAAGCACCGCATAGCGACTCGAGGAGAGAGAATCCTATCCCTTCCTCCTAATTCATATAATACCATTGATTTTGGAGAACATAAGAAGGTTTTTGTGTAAGTGCTTGAACTTTTATTCTAATTCTTCTAAACTGTGCTTTTTTTTAACAGCTAATGTAGTGCTAAAGCAGCTAAAGTAATTTTGGTACAGCTGCACTTTACATTTTCCATTATCCTTTTTAGTGCTAAAGCAGCTAAAGTAATTTTGGTACAGCTGCACTTTACATTTTCCATTATCCTTTTTTTGTAATAAATGTACACACATGTTCTTTATTGCTGTGAGCCTTTTATGTTTATCGCTCGGTTTTGGTTGATATTGTTTGTGGTTGCTATTGTTAGTTCTCTAGTATGCATTGCAATGCATAGCCGGAGGTAGCCGCGGAATCCACAGAATCTGCCGGTGAGCCTGGAGCATGGACTCTGGGAGGGTCGGGGAAGCACATGGTGAAATAGACATGGCCGGGGGGGAGGGGCTGCCGGGAGAGTCACCCATGGGGAGAGCCTGGAGGAGGGGGGGTGCATAGCCGGTAACCGCAGAAGACTTGGGGTCCCTGCACAGCCCCTCTACCGGCAGCACCTTTCCCCCCCCCCCAGTTTCAATTTTCCCATGTGCTTCTGGGACCCCAACCCCGAGTCCCTGCTCCAGGCTCGCTGGCGCCTTCTGAGCCTTCCGCGGCTACTGGTGGCTATGCCCCCCCTCCTCCAGGCTCTCCCTTGGTGACTCTCCCAGCAGCCCCTCCCCCCCAGATGTGTCTATTTCCCGGTGTGCTTCCACCCCAACCCCGAATCCCTGCTCAAGGCTCGCTGGTGGCTTCTGAGTCTTATGCGGCTACCAGCAGCTATGCCCCCCCTCCTCCAGGCTCTCCCTTGGTGACTCTCCCAGCAGCCCCTCCCCCCCGCCGTGTCTATTTCCCCGGGTGATTCCCCAACCCTCCCATAGTCCATGCTCCAGGCTCACCGGCGGCTTCTGAGCCTTCCGTGGCTACCGGCAGATATGCCCCCCCTCCTCCAGGCTCTCCCTTGGTGACTCTCACGGAAGCCCCTCCCCCCCCGGCCATGTCTATTTCCCCGTGTGCTTCCACCCTGACCCTGAATCCCTGCTCCAGGCTCTCCGGCGGCTTCTGAGCCTTACGCAGCTACCAGCAGCTATTGCCCCCCTCCTCCAGGCTCTCCCTTGGTGACTCTCCCAGAAGCCCCTCCCCCCCGGCCGTGTCTATTTCCCCGGGTGATTCCCCAACCCTCCCTGAGTCCATGCTCCAGGCTCGCCGGCGGCTTCTGAGCCTTCCGTGGCTACCGGCAGCTATGCCCCCTCTCCTCCAGACTCTCCCTTGGTGACTCTCCCGGAAGCCCCTCCCCACCGGCCATGTCTATTTCCCCATGTGCTTCCACCCTGACCCCGAATCCCTGCTCCAGGCTCTCCGGCGGCTTCTGAGCCATACGCGGCTACCAGCAACTATGCCCCCCCCTCCTCCAGGCTCTCCCTTGGTGACTCTCCCAGCAGCCCCTCCCCCCCGGCCATGTCTATTTCCCCGGGTCATTCCCCAACCCTCCCTGAGTCCATGCTCCAGGCTCGGTGGTGGCTTCTGAGCCTTCCGTGGCTACCGGCAGCTATGCCCCCCCCATCTCCAGGCTCTCCCTTGGTGACTCTCCTGGCATCCCCTCTCCCCCAGCCATGTCTATTTTCCCATGTGATTCCCTGACCCTCCCCAAGTCCATGCTCCAGGCTTGCAGGCAGCTTCTAAGCCTTCTGCAGCTACCGGCGGCTATGCCCCCCCTCCTCCAGGCTCTCCCTTGGTGACTCTCCTGGCAGCCCCTCCCCCTGGCCATGTCTATTTCCCTGTGTGATTCCCCAACCCTCCCCGAGTCCATGCTCCAGGCTTGCAGGCGGCTTCTGAGCCTTCCACGGCTACCAGCGGCTATGCCCCCCCTCCTCCAGGCTCTCCCTTGGTGACTCTCCCGGCAGCCCCTCCCCTCTGGACGCGTCTATTTCCCCGTGTGATTCCCTGACCCTCCCTGAGTCCATGCTCCAGGCTCGCAGGCAGCTTCTGAGCCTGACCTCTGCATAGCCGGTAGCCGCGGAAGGCTCTGAAGCCGCCGGCGAGCCTGGAGCATGGACTTGGGGAGGGTCGGGGAAGCACACGGGGAAATAGACATGGCCAGGGGGAGGGGCTGGCTGGATAGTCACCCAGGAAGAGCCTGCAGGAGGGGGGGATAGCCAGTAGCCGCGGAAGACTTGGGGTCCCTGCAGCCCCTCTACCGGCAGCACCTCCCCGTCCCCACCCCCCCGGTCATCTCAATTTCCCCCAATCAGGCACGCACTTGCAGTGTCTTTTCAAAAAAGATTTTTAAAACCGCTGGATCGGTGTGGATGGAGGTTGCTTGCTACCTTGCAAGCAATGGTTCTGCGAGCTGGCTCCAAACATTCTCACAAAAGTGATGCTCTCGGGCATCACAGTCATATCAACCACCGATTAATTTTAGAACAATCACACGAACTATGACAGTCTCGATGCCACACGCAGTAAATAATGAATCTTGCCATTCATCTACAAATAGTACTTTCAAGTTGTGTTGCCATTGTGACAATGTTTAGAGTCATCCTGAAGAACATTTTTTACAAGGTAGCAACCTTTTGTTCTGCAACTACTGCCACTATTCCCAGTCCCACAAACTTTAGAGTCCCTGCAAACACTTTGGTTCTTTTAATTTTATTTTCATGATTGTACAACTACACTATACAATACAATACAATACACAATAATACAACTACAATTCTAGTTGTATTATAGTTACATACAATTGTACTTATACAAAAAAAGGATGAAAAAAAATTCAATCTTTTTGTGAGAAAATAAATATATAAAAAATATGTAAACTAAAAATAATACACATGCGCTAACATCCTCATTTTCCATTTACTGTGCAGCTCGCATCCCCTGATACATTCTGCAGACGGCCTGCAGGACAAAAACACATCTTTTGCTCTGCCACAGACTTTAGGTAAGTTGATTTAAGACAATTCTGAAATACATTTTTAAAAAGACAGCATACTGAGAGAAGTAATTGCTTGTTGTGTTCTATTAAGTCATGATGCAGAAAATTTGGATCATTGGAGATTCGTACATAAAAAGACTCGAGCAATTCTGCAGCACAGAACATGCGGACATCAATTTTAATTTACACAATGTTAGCGTGAAATGGATCCGAAGGGGTGGGATGCGATGGTCCAATGTATTGCTGTCTTTAAAGAAGGAAAGGCAATTCATTTCATCCCTTTCTGACCTGCCTTCCTGCATCGTAATCCACTCTGGTGGTAACGATATTGGCATGCTCAAAGGGGGTGAGCTTCTGGAGGAAATGAGAAAAGATTTAAAGGCAATAAACCTTCTGTTTCCTGGTTGTAAGCTAGTCTTCTCTGACATGATCATTCGCATTTGCAACTGCTATAGCACAAATATGCATGCTATTAATAAATCTCTCAGAAATGTAAATAAGTGTGTAGGTGCTTTCCTTAAGGATATTGTTATGGTTTCTGTCTGGCACAGGAATATTATAGCCGCCTGTACTGATATGTTTTTGCTTGATGGCGTACACCGTTCACAATCTGGCATGTCAATGTTCTATGATAACATTAGGTCTGCTATAGTAGCAAATGTACTGTGATTGGTTTTCTCCAAACTCATTACTGATGTAACACAATGAGTTATCTAACATTTACATGTGTATATTTTGTCCATTAATACTTCCTTATTTACTTATTCAGACACCCTTTTTTCCCCATAGGCTATAGAGATGCCAGCAGAATCGGCTAAGCGGAAACGTGATAATTCCTCTTCTGGACAGTGTACTACAACTCGCAGCATTAGGACGAGCCCGAGCAATGTCTTGTCACTTCGTAATGGAAAGAAAAGGGTACAGGAACAGTGTCTCCTCAAACACCACAAGTCCCAGGATCTGGTGTGGAGGCTCCGGCTGTTGCTTCTGCACCAGTAATCTCCCTGCCCCCTCTTGTGTTTCCACAAGAAGCCCCACACCCACACCATTCTTCCATTAATGAATTGTCCCAGCAGCAGATTGCAATGCATATTTCACCTGTCAAAATTGCATTGCCGCATCTGGGCAGTTCAAAACCTCAGGCAATGGCCAAACGCTCACAGGTGCCTCTTCAGTTGCAACCACACAACCAACAGCAGTCTGAGGGTATGGAATTGTCACAGATGCTGCTACCAATGCGTATTTCACCAGCTAAAATACCATTGTCACAGCATGGCAGTTCTAAACATTGGGCACCGCTGCAAACTAAACGTGCTTTAATCAAATGCTATGTTTCAGCGCAGGATGCACTGAGGGGTTTTCTTGATGCAGATTCCCCCTCCACTGTAGGAGAATCATCCATGGACTCCTACAAAGATGTTGAATTGTCCCAGCGCATTGACAATGATTTAGAGCTGCAACTTGAAAGTACATCCGAGCAATCTCAAAAATGCATGCAGGAGCCAGTGATGGCACACAGCGACAACACCTGGAGCCAATTGTGTACTTCAGCTGTCGAGGATGTGGAAGAAGGTGAGCGTGCTCTGGAAAGCGAGCCAGGGGTGAGTGTGAATGACAACACTGTGCGTGTTGTGCGTGACAACAATGTGCGTGTCGCACACGTTTCTCATCATCACTGTGCTGACAACAATACTGATACTGATGGTATCGTGGATGATTTGGAATTAACCGAAGATGTAGATGAAGATGATCTTTACACCCCTCATAATGCACAATCCTCAGGCTCCAGCCAAATGCGTAAAAGGCTACGGATGGATGAAAACCCCTTAAATGTTGAATGGGAAGTCCATTTGCCCTTGCAATATAGTACGGGTACTGACATAGCCCCAATTTTCAAAAAAACTTCATCGAAACATCAGCCAACGACTCCGAGCTCCAACCACAACACAACATCAAACAAGGACAGCACTCCAACATCATTGTCTCTTACCAAGGAAAAAAATCTACGCCGGCGGGTTCGCCTGTGGCATCCACATCAACAAATCACGAGGCTGTATTATCGTCACAGCAAGGAACAATCAACAACACCCCCGATTGGAATGCAGACGAATGAAAAGAACTTAGGTCAGATATCTGGGACCATTTCACTGCATGTGATGCAAAGAAACTAGTAGTGAAGTGCAAATACTGCGCAAGGAAAATAACAAGAGGGACCGAAGGAGGGAAGAGCCGGCCTGGGACTAGTGGTATGCGCAGCCACATGAAGCACCATCACCAGTCCATTCTCAATGGCTCTAGCAAAACTACAACAAGCAACAGCGAGGATCCCTCTATAAACACCGCTAGTGATAGGACTGTGCAGACCACATTGCGAGAATCTATGAAAAACCAAAACAAATGGCCAGCATCTCACCCTACTGCACAGTACTACCTAGCACTCGTGACCAAGATGCTGGCAGTCGACATGCTTCCGTTCTCCTTTGTGGAGAACGAGGGATTCCGCGAAATAATGGAAGGAATGGCCCCAAGATGGAATGTACCTTCGAGATATTATTTCGCAAAGAAGACCATTCCAAAACTTTTCTCCGAAACATGCAAAGCAGTATCAGCTGCTATGCGTGGGTGCGAGGGCAAGGTTGTGCACTTAACCACAGACATGTGGACAAGTGCACAGCGCATGGAGTACCTGTGCGTTACTGCACACTGGATTCATCGAAACACCAATAACAGACTGGTAAGGAAGCAGGCCATACTTGCATTGGAACACTTTCCGGAACAACACACTGCTGACAACATCCATGCTAAATTATCACAATTGACACATGAATGGTTGGCTCCCCTTGATCTCTCCATTGGGTGCATTGTGTCAGACAATGGTGCAAATATCATGAAAGCGATTTCTGACTGCGGGAGCCAAAATGTTTCCTGCATGGCTCATTCACTGCATCTGGTGGCCAAAAAATTTCTAGAATCGGACCCAACGGTTAAGGACACAGTAGAGCGTGCAAAGAAGTTGGTGACGCACTTTCGACGATCGGGAAAATCTCGCCGCGTGCTCAGGCAAATACAGGAGGAGAGACAACTTGCACTTCAGTTCTTCCCGAACGATGTCTGCACGCGTTGGAACTCAACGTATGATATGCTAAAAAGGCTACATTCGCAGCGACTGGCGATTGATACTTTCTTTGCTGTGGCATCCAAGTCTGTAAAGGACGCCCCCGCTATGCAGCTAAATATAACACACTGGGATACAATAGAAGCTCTCCTTGCTCTGATGGCACCCTTTAAAGACATGACGGAGTTTGTGAGCAGGGCCGATGCAACACTCAGCCAGAGCTTGGCCTCTCTCGTATTATTGAGGACACAAGTCGCAGACATCACCAACTCTCTAGCACTACAGGATGATGGACTGAGGGCCGAAAGGCTTGGGATTTCATTACTGAACATGATCAAGGACAGCACCCAGTTTAAGAAGATTGGTGAAGATAAGTTGTACAGGGTGGCGACTGCTCTGGACCCACGTTTCAAGAACGTTCCAAAGGTATTGGGTGGTGAAGAAGCCGCTGCAGCTGCACGCTATGAGATTGCAAGCCGCATAATTAAAGGGGTTTGCGAAGACAGTGATGACGATGCACAGGAGAACGACACAGATAGCAGTTCAGAAGATCACACCGTACAGCATGACGCATCTTCTGTCTGGGCAAGTTTTCAGAAGTATGGACTCATGGTACTGACTCACAATAAAAGTAAAAGAAGAGTTGATAAGTTGCAACGGCCAAACTCATTATCTGCAGCCAAATACATGTACGACCAGTACGTGTCATCTGCCCCAGTGGATGGCATGAATAGTGATCCACTAATTTATTGGGCTGACAAAAGTGGCACTTGGCCAGCACTATACAATTTGGCAATCACACTCCTTGGCTGTCCTCCAAGCAGTGTCCCATTTGAACGTTTATTTAGCTGTGTGGGCGCAATTTTAGGAAATAAAAGAACTAGTCTTAGCAGTCTAAATCTTGAGCGCCTAGCATTAATAAAAATGAACAGGGAATACCTTCCGAAGATAACCAAGGATTTAATTGGAGCAACAACAGATGATGATATAATGAAGTGCACCAGAGAGGCAATCAATCGACAGAGAAAAGGTTTTGATGAAGGAGAAGAACTATCTGAAGGAATACAAGAGCACTAATGCAGTAAGTCCATTTCTGTTTGTTGGTTTGTTGCTTATACATGCTGGCATATGCATACATAGCATAGGAATGCATTGTCCTAGTTATTTGTGCAGTATTTTTTGAGTATGCAACATGTTTTTTTTTTTCATATTTGTCAGCATACAACTAGCATACAACTAGCATGTTCAGAGATAGCATAGGAATGCATTGTCTTTGTGATTTGTGCAGTCTTCAGGAGTTTCTCTCACACACTTAGCAGGAGGCGTGTGAACGGATTGGTGAATTGTGCAACATTACAGGGATCTATTTCTAGGGATAGCACTTCAGCACACCCAGTAATGATTCAATGTGTCATGGGCACAGAATGACACACAGGCAAACTGGGCTTGGAGGCAAGGGGGTGGTGGAAATGTGCATACATAGCATAGGAATGCATTGTGTTATTGAGTTGTCTTACTGCGTTTGTCTGACTGCAGCACGTAGCCTGGGGTGGGGATGGGGTCATGTGCATGAACGGATTGCATCAGTGTGCAACATGGATCTATTTGTCAGTCGGGATAGCAGCACAACCAGGAATGATTCCAAAAGTTTGCATGCTGTGCGGTCATGGGCCACAACGGAATGACACACAGGCAAACTGGTCTAGTCTTAGCAGTCTAAATCTTGAGCGCCTAGCATTAATAAAAATGAACAGGGAATACCTTCCAAAGATAACCAAGGATTTAATTGGAGCAACAACAGATGAGGATATAATGAAGTGCACCCGAGAGGCAATCAATCGACAGAGAAAAGGTTATGATGAAGGAGATGAAATTTCTGAAGGAATACAAGAGCACTAATGCATTAAGTAACTCTTTTAGTGTTATTATTTGAGCAGTCATGGGCTCCACGGAATGACTCACAAGCAAATTTAAACTTGGAGTTGCTTGGCGTGGTGTAGTTCGCTGGCCATTTCCAAATAGCACTTAAGACTGTGTTTTACAAAAAGTATTGTTTTATAAACTACTGCTATATTTTGAATGTTTTTCTTTGTTCCTTTTTCCATTTCTGTTTGTTGATAACAAAGCACTCTTTTGCATCAAGGATGTTGTGCATGTGCAGTCATGTCCTCCATGTCGGAATGACTCGCTACGGAATAAGTCGCTAGTAATATTGAACTTGAGTAGCATGCCATGGTGCAGTCCATTTCCAAATAGCACTTAAGACTGTGTTTTACAAAAAGTATTGTTTTATACAAACCAGGTAAGTTTTTTCTATTATTTCATTGTTCCTTTTTCCATTTCTGATTGTTGGTTCCCATGGCATGGTAGCTGTTCACTCATGGCCTACACGGAATGACTCCTGCAAATTGCCATAAGGGAACACATGGTGTAAATCAGGCAGTGAACATTAGTAATATGATTTTTTGCAGGGAATTGAAGCTAAAAGTACTGTTCCTATGCGAGCACAAGATAAGAAGTGAAGAAACCAAACTTTAGGGTGAGTGTGTTTTTTGTCTTTAAAACAAGGATACGTTTCCAAAGCAACTGTTGCGTATCATGATTATTCTATTTGTGTTTTGCAGTTTAATATTTTATTTTATACTACGGTGTCTTAGTGATTATATTGTCTTACTGATTAGTATCACTAGTGATTTGTGCAGTCTTTTTGGAATATGAATATTTGCCTTACTGCAGCACACTGCCTGGGTTGGGGGGGGGGGGTCATGAGCGTGAACGGATTGCAGCAGTGTGCAACATCGGTCGGTTTCTCGGGAAGTGGTATCAGATCAGGCGCAGCACACCCAGCAATTACTCCAAAAGTTTGCATCCTGTGAGGTCATGGCCACAACAGAATGACACATGGGCATGGGCAAACTGGACTTGGAATCAAGGAGGGTGGGGGATGTGCATGCATACATAACATAGGAATGCATTTTCTGATTATTTGAGTCTTATTTGATGATGCCACATGGGTTTTTTATGTTAATAGATGCTATTTACACATATTTGTCCACATACAACTAGCACACAGTTATATGATGTGTGACTAATAATTGTGCTTATTTAAAGGCTGTTTTTCAGGAACATGGATCATGAACAGCTAGACAGTCGATTTGTAGCCACTACCTCCAGTACTCTTCTGGGATTGAGGACTGATCCGATTGCCATTTTAATATGGAGTCATGAAGGAATTTTACCAGCACAATCAAAAAATTTCCCAACAGACCACTATTGGGTTTTTTAAAAGATGTGCCTTTACTGGTTTTTGCCTTCATCAGGAGAATAAAAAACATTTGCTTTCCAAAAAAATTGAATGCAAGTGCCAGAGCTACCAACCTGTATTACATAAATTCCTACACTGTTTAAAAATTATTTGATCTTCATTCAAAAAGTTGCATTATCATCTTTTAATCATTGAACATGTGGTGGGTGCGGGTGGGTAGGGTAGGGCATGTTGTACTGGGGGGAAGGGCCATGGTCCAGTACTGACCGTCTCCCCCCACACACACTAACCCCCAACACTGAGCCTCTCACACACACCCTACTCAATTCCACACAAAGAAACCCACATTTTATTTTATTTTGATAAAAGTTCATGGTTTGTCAGTTGATCTTGTGATTTCTTTCTTTCTTTCTTTCTTTTCTGACTTCCCCATGACAGAGCACCCTAGGGATGTGGGGCAGTTGTAGAGGTGCAAATGGGGTCAGTGTTATTGGCACTTTAATAGTCTGAGGTGGTACTACAGAGGCAGCTGCATCTCTCAGTCCTAGGTGAAGGAGCCCTATCCCACCCTGTATACACAGCTGCCCTCACCTGAGCTCAATCTCAGCATGAGGCAAGGGATTCCATTCCATTACAAACAGTTCCATCCCACCCCAGAGGCAGCTACCTCTGCCTGCTGAGCAAGGGAGGGACATACACTCACTGGACACTTGTGAGATTTGGACAGGTCGCTGCACTGGGGTGTGCTTTCAGCGACATGACAGGCGCGCCAAAAAATGAGCGTATAGGAAGTGGAACAGATGTAACCAAAAAAATGTTTAATAAATTTTTTTACAAACATTTACAACTATATTTACATTAGTTACTGTTTTTAAAATTATTTACATTTTTATAGAAAACAGGGAGGCTCACTGATGTCTCCGAACCTCTTCTAAAACTTGCTCCATCATTGTTTTGAGGGCGGCGGTGTCCTCATTTATTTTTGCCAGCTGTTCTTCTGTAAAAAATGGAGTTCAGTTAGTATGCATTCTTGAACAGCACCAAAGGTATTTATTTTATGTGATCACATTCACAACAACTCTGAGGGTAATAGTAACTAACACTGGAGCTTTGAGAAATACTCACCAATTATATCTTGTCTGGCTAACAGGTTGTGGACATCATCGGCGGTGTCCCATACAATGCACCATATTGTTCTGGCGACATTGACAATAATTTCACCTGTAATGTGATTGTTAAATAAGATTAAACATATCAATGAACTATTAATGATGACAGTAGCAGTAGCACCAGTGCACCACTAATGTCAATGTAGCCCCACTAATGGCAAGCATAGAGTGAGTGTTACTAATAAAAAATTTTTACTTACCAATGCTGATGAGCCTCTCCAGCAGTCCAGCAAACCCATGGAAAGCCATAATGTTAAGTTTTGATAAAAAAATCTGAAGTTTTGACGCTGCACATGGACAATGTGACATAAGCCCGCCTCCCAGTGTTAAATGCCTGTGGCTGTCAGCTGTCAGTCACAGGGAAAGGCCTGTTCTTATTGGTGTGTGTCAGTTGCTAGGTAAATGACCATTGCAGCTGAAGTGGGGTGGGGTCCGTCCGTCAAGGTAGAGACAGTAGACTTAAATTAGAGAGAGAGATTCAATAGGGAGTTGTGAGAGTTCTGTGTGGAAAGGGTGACGGCAAATTAAAGTTTAACAAGTTCAGCTTAAGTTCCAAAGCGGACAACGTAAAGCCGCGGGGGTGTGTGTGTGTGTGTGCAGGTGGCAGACACAGACACCTAGGTAATGTAATAGTTAAATTAAAATAGAAATTGAACTAGTATAGGATGCAGTACCATCATTTTATCTGACCGTGCAGCATAAAACTTTATTAAAAAAAAGTTACACGGGCCACTTCAGATTCGAACCGCCAGTACAGAAAATTCTGGATTGCAGGGGGAAACATAACCTGCTGTGCTACAGACGCTCTGCTTTTGTGGTGCTGAGATAGAGGACTTCCCTTTGGATTCCAGCTAAACTAGGGATGGGAGAGGAAGGGGATAAGCCAGTAGATAAGCACAGCTACATGTTGTTGAGTCTCTCAACTCCGTCCCTAGAATAAATGCAGCAGGGGACTCACTGGGTTAGAAACTTGTAAAACATGCTTGGTAGGGGTGGGTGTGGGGGAGCTGTGGGCTTTTCTAGCCTGACACAAGACACAAGGGGCTTATAGTGAGTCCAGTTAATAGTCCCTTGGGGGTCTGAGAGAGGACTTGTCTTTGGATTACAGGGCAGCTAATAAACTAGGTATGAGTGTAACTAGCCGACTATGCTCTCTCAAAGTCTAAGATGTGTCGTTACGATAACATTCAATGCAGATGGGCTTGGGCTAGTAACTCCCCTCTGGGGAAGTCTTTGTAGGCTGAGTCAGTGGCCCGAAGGTGGGGGAGGGGATATGTATACAGACAGTTACATACACAAACACACTGTCCTATGTCCTTACACTTACTGCAGCATGTCTTTGCAAGTTGTAAAACAGGCTGTGTAGGATAGGGGGCGGGGAGGGGAATTTTTGTGAAATGAGGGGAATTATAATTTGGAACATGATAAGTTTAGTACCTACTACCCACACTGTCACAGAGTCCCACGGGAGGTTGGTGGGGAACTGGGAATGAGGTGGAAGAATCGCAGGAAGAATCACAGCTGGCTGTAGTAGTGAATCCAGGATTGGGAAGCACTGACGAAATTTTTTGCCCCTGCCCCAGATACCAACCAACCTGAATTACATCAAATCCCACATTGAATAAAAATTATTTGTCCTTCCTTGGACAATTTGCGGTTTCTAGGTTTCACCCTTCCTGCACCACAGTCAGGCTTTAGGAACTAGGTGCTGTTCGCGTCCCAGACCAAGCAACTTACTCAACTACCTAACCGTACCCCTTTTGCCTAGGACATACACTTACTGCAGCATTGAGCACACTGGGCTGTCCTGACGCTGGATGGATTTTCAAGTTGTAAAACTGGTTGCCTGTTTTACAATAGGGAAGATTGTCTAGTGGCTAGCTAAGTACTGGGCGTGGCAGCTCTCGGTAGTAGTATCTATTGATGAACAGTTTTCTAAGTCTTTTTGGTGGGTGAGGGCTGTGAAATCGGAGAGTTCACTGCTTGCACTTCACAAGATGAATAGATAGACTCTCTGCTGGGACAATGAGCATGTCCAATCCAATGTCTACTTACAGAGCACAGCACTTACAGCAGAGTAAGTGTAATCTTCTACACTTACAGCAGAGCACAGTGAAGACAGCCGGTGCAGTGTAATGTGGTGCACCCAGTTTAAATCTCCCTCCCCGCCTGGCATTGTAGCTGGTTGCCTAGCAGCGATGCAGCATGCTTAAAGTTTCTAACCCACATATGTGAATCTCTGATATAAGTTAATGTAATAATATACCATATTATTCCTAATTGGGAGCTACAAGGACAGTAGATAAGCCAAACCAGCAACATTGTTGTAATTAATGGAGACGACGGGACGTGAAAGATGGGATGCAGAGCGTAGTGGCCTGGACAGCGCAGGGAGTTCAATCTCAATCATTACTTACTCACTCACCAGCTAAACTAGGGGGAAGTGGGACGTTTCTTTGGCTAGTTCAAAATAAAATCAAGTAAAATACTCTTGCCTGGGGGGGAGGGGCGGGGGGTTGTGGCATGCTGTGTGAGTCATTCACTCACCATTCTCAGAATCAGACTTGAGCCGAAGGTGGGGGAGGGGACGTTTGCCTAACAGATTCCAGTTAACTATGGGTAGCCAGCCACCTATGTTCTATCAAGGTCATAAATGTGTGGTTTTGAATAACATACAATTCTTCATGGGCTGGGGAGATGAAGCCTTTTTAGGCTGGGGTAGGGGAAGTTTTGAATAGCATGAGCTACACAGCGGCTAATCCTAGCCCTAGTTGCTTAACATTAAACTTCAGTACACGCGGGGACCAGAGGATGCAATTGTTTATTTATTTTCACATGTACATTATTACAACTGTCCTGTACATATTTCCACACTATATTACAGCTCCGGTGACACTGGCTGGCTGCGGGCGGGCAGGGACTGGAGGAGCATGGGTGAACAGGACTTGCCTGCCTGCCTGCTTGCCTGCCTGCCCCAGTGCAGGGGGAGCTGTGATTCTGCAAACTGATCTCCCTGGCCCCCTGAACTGACCCTCCCAGTCTACTGACCTCCTCCTCCACCACCCACACTAATCCCCAACATTCCCAGAACTGACCTCTCCCAGCCCCCAAGTACTACTCTGACCTCCTCCTCCCACATCCCCCATTACTGACTGACCCCTCCCAGCCCCCAGTACTGACTAACCTCCCCCCCCCACACACTAACCCCCAACACACACCCAGCCAGGGATGTGTGAGGCAGTTGTAGAGGTGGCAATGGGTGTGGGCAAGACTCTGTCTGCTCTTTCCCAGTAGCCGCAGAAGGCTCGAAGCCACTGACGAGCATGGAGCAGGGACTCGGGGTCCCCACTACCTACAGCTCCGGCAGCACCTCCCCGGCCCATGCACTTCCCCGACCCCTAGTCCATGTCAATTTCCCCTAGTCCATGTCCCCTAGACCCCTAGTCCATGTTTATTTCCCCAGCCCATGCACTTCCCCGACCTCTAGTCCATGCTCCATGCTCACCAGCAGCTTTGAGGCTCCTTCCGCGGTTATACCAGCGGAAGGCATTCAACACACAGAGCAGGGACGCTACACGTGAGGCGAGGGAGGGAGTGTGTACTACACCCAACACAACTGGCAGCCAAAACAGAAGGGTGGAGACTGGAGAGGTGATTGTGTGCCGCCCTGCCCAGGCGGGGGTACAAGGATGACAGTGGTGCTGTCAGTGCTGAGCCCGCAGCCGCCTCCTCCTTGTTCTCTCATATCTCCCCTTATATCCCTCCCGCCTGGCTCCATCACGACATGTCATGGTGCTGTACTGAGTGCATGCAGTGCACTGTGCACACCCAGTTTAAATCTCCCTCCCCGGCTTGCATTGTTGCTAGTTGCCTAGCAGCGACGCAGCCTGCTTAAAGTTTCTCCATGGATATGTGAATTTATTTCTATAGGTTAACGTAATAAGAAAGCTGATTTTTGGGCATAGAAAGTATGTCATGAGCAACACAACACAGCACAGCAGTAATTGTATTATTAAAAAACAAGAACAATAATTTAATGATTAAAAACAAATTAAGAGACACAGAACAACAGGGATTTGAACCCGCGAAATGACAGCTAAAAATTGTATAGCAAGCATTGACCTTAACCACTATGCCAACAGAGTTCTGTTAGGTAGTGCTGCTTTTATGTTGGTGTGAGATTTACAAACAACTGGCAAAGGCTTCAGTGACATACTACAGAGAACTCTAGTGTCCGGGCCGGGGGAGGGAAGGTGGTCATGTAAGGACAGGTGGGGGGCTGGGGCAGGTGTAGGGCAGTCATTGCATCAGCAAGGGCGTTCCGCAACTGCAAGTGAGCGTAACGCCGGCTGCCGTAGGGGGCGGGGCATAATAGCAATCATCACGCCGCCTGACTTGGCTGCGCTAATCTGGGGTTAATGTCATAAGTAAGCATTTATTGGTTATTTATATTACAAAGTATGGCAAACACAGCTATATTTATAATAATAACACAACAAACAAACTAATATAAAAGTAATAATGAAAAAAATTGTTACATGTAACTGTGGGAATTTGAACCAGCTGAATTACAGCTACAAGTTATATAGCAAGCAGGGACATTAACAACTATGCCAACTGAGCTCTGCTGCGCAGCTCCCTTCTTCTAGACTGAGGAACTTAGGAATGAGGATTTTAAGAACTCATGGACTTCGTTCACACAGCACATGAACACACTTCATTAATTCAACTTCAAAATGACTCGGTCAGCCAATACACAGGTCACTTTAAATTCTAACCAGGAGTTTTGTTCAAAAACGGTCATTTTAATCTCTAACCAGGAGTTTTATTCAAAAAACTTTACTTTGGAGATCAATTTACGTTTACATACAATATCAATTTGCCATATAATAAAAACACCATGCATGTATTTAGAAGAATGAGCAGTTACTGTGGTACAGAGCAGTACCACACACACACACACACACAGCACCAGCAGTCAGTGTCAGCATGACCATTCACAGTCACACACAGCACAGCGCAGTCGCAGCAGCAGCCTAATCATATTATTAGCTACTCCCTTCACGGAACCGCGATAGACGCTCATGCCTGTCTCTCATATATTAAATTGGCAGAACGCAGTAAAAGACCGCTGATTAATGATCAGCAAATCAGTCAAACACATACATGCCACATCTGTGGATTCTAGGGATGGGCGAACGCGGTTCGGAAGTTCGGAGTTCGGAGTTCGGACCGAACTCGAATAGTTCGGTCGTTTGAACCGAACTCGAATTCAGAAGTTCGGAGTTTGAACCGAACTCGAACAGTTCAGTCAACTGAACCAAACGTTCGAACCGAACTCAAACTCAAACGTTCAGTTCGGATGTGTTCGGTGAGTTCGGAATTGAATTTCCATTGGTTTCAATGGAAAACACATTATCGGATGTAACTTCTTTCTTTTTAAGCTATGTGGCTGAAATTTAGGGTGCCTTTACCTCCAAAAGAACTCATTATGTGTACCAAATTTCAAAACAATTAGATAAAGGAATCCGATTTTAGAAGCAGTTGAATTATTGTATTTTGCAATATTCTACATATACATTCTTAGCTGTAACTTCTTTGCCTCACATCTAATGTAGGTAAACTTGTTCAGTTTATACCCCTTCCCATAGTAACTATCTTTGCCAAATTTCAGAAGGATTAGACAAAAGGTCTTGGTGGTATAAGCAATTAACAAATAAATGTATGTCTGACTATAACAGCTTTGTAGTCCAACCAGTGTACATGAAATTTGGCAGGACTATATATTTCACTTTCCTGATCATCTCTGCCAAATATCAAAAAGATATTATAAAGGGTCTAAATTTTATATGCCTATACAACAAATGTAGAGAAGGGGCCTATGCCTGGGATTCTCTTATGTCACTGTGGTATAAGATCGGTTTGTGATGCAAATTGGCCAACAGAAGTGGGTCCCTTTATCAAAATCTCCTGTACATTTGCTGAAATGGCAGGAAAGGTATTTGATACATTCCTTTTAAATATCCTGTAAACAGAATGGAATATCAAAATGTTACAGCTGGAAATGTATTTTCAGGTTAATGTCTTATACCCTTGGGACCCTTTATCCACTCTTTCCTAAAATTTGCAGAAATATTAAGCATTTGGAGGGATGTAATATGCACAAGTTTCATGAACATTGGATGCAAGATAAAGAAGTTGTAGTCATGAATGTGTATGGAGCTTTTCCTAAAAGCACAAAATTCAATTGCTTCTGAAATCGGTGTCCTTTATCTAATCATTCAGCCTTTTGGTACACTTGGTGCGCTCCATTGGGGGTACAATCTCCATAAATGTCATCAAAAAGTAATAAGAAACAAAAATGTTATAGCCAGAAGTATGTTTTTTAGTTTTTTCCTTTTATTTCAAAAACTAAATGTTATTTTCAGTTTCCAATTACACCGAACTAAAGACCGAACCGATCCCGACCGTAGAGAATACCGAATCTGAACTCAACATTCGACACGAACCACCGAACGTCCACACATTCGAACCGACAAACTGAACCGAACGGGCGAACCGAACGGACGAAACGAACGCAGTCGAACCGAATGGCCGAACTCGAACCATGATCTGTTCACCCATCCCTAGTGGATTCTTGTAGTGGAACGATTGCAGAATCATGGGGTACCGCGTGGAATTCTGCAAGGCACAACGTGGGATGCCGAGGTTGAGGAATGGAATTGCGGTGCAGTAACAGTTGCTGCCGCAACAGCCCTAATCTCAACCCAGACTGATTGTAAATCCTTGTTATCAAAATGTCCAAAAGAAAATCCTAAAACTTGCAAATAGTTTTCTATGGCTTTGACCATTGACCGGAGTAAACATCCTTAAACATAAATTGGACCAAACCTTCATTAGGGGACTTGGAAAGTTTCAGCCAGAATTGCAGAGCATATTTCCAAGCTATGGTACACCAACTACTTTGGCCTGTCTCAAGCCTTATGGCTGCCAGAGGGGAACCCTTTGGGGCCTTAAGTAGTTTACACAAAAAACTAGATTGAACCCGATTCAAGTTAGTGGGGGCAAGAGGAGCCCAAAGTTCTCCACCATAAAGAAAGCTGGATCTAATCTTACTGTCAAAAACTTTAACGGCATGGTCAATCCCCCAACCCCCCATACCTGCAAAAAACCTCAAAATGGCCTGCAAAAGGCCCTTCATAGGCACTAATACCCTAGATAGATGATCACCCCATCGGCCCTGGGCATGAAAATTAATGCCCAGGTACTTAAAGGATGGGAGTTGCTGGATAATATGACCATCAAGTGACCAGTTATAAGTCTTACGAGAGTGAGAAAACACCACAATTTTAGATTTGGTGTAATTTATTTCCTGCCTGTTGGTGTTACAGTAAGTTGAGAAAGCCCTAAGTTGTCTAACCAGGCCAACACGTGTCTGTGAAAGAAGGGCTAAATCATTTGCGTACAACAGGCAACCAACTGGGTGGGAAGCCAATTTGGGGGAGGGGGAATTCATATTGGGTAAGAGTCGAAACAATATCATTAATAAAAAGATTTAATAACGTGGGGGCCAAGACACAGTCTTGCCTTACTTCATTTATAGTATCCATCTTATTAGTAAGATGGCCCTCGTTATCCACCTTAATCACCTGTGAAGAGTCAGCATGCACTCGGTACAATAAGAAAAGCAACCGTTTATCGATTGAAGATCTCTTAAGTTTGTCCCATGAAAGGGTTCTATTAACTGAGTCAAATGCTGCTTTTAAGTCGAGAAAAGCGACAAAAAGCTTGCCATTAGCCAACCTGTATTTGTCTGTTAAATGATGTAAAATCAAGCATTGTTCCATTGTACTGAGTACTTTTAAAAAAACAGCTTGTTCCAATGAAAAAAATTTGGACTGGTTCATCCAGGAAATTCGTCTGCCAAGTAAAAATTTGCCATAGATCTTGCTGACAATACTCAGAAGGATAATAGGTCTATAATTGGCAGGATCTAAACGTGCACCTTTCTTAAAAATGGGATTGACTACAGCATTGCCCCAACCAGAAGGTAATATCCCTGAATTATCCCTGAATATCCCTGTAGTTTTGACTCCTGGTGGCAGCAGGGGAAGCAATTAGAGGTAAAGGGAGGGAGGGGGGATACAGGGTCCAGAGGCAGGGCGGGCAGCCCAGAGGCTGGGGTCGGGATGTAGTAGATGGGGGGAGGGAGCGGCTATAGGGTGGTTCTGGGGCGAGGACGGTATGGTCCAAGGGGGCAGGTGACTTGTCCTCCCAGGGGACCAAGGTACCTGGCGGAGGTTAGGAGGTTCATCCCCCACACCAAGGATGAGGATGGGTCAGGGTCCAGGGTCCGCCTGTGGGGGACTGATGCTGTTGAACGCAAGGTCTGTAGTGAACAAGGCCCCAGTTATCCAGGATCTTATCGTGGATGGGACGGCAGACCTTGCATGCATCACAGAAACCTGGCTAGACGAGGGGGCTGGACCAGTTCTGGTGGACCTCGTGCCGGCCGGGTATGCTGTGCAGCACCAGCCTCATATAGGGGGCCGCGGGGGAGGTGTAGCTATCATTTTTAGGGAGGACTGGCCAGTTCGGAGATATCCAGTCCAGGAAATTCCAGGTGTGGAGGCCCTCCATGTGTGTTTGATTTGGCTGGGGGCAAGCTTGGGGTGTTGCTGGTATACCAGGCCCCTTCCTGTCCAGCGGCATCCCTTGCTGCTCTAGCAGAGCTGGCCTCAGAGGTAGTGTTGAACTCCCCCAGGACCTTGGGGACTTCAACACTCATGTCGATGCCGACCTTGTAGGAGCGGAGCGGGAGTTCATGGCCGCCATGGCAACCATGGACTTGTCCCAAGTGGTCAACTGCCCGACACATGTGGGGGGGATATATCCTTGACCTGGTCTTCTGTTCTGGCCTTGAGGCAGGTGATCTGCTAGTGGGGGATATGAGATCTACGCCCTTGTCATGGACGAACCATTATCTCCTGCAGGCCAGGCTCTTAGCGCACCCCCTCCAGAAGAGGAATGGACCAGTTAGGTTGGTCGCCCTCGGAGGCTGATAGAACCGCAGCAGTTCCAGGAGACTCTGAGAGAGTTAACCCTGGACCCGGACAGTCACTCTGTCGATGTGCTGTTATAGCATTGGAACACCTTGCTCGGGGAGGTCATCGACAGGGTGGCTCCAAGATGTCCCCTGCCTCAGTCTCGTCACAGCAGGGCCCCTTGGTTTACCGATGGGCTGCGGTGTATGAAGCGGGTAGGCAGGAGACTAGAGAGGCTCTGGCATCGGACTCACTCTGAATCTGACTGATTTCTCCATTGGACTCATTTGCAGACATATGTTGAGGCTGTGAGGACAGCAAAGAAGTCACATCCAGTGGAGCTGTTCCGGATGGTGCGGGGGCTGGTCAGTCTGGCCTCCCTCTGCCTGGACGGGGACTTGTCCCAGGCCTGCTGTGAGGAGTTTGCCATCTACTTTGCAGACAAGATTGCTCAAATCCAGAGTAATTTTGACACCGGGTTGGATGCAGTAGGTGAGGAGCGTGAGGTTATGGAGGCACCGTGTGGTCGATCTTTCTGGGAGGTGTTTCAGAAAGTGACGCCGGCCGATGTGGTGGATGTCTTGGGGTCTGTTCGAGCCACAAGTTGTGAATTAGATCCGTGCCCGTCCTGGTTGGTGCAAGTCTCCAGGGAGACATTGGGATTGGTTCTGGCGAGGGTGGTTAATGCGTCCCTTCAGCAGGGGAGGTTGTCATCCAGTCTCAAGGAGGCTGTGGTGCGTCCCCTTCGCTTGATGTGGATGCACTCGTCAGTTACCGTCCTGTCTCTAAACTTCCCTTTTTAGGGAAGGTTATTGAACGGGCAGTGGCTCTGCAGCTCCAGGTGCATCTGGACCATATCAGTTTCCTTGACCCTTTTCAGTCTGGGTTCCACCCTGGCTATGGTACTGAGACGGCGATGGTGGCTTTGGTGGACGATCTCCACCAGGAGATGGATGCAGGATGTTCTACATTCTTGATCCTGTTAGATCTCTTGGCTGCTTTTGATACCATGGACCATGGGCTGCTGCTGAGAGGGCTGCGAGACCTGGGGGGTCTAAACGGGACTGTCCTTGGGTGGTTCCGCTCATTCCTCTCAGGGAGAAGCCAGCGGTTGGTGCTGGGAGATGAAAGATTGAGCTCCCAGGCTTTGACCTGCAGCGTTGTGCACAGTTCGATCCTGTCTCCGCTTTTGTTTAATGTGTATATGCAGCCCCGGGGGAGATCGTAAGAGGGTTCTGGGTGTGATGTCACCAATATGCTGATGATACTTAGCTGTACCTCTCATTTTCGACTGACCCAGGCCCTGCTTTCTCATTGCTTTCCCTATGTTTGGAGGCCGTGGCGGATTGGATGTAGCAGAGCAGACTGAAGCTCAATCCTGATAAGACGGAGGTGATGGTGGTGGGTAGGGCGAGGGAGGTTCTGGCTCCTCTGGTGGGGGGGGTCTGCCCTCCCATAGCCCAACAGGTTCGGAGTCTGGGGGTGGTTTTGAATCCGGGCCTCCATCTGGATCAGCAGGTGGAGGCGGTGGCTAAAGCCGCCTTTCACCAGCTGTATCTAGTACAGAGGCTGTGCCCATACATTTCCGGGCCTGACCTGGCCACTCTTATTCAAGCCTTCATCACCTCGAGGCTAGACTACTGCAACGCACTCTATGTGGGGCTTCCCTTGGTTCTGGTTTGGAGGCTGCAGCTGGTGAAGAATGCGGCAGCGGTCCATCTCCTTACAGGGACGAGGCGGCAGGAGCATATAACACCTGTGCTCCGCACTCTGCACTGGCTGCCTATAGTGTACCAAGCCAGATTCAAGGTGTTGGTGTTGATCTATAAAGCCCTATACGGTCTGGGCCCCTCATACCTTGGGGACCGCCTCGCCTTCTGCACCTCAGAGCAATCCCTGCGGTCTGCTTGGGGCGTCGTCTTGGAGGTTCCCCATGTTAAACAGGGGGCCACAATGGAGAGGGCGTTCTCGGTGGCCGGGCCGCGACTTTGGAACTCCCTCCCGGAGGAAGCTGACCTGGCCCCAGGTCTGATTACTTTTTGTCAAGCCTGTAAGACCTGGCTGTTCGCCCAGGCCTTCGGAGGGGAGGGGAGGATGAGGAGGATTTGGGGGGGCATCGAGGGGTGAATAGTAAATGTGTGGGGGGGACTACTTTTTAATTATTCTTATTTGATGATGTTTTAATGAGTTCTTATTATTGTTTTACTTGCTGTAAGCCACCCCGGGATTCCATAGGCATGAGGGGGTGGCCAATGAATGTAAATAAATAAATAAATAAATAATTCTTTATTGCTGTAAAAAGGACTGCTAGCACCAGTCTAGATGGGCTGAAATAAATTCTATTTGGATCAGGTCAGGACCTGAAGCTTTATTCCTCTTGAAGGTGGCTATTAAAGAGATCACCTCTAGATTCAAACCCAGCTGCCAAGCAGGTAAAATGCCAAATTCGATCGCTGGGTCAAATGTAGAGAACAAATCTATGGGAGGTAAATGCGGTGAGCGAAAATATTCCTCCCAAGAGCAGGGGTGAATAGGAAAAGACCATAAAGTTCTGCCCTTGTGTATTGAACCATTCACGATTCTCCAAATTTTGGGGGCATCCCTGGACTTACTAGCCTCCAAAAGGCACAGCCCTCTGTTCTCATTATACAGATGCTTTTTAAATTTAATAAGCTGTTTATATTCCTTTTTTAATGAAAAGAACTGGGGCGGCAAAACTGCTGAATGACCCTGGCAATATCTTAAATATAAGTCAGAAACCTTATCCCGAAGTAATCTGCATTCAGCATCAAACCAGGGTTGTCCCTTGGATTTAGTGGGCCCCTTAATGGAACTAGATACCAAAAAATAGCTAATATGCTGTTGAAAATAAAAACTTATTAAATTAAAGGCATCTAGCACCTGACCTTTCACCTGGCCTTCTGTAATATTTAACTTAGCTTTAGAACAAATGTCACCCTGAATTAATTGAACCAGAAGCCTGGCATTGGCAAGACCAGGATTCCATTTGGGTGAAAGATGTCTTCCGAGTAAGAGGGGATATTGGAATGGATTAACATAAAGAAGAGGTGGAATAGTAAATAAAAGATCCAGCTTAAATTGGAGAGGAAGATGGTCACTTATTATGTAAGAGCCCACAGTAAAGCTCTTAATCAGTGGCAGAACATTATCAGACACAATTAGATAGTCCACAACACTGAGACCCTGTGGACCTATGAAGGTAAGTTCACCTGGGTCATTGTTAAAACCTGTGCCATTAATGATGTGCAGTGAATAACCCCTTATCAGCTTTAATAAGCTTAAACCAGATGAATTAATTTTTAGATCTTTAGAGGACCTGGGACACATGTTCAAAAGGGAGAAGAAAACTGGATTCAAAATATGGCTCTAATGTGTCATCATCAGGGTCTAACCTTGCGTTAAAGTCACCAGTAATGCAAAGTAGACCCTTGGGGTAACCTAATAAAACCCTTGGGGTAGCCTAATAAGTCACCAGTAATGCAAAGTAGACCCTTGGGGTAACCTAATAAAACCCTTGGGGTAGCCTAATAAGATCTCTTCAATGACGGTCTCCAATTTGGTCCAAACATTTGGGTCAAATGAACCTGCATTACAAGGAGGGATGTAAATCATAAGAAATAATATCACCAAACTTGTGGAGCTGAGAGGGGCCGGTAACAGGATTGTGCAACTGATTGGCGATTGAGTACTGAGCCAGCAGGGGTGGAGCATGCTACCCCTGGCTGCTACAAGAGCTGCAGAAGCCATCGGCAGCGTTGTGGGGCTGAGAGGGGCCGGTAACAGGATTGTGCGACTGATTGGCAATTGAGTACTGAGCCGGCAGGGGCAGAGCACGCTACCCCTGGCTGCTACAAGAACTGCAGAAGCCGTCGGCAGAGTTGTGGAGCTGAGAGGGGCCGGTAACAGGAATGTGCGACTGATTGGCGATTGAGTACTGAGACGAGGGGAGGGGCCCGGACGGGCCCCCAGGAGTGTTTTTGTAAACGACGGGTGGAAGAGTTGGAAGGGGATGCGTAACCCTCATCCCCGGATCCCCAGCAAGGGATGGAGCTCCCCGCAGCCCGTCTGGGCCATGTGGCCACAGACTCTGCCTGGGCACATGTCTTGGCGGAGCAAACGCTCCTTATTAGCAAGTCTCTAAATCACATTTTTGTGCAGTTATGTATGCTAACTCGACTAATTGAAAGGAATAATCATACGAACTCTTGCGGGGCTAGTGGGGTCCCTTCCCCAAGTGTTGTAGCGGACCCCAGCAAGGGGTTAAAGCCAAATTCATGCTCCAGGTCAGGGCAGACTGAAGGGCCCCAGGAGACTGATGACCTACAGCAAATAAATCTATCTGCCAGCCCTGAAGGTGAGTCTGGGAAAATGCAGGAACTAGGTTGGACCTATGACTTTTGTAGGACAGCCAGCAATTTCACAATACCCCCTTTACCTTCAGGGTTTTTGCCAGCGGCAGCCCCTTGCTTTGGCGCTGGGGGTGGTGCCCTACAAGGCAGCCCCCAGTGCTGCCTCACACTTGCGGCTTGCAGCCCCGGCCCCCGCGGCGCATCATGTTGGAGAGAGGGAGGCTGAGTGAGTCACGACTGTCTCAGCCCAGCCTCCCTGTCTCCAGCATGATGCGGGCGGGGGCCAGGGCTGTAAACCCTGAGCACTGTAGCACACACACAGGACAGGACCTTTAAAAAGGCCCATCTTGTCAGTTTCAAGGAAAGCCGACTTGCTCCCCACCCGGGCTGCCGCGCATGCGCACGATGCGACGATACACATTGAGTCCTTGTTTGAACTTGTGTATCGCGCGCATGCGCGGCAGCCCCGGCGGAGAGCACGTCGGCGCTCAGCAGGCAGGGCAGAGCAGCGTTCGCCGGGCCACGCATGCGCAGCATGCCAGCAGCCGGCCGGCCTCGGGAAGCCCTATTTACCCACGGCTGAGCCTGTAGCACGCAGGCGCAGCCACGGGTTTTCGTAGGTCGGCACCAGTGCCGACCTACTCAGTTGCATAGACTTTGGTGGGGGGCATGGCCAGCCTGGGCAATGGGTTCCAATGGAACCCATTGCCCAGGCCATTGCAACTCAGGAGGGGTGACTTGCAAGTCGCCTCTCTCAAGCTCCCACCTTGCTGCGGCTGCGCAAGGTGGGAAATTTGTTGGTGGGTGGGCAGGGTCTTTTAGACCTTGCTCACTCACTCACCCACTCGTCTTGAAGTGAACGTGAGGGCCTGGACCACGCATCAGGTAGGGCAAATTTTTTTTTTTTTTAAGCAAGAGGGATTTGGGGACAGTTGGGGGGAGGATT
>QEPC01001011.1:897686-920091 GCA_003113815.1 Sphenodon punctatus | reverse complement strand
GGCACTCATGGGGCCGACCCAGGAAAAGAGGGGGGGACAGGGAGGAGGGGGAGGGTGGTGTGAGGGGGGCACTAGAGGGTGCAGGGACTACAGGGGTGGAGGGAGAGGTGGAGGGGCCACATGTACATGCAGGTGAAATAAATGTATAAACACATGTATGTCTCCATGGCCCATATGTGGGTGACAAGGGGGGGGGGCCAACCCGGCAGGGGCCAGCCCCGGGAACCCCAGTGGGTGGGCCAGGGAGGGGAGCCCCGAGCACCCGAGCACCCAGGGCAATATGCCTCACCAGGGCGTCCCAGATGCGCTTGGCATAACAGTACTCCCTGGGGTTCTCGGCGTTCACGTACAGGGGCACGGGACCAGGGGTCATGTGGGGCTCTGGGTATTCCAGGGCTACCCCCTCGGTCTCGCAGATGTTGTGGAGCACACAGCAGGTCCCGATCACCAGGGCGGAGGTCTCCACAGTGTAGTCTAGGTGCCCAGCGAGACTCCTCCAGCGCTGCTTGAGGGCCCCGAAGGCTCGCTCCACCATGGTCCTGCTGGAGCACAGGCGGGTATTATATAGCACCTCCGCAGGGGTCCATGCAACAGGGTAGACCTTCATCAACCAGTGGGTGAGGGGGTAGGCAGGGTCTACCAGGATACAGGGGGTCATTGGTACCCCCTTGATCCACGTCATCCCCATGTCAGCGAAATCCCCCCAAACATCCGGACATAGAAGGGGGAGATGGTCATGATCCAAGCGTCGTGATTGCGCCCGGAGTTGCCCGTGAGATGTCTATGAACTGGCCCTGGTGATCCACAACTGCCTGCAGCTGCAGAGAGTGGTACCCATGCCGGTTCACATACTCTGCAGCCTCCCCTGCGGAGGGGCAGAGGATCTCAACGTGGGTGCCGTCCACAGCTCCCATGCAGTTGGGGAAGCCTCCAGCCGTGAATCCCGCCATCACGGCTTCCTGGTCCACCAGCTGGATCATCCTGTCCAGGAGCATGCCCTCCACAGCCTGGCACACATCCCGGAGAATACAGGCTACAGTGGTGAGCCCTACCCCAAAGTTTTGGGACACGGACTGGCAGGAGTCGGGTGTTGCCAGGGCCCAGACCCATATGGCCACCCGCTGTACCATGGGGATGAGGGTCCTCATGGAGGTGTGCTGTCACTCCAGCCAGGGCATCAGGAGCTCTGCTAGGCATAGCAGGGTGAGCTTGTCCATCCTGAGGTGGGTCCTCCAGGCTGCCTTGTCCCACTGGGCCAGCGCCCTCGCCCACCAACCCTGTGGGCGCTCAGTGACCCATAGGCACCTCTCAATGGGCATAGCGAGCAGAATGGCCCAGTGCATGGTCTCCCTCACCCACAGGAGGCACTTGGCCGCCTGGAGGAGCGCCGTGGGCCGGGTCCTGGCCCGGCTCATGCCCTGCCAGTCTGCCGTGGATAGCCTCTGTGCCCTGAGCTGGGCAAGGGCTCTCCTGCAGCCATGGTTCATCCTGTGAGTCCTTGCAGCTCTCCAGGCCAGCAAAACCTGCAGCCGGGCAGCCAGGTGCACCTCCGCACCTAGGAGGCACAGCTGCTCGGTGTGGTCGTGGTACCACTCGGCTGCGAGCGCGAGGTGCATCCAGGAGGTGGCTGCCCTGTCCCACTCCATGGTGGTGGGGGCCCTGGGGGCTGGGGAACGCCTATTATGGCCCTCCACTGGGTGCCCATGCCAGGGGCCGGCCCCCAGCTGGGCAGGCCCCCCAATGGGATGCTTGGGTCTGTGGGTGTGCCCATGTTTACATGTGCTGGATGCGCATGGGTCCTCATGCCTGCATGGGCATGCGGTTCCATGCGCTCCTTGTGCAGCTGCATGCCTTCACCCATCAACCCCCCACACCCATGGCTGTTTTCAACACCGTGGCCTTGGCTTCCTGATTAGCTGCTCTGTGAGTGCTATTGTGCTCGGCAGCTGTGCCGGGTCCGTACCCCATGCCTCGCTCTGTTGTGCTACAATGTTGCAGTCCGTGGCTGCTTTTCCTGGCCTTGGGACCCCTCAGAGGCCCTCCCAGCCCTGGAGGGTTTGTATGCCCCCCTGTCCATGGTGTTATTCTCCCTGTCTTGCAGGACCATGGCTGGTTGTCTGTCCACCAAGCTCCTGCTTCCCGGCCCCCATGGGGCCCCCCATATCTGGACCTTCCGTGAGACCATGTCTCTTTGTGACCTGTGGCATACCCCAGATGTGCAGCTGCTCCTGGGAAGCCCAGCCAGCTGTGCGGGTGCCTTTGAGAGCTTGAGCTCTGTACTTCACTACTTCAGCTATGAGGCGAGCACTCATGACTGCCAGCTGCATACAGAGACCCTGGGGCTGGTTCGCTTCCCTGACGGGCGCATCCTGGGCAAGCGGTGTTCCCATGTGCCCTGGTCCAGGGCTGAGACCGTGTCTGTGCTGGATGTGTGAGGGCTGGGCACCTACATGGTGTGCCTTGCTGAGGGTGGCCCTGCCTTGGCCGTGTCCTACTTTGCCTGTGTTCACGGGGCGCGTGGGTACCAGCGCACCCATGCGGTGGTGTACCACTGGCTGCTGGAGCTGGGACATCTTCCTTGGCCCCCTTCTGCTGCCTGCTGTGTCTCGGAGCCTTCCACAGCAGAGATGTCAGCCCTGTTGGGGGTGTGGTCCCATTTGGATGTCCAGCTGGGTCTCTCCATGCATGATCACTTTGAGACCTACTACCTGATCGCCCACCACATGTCCATGCTGGGGTACCGCCGGGGCTTGATCCATTGGCCCCACCTGGTTCATTGGGTGGGGCACCCAGCCACTGGGCCCGTGGTGGCCCCCAGCAGCTGCCTGTGAGTCCTGGTGTTCCTCCCAGCCCCCCGGTGTCCTGCCCCCGTGTGGGCTCCCGCCCCTGTTTGAGGTGGCTGGTCCCCACTGGCTGCTCCCTCCCTGATGTCTCTGCTGTGCTGTGGTGACGCCTGCTTCACGGGGTGCTTCTGCCCCTGCCTGTGGCCCCAGGCCCCCTTGGGCCCCACCCCCCGGTCTTCCTGCACACCTGGGGTTCCCCTCCATGGTTGCACTCCCTGGTGCCTGGGTGCAGTACTCTGCATGGCCTCACCGACCCTCCTGTGTCCAGCTACCTGTCCCCACCCGCCAGCGCTGCCACCTGCTGCCCATCCCCCCCCTCTTGGATGCGTGTGTGACCTGGCGGTTCCGGTATCCCCTAACTGGCCCTCGGTGCTTGCTCTAGGGGCATGTGTGCATCCTTGGACCTGCAGCACTGCACCGGCTGTCATGGCTGCCCTCCATTGGCCCCTCTGCCGGTGTGGGGTCTCCATGTGCCTCCTGGACCATTCCCGCCAAGCTCGCTGTGCATTGCGGGCCCCTACTGTGCCTTGGTCCCAAGATCCTGCCCCCCCCTTTCCGAGACTGCTTGTGTTGCTGTGGGGGTGCCTGTGCAGATTGTGCTGCTGTGGGGGTGGGGGTTGCTGATGCCTGTGTCCTGCCCTGCTCCTTTGCAGTTCCCCCCCTTCCATGTCCCGCCCCCTTGCTCCTGTTGTGCCTTGTGTGTTGTCCGAGTGCCCATGTCCCCCTTCCCTTCCTTTCCCTTTTGTGTGCATGTGTGTGTGTGCCCGGGCGTGTGCTCATGCTGTGTGTTCCGCTGTGCCTCTGCTGGCTGTGTGCCTGCTGTGTGTGGTACCTGTGCGACTCTTCTCCCTCTCCCCCCTCCCTTCCTGTTTCCCTTGTGTGGGTGTTCCCTTTTGTGCCTTTTGACTTCATTTGCCCTCAGGCAGCCATGTCTGTGTCCCGCCCCTACCCGGTGTGTTCTGAGTGTTTTGACCACGGCTGGTAATTGACATCATGTCTGTTGCGCTGCCCCGGTCCATGATCTGGTGGCCCGATTCCCGGCCGTGGTCCTGGTCCTGTCACATCTGTTTGGGGCTTTTATTCACCCCGGGGGGTGGTTGTTTTGTTCACCCCCACCGGGAATCCACTGTGGTGAACCGGCCGCCCGTAACATCTGAAAACACCCTAAGTTTCCCAGCTAAACTGGTCATACTGGATTGGGCCTTTTTCTCCTAATTATATTAATTGAGTTTTACACTTTACTTTGAGATCCGGCTAGCAAAGCAAGTATTGTAAAAGACAATATATTTATAAATAAAGGAACATGAGACTTTTGGAATATAAAAATATATACAAAGTTTACTTAAATATAAATAGAAAATATCAGTAGCTTACATAGAATGGTATTGGTATCCAATCAAAGTTACATGATCTTAAAACGTTTCTGTTTTAAGAAAAAGCTTGTAAAAGCTTAACATATGCACAATTCATTGGCTCAAAGATATCAATAATTATACATTACATATTTCCCAGATCTTTCCTTAGTCTGCCATGATGTTAAGTGAGAAAGAAATCCAAGCATGTGGATTTTCAGTCTAGAGATCAATTCTCTGGGTCTCCCTCTTTAAAGGCAGCTTGTTAGAAGGATCACATTACCTGAATAGTATCATAATGACATCACCTACACTGGATTCTAATTGGCTCTCTTAAAGAAACCAATCAGAGTTTGACTTCCTTCAAGATTTAAAATGACCAGAATCCTTATATTTTTATCAAAGATAATTGTCAGATTACAGAGAGAATAACCAGAACTTGAAAATTATTCCAATCATAAATTATATAGATATGTTAGCTAGAAAAAACTAACAAAATACTCCTTTCAGTCTTAAAGATATCTCTATGAATAGTACTATCTGTCATCTAGACAGGTCACAGATAAGATTCCAGACATCTAGTCTGAGAAAACTTAAGTTAACCAGAGGGAGAGCTAGAGATAGGCCTCTTTATGGCCCATCCATTTGGTTGTTTCCTTGGCAACCGTCAAAAGTTCCTTTGGGAAGCTTGGAAAGAAACTCAATGGAATGTGGCTGAAAAAAAACCTTCAGCTTGAGCCATTATAATCACAGAAGTTGATTTTAGAGATCAATACTTCAAAATACAATTCCAATACATTGAATCAGAAAGTTAACATATAAAAACTCAAAATTAATACATTAAAAACACAGATAGTCAAAAATATATGCTTATAATAGGAAATACATGACAGCATGGTCCTATAATTTACCACTAACTAAACTATCACGTTATTTCTTTACAGGTCATTTATCTATTATCACATTTCAATTACAAAGAATTTTTTCAAAGTGCCTTAATTCTGTCCTTTTGCGCAGAATTGCATTGTATATGACCGATTTTATCAAGTTGTGTACACTGACAATGGCAACTTTTCATTGTATAAAACTTTTATACATGTAAATGACAGAGTTAAGGCACTTTGAATAAATTGTTTGTAGTCTAATTTTGATAATAGATGAATGACCTGTAAAGAAATAATGTGATAGTTTATTTAGTGGCAAACAGTAATAAGATTAAGTATGTATGGTAATAAATTAACTACATATGTTCCCTTTATTGTTGATGGTAAATTATGGAATATAGATAGAAAATCTGGACCTAATTTCCATGCTTTTTGGCATTAAGTGTTGTTGTAATGTATGCTGTTAAATGTTTTTTGAATTGAAATTGTAATTAATTTTCATGTTTTTTGGATTTTAAGTTAGGGAAAAATATATGTTGTAAAATGGTTTTGAAGAGGGAAGTTTTTTGGTTTGGAAATGGTTGTGCCTTTAATGGCTTTTTAAACTGTAAAGTTTTTTGTTTTGGTAAATTCTTTTAAAGTCTTGGGAGTTTGTAAAGTCAAAAGTTTTTCTTTGAACTCATGAGTCAATCTCCTGCCAGTATCTGTCAATTGAAACCCTAGGAACTTCACTTTATTCCTACAAATTTGTGACTTTTTCAGATTTACAATATATCCTGCTTCTCCCAGAACAGTAATAACCTGCTGTAATTTAGCTAAATGCTCATCAAAATCTGAGAAGTATATATCATAAATATAAGAAAATTCACCTGGAACAGCCTTCAAAAGTTGTATTAAATCTGCTGAGAATAATTTTTTATTTTATTTACTTTAATTTTTTTTTATTTCTATCCCGCCCATCCTGTCACAGGCAGCTCTGGGCAGTTTACAATAATAAAAGCAATAATAACAATAAAAACAACTTTAAAACAAACACAACAGGGAGGAATTGAAAAATATCCCTAACTGCCCACTACCCTAACCCATTCCTCGCACCCTCCCCATCGAAAGCCAGGCAGAACAGCCATGTCTTACAACAGCATCAAAATGAGGGGAGATCAGGGGACAAACGGGCCTCCACCAGCAGGGAGTACCACAGTCATGGAGCAGCCACCAAGACGGCTCTCCCCATTGTGGCCCCCCAGCAGACTCGGGGGACCTTGATGACTGTAGGGGCTGATCCAGGACCAGGGGGTGAGGCAGTCCTGCAAATAGATTGGTCCGAGGCCATTTAGAGCTTTATAGGCAAGCACCAACACCTTGAATTGAGTCCAGAAGACTACAGGCAGCCAGTGCAGAGACCAAAGAACTGGTGTAATATGATCCCGGTGGCCCAGTCCCACCAGGAGACTGGCTGCCACATTCTGCACCAGCTGCAGTCTCCGAACCATCACCATGAATACGTCCACATAGAGCGCGTTATAGTATTCAAGCCTAGAGGTGATGAAAGCATGGATGACAGGCTGAGACATACAACTGAGGCCAACACACCAGATGTAATTGCCGAAAGGCACTCCTTGCCACAGACTCCACCTTATCATCCAAACAGAACTGTGAGTCAAGGAGCACCCCAGACTCCATATCTGGGGAACCAGTGGAGGGCAGTCCCAGTTAATGATGGGGGCCATCACCCCCGCCGCCTTACCCACTAGCATCACCTCCATCTTATCGGGATTCAGTTTCAGTCGATTCACCCTCATCCAATCCCCCACACAGGCCAGACACCCAGTAAGCACCGAGACTGCCAGGTCTGGGTCTGATGAAAAAGAGAGGTAAAGCTGGGTGTCATCAGCATATTGATGAAACCGCACACCAAACCTCCTGATCACCTTGTTGAGTGGCTGCATATACACGTTGAACAGGAGAGGGGACAAAACAGAACCCTGTGGGACTCCACACAAGAGGTATGATGAAAAATTATCCCCGAGCACTGCGCACTGACTTCTTCCAGCTGGGAAGGAGTGGAACCAGTCAAGAAACATACCACCCTCCCACCCCCCCACTCCACCCCGGTCCCACAGGCACATCACCAACATCTCATGATCAACGTTATCAAAAGCAGCCAACAGATCTAATAGAATCAGCAGGGCTGAACAGCCCTGATCTAATTCCTGGCATAGATAATTGACCAATGCCACAAGCACAGTCTTGGTGCCATAACCCGGGCAAAATCCTGACTGTGAGGGATCAAGAAAACTGACATGATCCAGATGCTCCTGCAACTTCTGGGTCACCACCCATTCAATAACCTTCCCTAAAAAGGGAAGATTAGAGACCGGCTGATAACTGGCAAGGGGGTCAACGTCAAGCAATGGTTTCTTGAGCAGGGACTGCACCACCACCTCTTTAAGGCAGCTCGACACCCTGCCCTCCCTAAGGGAGACATTGACCACCCCCATCAGCAACAACCCCATCGTCTCCCGGTAGGTCTTAATCAACCAGGCCAGGCAAGGGTCCAGTTCACAACAGGTAGCCCTAACATCCTCCGCATCGGTAGGGGTCACCAACCTAAGCTGATCCCACAAACATGGACAAGGCTGGGCTTCCATAACCTCTAATTGCCTCACTGCAGGAAGTGCAGCATCAAAACCATGGTGAATCCAAGTGATTTTATCTGTAAAATAATCCACAAACAAGTCACAGCAAGCACTAGTTGACTCCACTCCAACGTGGAGGGAGGCCGGACTGACCAGTCCCCGCACCACCAGGAATAGCTCCACTGGATGGGATTTAGCAGATGCTATGAGGACAGCAAAGAACTCTTTCTTTGCTGCCTGCATAGCCACGACATAGGCTCGTAAACTTGCTCTATGCCGCAACCTGTCAGCTTCAGCACGTGAGTGGTGCCAAGAGTTTTTATATAGGGTATTTTCAGATGTTACGAGATCACAGTCAACCACAGTGAACCACAGTCAATCCCGCGGTGGGGCCAAAGCAACCTGAACATCTGTTTCGTGGGCGCCAGATGTTCACCACAGTCAATCCCCAGCAGGGGTCAAAATTAACCACCCTTCTGGAGCTCCAGCCCGGACCATCTCCAAAAGCGTGGTCAAAGCGATTCCAACTGGGAAACAACAAAAAGTAACATCTGAATGGCAACCACCAGCCAGAATCAAGCAAAATGAATCCCAGCTGGGGACAAAGCATGCAGCATCGCTACCAGGCAATGAGCAACAACACAGGCAGCCGACGGAGATTTAAAGGGCACACAGCAGCAGGGGGACGTGGTCGGATGGAGCGAGTCAGAAGGGAGAGGAGAGTAGAGGGTGAGAGAGCAAGGGAGGAGGAGGAGGCGCAGGCGGAGGAGGTGCAAGCAGAGGAGGTGGTCTTACTGCATATGGAAGTGGTGGGGGAAGAGCAGCAGCAGCAGCAGCAGCTGGGACGCGCTGCCCCGGCGCCTACGCGGGGCCATGGGAACCCGGCAACCAATCGTCCCCCCCTCTTAGGACCCACAGACATGGAAACAGGCCCGGGAGCCTGAACCCCCAGAGGAGAGGGCCGGAGGGCATGCAGAGGAGGAGGACCAGAAGGAGGGGAAATGCCGTGACCTGGAGGGTGCCCGCGGGAGAAGGCCATACCACCGAGGGTGGCAATGGCAGCACAGGGAAACCCAGGACTTCATGTCAGTGCCCGCGCTGACAGGACAGGGACAGGCGGTGAGAATCCTATTGCCCGGCAGCAGCGAGGATACCAAACCAGGAAGTGATAGGTTTCCCAGGTTAGGTGGGCGGGGCCGATTCATGCCAGCAGGGAATCCAGGCCCCACTCAGCCTCCAGCTGTACCGCCTGAACGCTGCAGCTCAGAGGCAGGTTGGGGCCCCGCCCTAAGCTCGTTAATCCTGGGGGGGAGCTCATAACTATATAAGAGGCCGGTGGAGGCAAGAGCCTCCGCCGGTAATCATTTTGAGAGGCTGGCCCCTGTATCCTTGTGTGCTTATATCCTGATATTCTTGAGTTTGAGTGAGATGGTTGGTGTGCTTCCAGTGTTCTTCCCTGTCCTGTGTCGAGTGAAATGTGGTAAGATTGATTGTCTGTCCTTGTTTGTTGTGTGTAGTGGGTGTTGTATTATACGTGGATTGACTCCTGGCATATTGGGTCCTCGGTCCTTGCTCCCTATCCCGTCACTCTTTTCAACTCCCCCACCCGTGTGTGCAAGCCCTATCCCTTTTCCTCTCACTCCCGTAACCTTCCCCCTTATCCTTCCTCCCCCCCCTCCCACCTGGGTTATCCCTTCTGTCTGCGCCACAGTTGCTCACGGTGTCCTGGTCCTGGTGTATTTCCCAGAGTCATTGAGATCTTTCCTTTGTGTTTGCTCTTCTTGGGGCAATTGGCTTCCTCTTGTCTATCCCAATGATGACACGGGTTGCCCTCTATATCTGAGGGAAAGCCCACCTAATACCCTGAGGGATATTTATACCCAGATAGATTACCTTAGCCCAGGGAAGTCGCCCTTGACCCTTATCCCCTCCCTCTCCTTTTCCCCTTCCCCCGTGACCTCCCCTTCCTCCCAACTTCCCCGTGACAGAATTACCAGCACCCCCCCTTTCCCTTTCCCTTTCCCTTTCCCTTTCCCTTACCATCATGGAACTTGAACAACAAGTTAAGGAGTTGATGCATACTGTACAGTCCCTTACTATGGAGGTTCAGGATTTAAAGGCTGAGAACAAAGTACTAAGAGTGAGGTATAGATCTCTCAAGGAATCTGTATGACAGGATCCTCCTACGCCAATGGAAGAGGAGGAGGGGGCTCCTAAAGGTGCAACAGCCCCTAGACATATGCCCCCTTTTATACCTGTCCCTAGGGAACCTAAGGCTCCCCGGCCTGAAAAATGTTATGGTGATAGAAAGGCTTGTCAGGGATTCTTAGCATTATGTAATCTTACCTTTCAAACCCAACCCCTTACGTATGACTCAGATCAAGCCAAGGTAGCCTATATAGTAGGATTATTGGGGGCTATTGCCCTGGATTGGGCTACCCCTCTACTCTCTTCAGACGATGACTTATTACGCAATTATAAGGGCTTCTTAAAACAATTCAATTTCCTGTTTGACTACCCTCATAGGGTAAGAGATGCGGAGCAAACCATTCTCCATTTAAGACAAGGGAAAACCCTGCTACTAGATTATATAACTCAGTTTAGGAAGCTTGCCTTTGATCTGGACTGGAGCGACTCGACTTTTCGAGCCCTGTTTCGACAGGGTCTGAACAAAGAAATTAAAGATCAGTTGGCCTGTGCTACAACTACCCCGGTCACCTTAGAGGAGATGGTTACACTATCCCTCCAGATTGATGAAAGACTTACCAAAAGGAAACAAGAACCTAAACAAGACCAGGGGAGAGGAATAGGGATTTGGGTTCCTAGACAATCATCAAGCCCAGTTCCTGCCCCCTTGGGGGCAGGAACTTCCAAGCCCATGCAAATTGGCACGTTGCGAGGTCCTCTTAACCTGGAAGAAAGGGAGAGACGTCACATTCTGCACCTTTGTTTTTATTGTGGGGAAGCAGTTCATTTTTCTCAAGAGTGTCCATCTAAAAGAACAAAACCCGGTTTTTTGGGAAATGCCAGAGGCTGAGGGAATGGAGGGACCTCTCGGTAATTAATTCTAGTCCCCTCCTAGGGTCCCAGAAAACTCATGCAAATGCTCCATAGCTGTTTGTTCCTCTCACTCTCCAGTGGACTCCTTGTCACTCTTTGGTGGCAAGAGCCTTGATAGATTCTCGGGCATCTGGTAATTTTATGGATGCCTCCTTTGCAAAAGTCCATGAGGTTCCCCAACAAACCCGCGCGCCTCAGTGGAATTAGTACAAACCATTGATGGTTCCCCCCTTCCCTCAGGTCCAGTATTAAAATGTTCCCCTCCACTGGGATGTACAATTGGGTCTCATCAAGAGTCCATTCAATTTGATTTAATTTCTTCTCCCTTATTCCCCTTAGTCCCCTTAGTCCTTGGCTTCAGAGACATAATCCTTCCATTAATTGGGCCTTAAAAACCCTTACTTTCCCCTCCTCGAGTTGCTATCCTCACCTTGTCCCTTTCCCCCTTCTTGAAGGGACCTCCCCTCCAACTGTTGCTCCCATTACCTGCTCTCCCCCAATTGATCCCCGGATTCCCCTTCCATACCAGGACCTAGGAAGGGTTTTTAGTAAGCAAGAAGCCTCTGAGCTTCCTCCTCATAGGTCTTGTAACTGCCCTATTGAGCTCCTCCCTGATCAGGAACCGCCATATGGGAGGATTTATAATCTATCCTCGAAGGAAACCGAAACCTTACGGCTGTACATAAAAGATAACTTAGCAAAGGGGTTTATTAGTCATTCCACTTCCCCTGAAGGAGCCCCCCTTTTTTTGTTCCAAAGAAGGAGGGGGATCTTCGACCATGTATTGATTATCAGGGTTTAAACCAAATAACCATTAAAAACCGGTATCCGCTTCCCCTTATTTCCGAGCTTCTTGGGAAACTTCAAGGAGCAACCGTATTCACCAAGTTGGACTTGAGGGGTGTTTATAATCTGGTTCGTATAAAGGAGGAGGACGAATGAAAAAACGCATTCCGTACGAGATTTGGGCATTTCGAATATCGTGTAATGCCCTATGGCCTTGTAAATGCTCCTGCTACCTTTCAGCATTTTATTAATGACATTTTAAGGGATCTGCTTGATGTATATGTAATAGCATATTTTGATGACATCCTTAATTTTTCTTCATCCCACAAGGAACATATCCATCACGTACGCACGGTCCTGGAACGATTGTTGTGTCATAAGTTATATTGCAAGTTGGAGAAATGTGTATTTCATATATCTTCCGTTCCTTTTCTAGGCTTCATCGTCTCAGCCCAGGGAATACATATGGACCCCAGTAAACTTGAGGCCATTAATCAATGGCCAGCTCCCAAGACAGTTAAAGTCTTGCAGAGGTTTTTAGGGAGTGTTAATTATTATAGACAATATATCCCTCGTTATGCTGATCATACTAAACCGCTTACACTGTTACTGAAAAAGGGAACACCATTTGTGTGGGGGGACCCACAACAAGAGGCTTTTGGTTGCCTCAAACAGGCCTTCATGTCTGCCCCCTTACTACAACATCCAAATATTTCTCTACCCTTTATAGTAGAAGCCGATGCATCAGACATGGCCCTTGGAGCAGTACTTACACAAGTCCATGAGCCGTCGAAACGTCATCTCCCCTGTGCCACTGCCTTCTACTCACATCAATTGACTCTGGCGGAGAGAAACTACCCTATATTGGATAAGCAATTATTAGCGATCAAAGCAGCATTTGAAACTTGGAGGCATTTCCTTGAAGAGGGTCCCCACCCCATCCTCGTATATACGGATCATAAGAATTTAGTCTACCTTCACTCTGCACGTATTAATAACCCGCGACATGCCAGGCGGGCATTGTTTTTTGCTCGTTTTTGTTTTTCAATACAGTATTGTCCCGGATCACAAAACACCATGGCGGATGCGCTATCCCGATATTATACCCATATTGAAAAGGAAGGAGATCTTCATGGACCCATACTGCATCCCCGAAGCATTTCAGTTACTCTCCTGTCATTGCCACAATTGAAATCCATAACACAAAAGGAGCAATCACGTCCAGAATTTCAACAACGATATGGACTGGCGTTTCGTAAAGGGAAGGTGGTCATTCCATGCAGATTTAGACCACAGGTAATATGGGCCCACCATGATTCCCCTCTTGTAGGACATCCAGGGTATAAACGTACTCTCTCCTTGATTACCAGGTCCTTTTGGTGGCCTTCCATCCAGAAGGATGAAAAAAATACGTATAGGAATGTTCCATTTGTGCGTGCACCAAGACCCCTCGAACACTGCCCGTCGACTTATTACAACTTACCGACAACCCCAAAGGTCCCTGGCAAAAAATTGCACTAGACTTTATCGCTGGACTTCCCAAATCGGTAGGGTATGACACCATCCTGGTGATTATCGACTACTTTACCAAAATGGGACACTTTGTCCCCTGTAACGGAATACCCTCCGCCCCAACCATGGCTCGCCTCCTTCTTCGGGAAGTCGTCCACCTACATGGACTCCCAAAAGAAATCGTTTCAGATAGAGGTCCTCAATTTATCTCGCGATTCTGGAAGGTGCTTTTCTCCCTTCTCCGAGTTAATCTCCGACCTACTACAGCCTACCATCCCCAAACAAATGGGCAAGTTGAACATGTTAATCAACATATCGAACAGTATTTGCGTTGTTTTTGTTCCTACCTTCAAGACAACTGGGTGGAACATATACCCCTTGCAGAATTCACTTATAACAATGGCCCCAACGCTTCCTTGGGAAATTCCCCCTTCTATGTCTCGTATGGTTTTCACACACACTCCCTTTGTCTTCCAGATGCACCCCTCTTGTGACGGGGATGGGGTTTTAAGGGAAACACAGACCCAGCCAATCCCACGCCCTGCACTCGCACTGAACGAGACTCCCGGGGGAGAACGGTGCACACAGACTTGCACGTGGAAAAAGTACCCCTCAGGTCTCGGTGTGGCCAATATCCTATTAAGGAAAGGGACCGTATCATCACAGGGGTAAGGCACGTTGCAAGCTGTGTGTGCAGCCCTTCTACAAGCCCCCCAAGGGGGCACGGCCCCTGCTTGTTCTCACTCGTGTATCCACTCAGTCGTGCAGGGGTTAACACACCAGGTGATAGGAAGGTAGTGATAGGTACGGGGAAAGCACCCAAGGATGGTCGTGGGGACAGGGGGAGAACTCCACACATACACAAGGGGGTAGGAAATGAAGTGCTGCGAGGGCGGGGAACCTGTAGACAACAAGGACTAGTGCTCACACCCACACCCCGACCCCTCCCACGCTCCACCCCACCCACTGGTCACTCACTCACTCAGTCTCGCACCAAGCACTCTCCGTTCACTCTCCAGTCGCTCTGAATACTCTTTGTTCAGGAATGGTGCTCTAAACAATCTGCGCACGTCTTCGCTCCCAGGGCCAGCCTCACAGTTGCACTGATCGCCGGCACTGAGGAGCTACGCCGGCAGTCTGATAAATGCTAAGCCCCGCCCTCTTTACGCGCCTGCAAGCGCGCAGAGCGGCGTGGTGCTTGTTCTAGCCCCGCCCCCTGTCCCGACGAGGGACTCGGCGTTTCTACGGGGGCGGGGTTTGTTCTGGGCTCGGCCTGGGTTCCTGGGGCTTCAGGCCCCGTCGGGGAAGGCTGCTCGGGGCTCCCCGTGACGGGGGGTTTTGGCTGTCCTTCGGCCCCCCCGAGCGGCATGCGGCCGTTTCTCCCTGCTCTGCGTCCCCTAACCCTGATAGCACCCCCCCCCCAGGGTCGCCGCCATCCTCGTAGGGGTTGGGGACCTGGCCGGGAAGGGTATCGCCTGTGAAAAAGTCTTTTTAATCGAGGTGCATGGACGGCCGGAGCCGGTTCCCACGAGCGATCGGCTGCTCCGTATCCCTTCCAGTCTACCAGATAATGTAGCCTCCCTCGTATTCTTTTGGAATCGAGGAGGGCCCGGACCTCATATTCTGGATTCCCCTGGACGTCATATACTGGCTCGGGGGGACTGCTGTCGGGGAATAAGGGGGGAAAATGTGGTTTTAACAAAGATACGTGGAAGACAGGGTGGATATGCAAGGACGGCGGGAGCGTGAGTCGGTATACAACAGCATTGATTTGCTCTTGAACGGGAAAGGGCCCCATATAGCGGTTATCTAATTTCGCCGAAGGGCGAAGGGAGGGGTAGTGTCTTCGATCGACCCATACCAGGTCTCCGACGTTATATTGGGGCGCTGGTAGCCGTTTTCGATCTGCATAGTGCTTGTACTGCAGACGTGCGTGTTGTAACATCGCTCGAGCGTGAGCATGACCACGGTGTAGCTTCTGTATAAGTGCTCCTGCCGCAGGCACTTCAATGGCAGGTTCTTCGGGTAGGGCCAAGCGTGGATGGAACCCATGGGAAACAAAAAAGGGGGAAGTTCCCAAGGATGCATGTGGAGCATTGTTGAACGCGAATTCTGCAAGGGGGAGGTAGACTACCCAGTCGTCCTGGAGGTAGTCTACATAACACCGTAGGTATTGCTCGAGTGTCTGGTTGGCCCTTTCCACCTGCCCGTTTGCCTGGGGGCGGTAGGCGGTAGTCAACTGAGTGTGTACGCCTACTGCTTTAAACAATGCCCGCCAAAAACGAGCAGTGAACTGCGGTCCCCGATCCGAGGCAATGGAGATGGGTAGGCCATGTAGCCGTACGATGTTTTGTATGAAGAGTAGGGCCGTCTTTTGGGCCGTGGGTAACCCTCGACACGCGATGAAGTGCCCTGTCTTTGTGAACTGGTCTACCACAACAAAAATGGTATCGTATCCCTGTGATACCGGAAGTTCCACGATGAAATCGAGGTTGAGCCGTTGCCATGGCCCCTGTGGTAGCGGGGTGAGCTGGAGGAGGCCCAGAGGTTTTCGTCGTGGCACCTTGGTTCGGTTACAAGTCTGGCATCCTTGCACATAACGCACCACGTCCTGTTGCATGTGGGGCCACCAGAAATGCCGCTGCAGCAACCCCAAGGTCTGGCGTTGCCCCGGGTGGCCCGCTAGTGGGGCATCGTGATGGGCGTGCAATATTTGCTGTCGGGCCGCTGCAGGTACTGCGATGTGTTGCTGATACAGGGGTAACCCCGACGCGCTTTTTTGGGATAGTTCCCGAAGATCCGGATCTGTGGTTCCCCAAGTTCGAAACTGGTCCGAAGTGAGCGCAGTAGCTAAAAAGACCCGGGGGTGGAACAGCGTTTCATCTTTGGTAGGGGTTTCCCCTGATTCTTCGGGGTATCGGGACAGCGCGTCCGCGAGAACATTCAACTTCCCCGGTCGGTAGACAATGTGGAAATCAAAGCGGGCGAACAGAAGGGCCCACCGGGCGTGGCGGTGGTTCTGAATACGTGCCGTTTGCAGAAAAGTCAGATTTTTGTGGTCCGTGATGACTCGGACCGGGTGGCGAGCTCCTTCGAGGAAGTGTCTCCATACTTCAAAGGCGACTTTTATAGCGAGGAGCTCCCGATCCAGGACCGTATAGTTCTTTTCTGCCGCCGTAAGTTGTCGCGAGTAGAATGCACAGGGTCTGGGGGTGGTATCCAGGGTTTTTGTTTGTAAGAGTACCCCCCCTAAGGCCACACTGGAGGCGTCAGTCTCTACAATAAAGGGGAGAGAGAAGTCAGGGTGTTGTAGTACAGGGGCCTTTGTAAAGGTGTCTTTTAAGATACAGAAGGCTTTTTCCTGAGCCTGTCCCCAGACATAGGGTTGCCCCTTTTTAAGGAGTGTCGTCAGGGGAGTGGTTAGTTCTGCGTAATGGGGAATATACTGCCTGTAATAATTGACACTCCCTAGAAAGCGTTGTAGGGGTTTTACCGCTCCGGGGGCCGGCCAGGCAAGAATGGCAGCCACCTTCGCTGGGTCCATCTTGATCCCGCGGGCTGAAATGATGAAGCCGAGAAAAGGAACTTCTTGCTGATGGAAGGCGCACTTTTCCATTTTGCAGTACAATCGGTTTTGTCTTAATCGTTGCAATACCAACCGAACGTGGCGAACGTGTTCAACTTCGTTTTGTGAAAATACTAAAATGTCATCTAAATACGCCACAACAAATAAATCCAGAACATCGCGAAAGACATCATTAATCAAATGTTGGAAGGCAGCGGGGGCATTGGCTAGTCCATAGGGCATTACTCGATACTCAAAATGGCCGTACCTTGTACGAAATGCCGTCTTCCATTCATCACCTTCTTTCACTCTAAGCAAGTTATAGGCTCCTCTTAAATCAAGTTTTGTAAAAATTCTGGCCCCCTGCAGACGATTCAGTAATTCTGAAATAAGCGGTAGGGGATAACGGTTCTTCACCGTAATTGCATTAAGTCCTCGATAGTCTATGCAGGGGCGGAGTCCCCCATCCTTTTTGGGCACGAAAAAGAGGGGTGCTCCCCCCGGGGAGGTAGAGGCCCGGATAAAGCCCTTGGCTAAGTTTTCATCCAGGTAGTCCTTGAGTGTCTTTAATTCGGGCTCTGAAAGGGCATAAATCCGCCCGTAGGGCGGGATGGTATTGGGCAGTAATGATATAGCACAATCGTAAGGGCGGTGCGGGGGAAGGTCCAGAGCTTGTTGCTCCCGGAAAACATCTGCGAGATCTAGGTAGGCAGCTGGGAGGGTGGGGGGCGAGGTAGCTAGAAGGTGGTGCTCCTGCCGGGGTACCATCTCCCTGGCGTGGGGCTTCTGGACCTTACAATGGTTTTCACAAAAGGGGGAAGGGAAGGACAACGTCTTGCGATTCCAATCGATGAAGGGGTTGTGTTGCCGTAGCCACGGGGTTCCCAACACGACAGGGAAGGCAGGAGTTTTCACAATATCCAACCGGAAGGTCTCTTGGTGGTCTCCGATGAACCCAGGAAGGTCCCGGGTACAATAAACGACTGGTCCCGACGAAAGGGGGGACCCGTCTATTGCCAACACTGTCTCCGGGTGTATCTTGGACCGAAGGGGTACTTGATAGCGACGGGCAATTTGTTCGTCCAAGAAGTTGCCCGAAGCTCCTGAATCCACGAGAGCTGGGAGCACCACGGAGCGACAGGGGCTCGTATGGAGGGTTAGGGGCACCAAGAGGTGGCCCCCTTGGTGGAAGATAGTCGCCACGTGCTGCGGTCGTAATTTAGTAGGGGAATCGGGGTTTTTTATCGAGGCATCCCCTGGTCGCCCCGACCCCGTCCGTTTCCCGGCCCTCTTCGCCCGGGGGGTAATTGTGGGCAGGAACTAGTAAAGTGTCCTGCTATACCGCAATAATAACACAGCCTCTCCACTCGCCTTCTTTCTTTTTCTTGTACCCCAATAGGTCCACGTGCAGCCCCAATCTGCATGGGTTCGCTGTCATCCATCTTCGGCCCTTCCACTTTCCATGGTCCGATGTTCCCACTTCGCGCACCCCATCCTCGGCCCCCGTCTTGCCTTCGTTCTCGCCGCCGCTCTGTTAAGCGTTCATCAATCTGACATGAAAGGTTCACTAATTCACCCCACTTTGCAGGGAGGGCGACAAGCGCGAGCTGGTCTTTTATATCATCATTTAGGCCTTTCCGGAATAAGACCTTTAACACATCGTCGGCCCACCCTAGTTCGACGGCTAGCTGCTGAAAGCGAGTAACATACTCGAGTAGGGGCCCCTTCCCCTGCCGCAAAATCATGATTGCGGATTCTGCATCCCGGGTGCGGTGTGGATAATCAAATAAAAATTGAAACTCCCGCAAAAACCCTGGGAAGTCTTTTAACAAGGGGCTATCCTTTAGAAGTAAGGGGGTAGCCCACTCCAGGGCTAGCCCCTCCAGATGCCCTATCACAAAGGCTACCTTTGCCGTGTCGGCCGCATACGTGGCCGGTTGTAGCTGAAATGCCAATTTGCACAGGGCTAGGAACCCCTGAAACTGTTTGCGTTCTCCCCCGAACCTTTGAATCGGGGGATGGCGGGGTTCCCTGTGTCCTGGAACAAGGGCCGGTACGGGCGGGGGTAAGGGGGCTTCTTCCTCCTGTTCCCCTTCAGCCCCTCTAGCTCCCTGTTCCTTCATGTCATGAAGCTCCATAGCCAGAGCTTGGATAGCCCGCCCCATTTCCTCTACCTGCTGGGCTAGGTCCATGTCGTGGCCGGCGATACTGTGACGGGGATGGGGTTTTAAGGGAAACACAGACCCAGCCAATCCCACGCCCTGCACTCGCACTGAACGAGACTCCCGGGGGAGAACGGTGCACACAGACTTGCACGTGGAAAAAGTACCCCTCAGGTCTCGGTGTGGCCAATATCCTATTAAGGAAAGGGACCGTATCATCACAGGGGTAAGGCACGTTGCAAGCTGTGTGTGCAGCCCTTCTACAAGCCCCCCAAGGGGGCACGGCCCCTGCTTGTTCTCACTCGTGTATCCACTCAGTCGTGCAGGGGTTAACACACCAGGTGATAGGAAGGTAGTGATAGGTACGGGGAAAGCACCCAAGGATGGTCGTGGGGACAGGGGGAGAACTCCACACATACACAAGGGGGTAGGAAATGAAGTGCTGCGAGGGCGGGGAACCTGTAGACAACAAGGACTAGTGCTCACACCCACACCCCGACCCCTCCCACGCTCCACCCCACCCACTGGTCACTCACTCACTCAGTCTCGCACCAAGCACTCTCCGTTCACTCTCCAGTCGCTCTGAATACTCTTTGTTCAGGAATGGTGCTCTAAACAATCTGCGCACGTCTTCGCTCCCAGGGCCAGCCTCACAGTTGCACTGATCGCCGGCACTGAGGAGCTACGCCGGCAGTCTGATAAATGCTAAGCCCCGCCCTCTTTACGCGCCTGCAAGCGCGCAGAGCGGCGTGGTGCTTGTTCTAGCCCCGCCCCCTGTCCCGACGAGGGACTCGGCGTTTCTACGGGGGCGGGGTTTGTTCTGGGCTCGGCCTGGGTTCCTGGGGCTTCAGGCCCCGTCGGGGAAGGCGGCTCGGGGCTCCCCGTGACGGGGGGTTTTGGCTGTCCTTCGGCCCCCCCGAGCGGCATGCGGCCGTTTCTCCCTGCTCTGCGTCCCCTAACCCTGATACCTCTCTTCAGTACCAGCAGCAGATGCATTGGTGAAAAATATTCATGATGCCCAACGGACAGCTCAACGGCATCTACTGGATGCTCGCGCTCGTTACAAAGCCTCCGCAGATAAACATCATCTCTCAGGGCCGTCACTACAAGTAGGTGACCTCGTTTGGGTACGACGTTGAAATTATCCCTCCTTGTGCCCATCTGCTAAGCTAGATGATGCTTACATGGGTCCCTTTCCCATTACAAGGAAATTAAATGAAGTCACGTTCACTGTCGGCTTACTTGCCCACTTGCGCATCCATCCCTCTTTCCATATTTCCCTTCTGAAAAAAACACAAACCCCTGACTTCGTGGTACAGCAGGAAGTCCCTGCCCCTCCTGTTATACTCCCCGATGGCCCTGAATATAGAGTTTGGACCATCTTGGATTCCCGCTTTTTTGGGTCCCAGCTATACTACCTAATAGACTGGAAACATTATGGACCTTCTGAACGCCCTTGGGAACCCGCTATGAATGTTCATGCCCCCCATCTTATCCGAAACTTCCACCTTCGCCATTCCTCCCAGCCTGGTCTAACAACCTGGGTTGGGGGGGGCCTTGGATGGGGGGGTACTGTCAGCGCCCACGCTGACAGGGCAGAAACAGGTGGTGAGCGTCCTGTTGCCCGGCAGCAGTGAGGACACCAAACCAGGAAGTGATAGGTTTCTGGGGTTAGGTGGGCGGGGCCGATTCACGCCGGCAGGGAATCCAGGCCCCGCCCAGCCTCCAGCTGTACCACCTGAACGCTGCAGCTCAGAGGCAGGTTGGGGCCCTGCCCTGAGCTTGTTAATCCTGGGGGCAAGCTCATAACTATATAAGAGGCCGGCGGAGCCAAAAGCCTCCGCCGGTAATCATTTTGAGAGGCTGGCCCCTGTATCCTTGTGTGCTTATATCCTGATATTCTTGAGTTTGAGTGAGATGGTTTGTGTGCTTCCAGTGTTCTTCCCTGTCCTGTGTCGAGTGAAAGGTGGTAAGATTGATTGTCTGTCCTTGTTTGTTGCGTGTAGTGGGTGTTGTATTATACGTGGATTGACTCCTGGCATATTGGGTCCTTGGTCCTTGCTCCCTATCCCGTGACCCTTTTCAACTCCCCCTCCCATGTGTGCAAGCCCTATCCCTTTTCCTCTCACTCCCCTATCCTTCCCCCTTATCCTTCCTCCCCCCCCCCGGCCTGGGTTATCCCTTCCGTCTCCGCCACAGTTGCTCACGGTGTCCTGGTCCCAGTGTATTTCCCCGAGTCATTGAGATCTTCCCTTTGTGTTTGCTCTTCTTGGGGCAATTGGCTTCCTCTTGTCTATCTCAATGATGACACGGGTTGCCCTCTATATTTGAGGGAAAGCCCACCTAATACCCTGAGGGATTATAAATATCCCTCATAGATTACCTTAGCCCAGAGGAAGCCGCTCCCTCTCCTTTTCCCCTTTTCCTGTGACCTCCCCTTCCTCCCCCCTTCCCCCGTGACACTTCATTAGGATATGGGGGACCCTGGAGTACCAGCTGGAGCTAGCCGTAAACCAGCACAACAAGCACATCTACAAGGAGATTGTGCAGGACATGGAGGTGGCAGGGCACCACAGGACAGTGGCACAGTGCCGATCAAAGGCCAAGGGGCTCAAGAGGGGGTACAAGGCCATAAAGGATAGCAACAGGCAGTCCAGGCACGGAGCCCAGACCACCCCCTACTATGATGCCCTGGACCGCATCCTCCATATGAAGGGCTCCATAGTCGCTCCGTACCTCGTGGGGAGCGCCGTGGTCCAGGGCAGGGAACGGGACAAGGTACCCCTCCCCTCACCACCTCCATTTAAGGCACTGGCTCCAGGAGCCCCACCTCCCCAAGAGGAACACCCCGGGACCTCGGGGACCAGCAGACCCCCCTCGCGCACCAGCCCTGAGAGCCCCCAGTCGATGTCCATAACATGTGGATCTGAGGCCAGCACACTGGTCACCCTCAGCCAGTGGACACAGGGGGACCACAGCAATCCTGAGGGGCCGGCTCACAGACTGACATTGAGGGTGAGCAAGCGGGTGGGATGGGACAGGGACTGTGGGGAAGGCCCGAGGGGGGGAAGGGGGCAACAGGCCATGGAGCCGCCCTCAGCAACCCCCCACAACACCACAGACCATGGAACAAGGGCCTGGGGGCCGCTGGGAGACACAGTTGTCCGACCCCCATCCACGCTTCCCCATTCCTGCACAGGTCACAGCACACCTCAGCACCTCCAACAGCCTAGCGAGGGAAATGGAGGCGAGCAGCCACAGGAGCAGCCAGAGGGCCCAGGTGAGGTAACACAACATGGGGGGGCCAGAGGCCTGGGGAGACAGGGTGGGGGGACCGGACACTGGGGTAGGGATGGGCACAGGGGGAGCCAGGGGAGGGCACCCAGTGCCGCTCATCTGCGGCATGGGATGGGGGGCAGGTGGCTGGGGTGGCTAAACAGTAAACAAGAGAATTGCTTCTATTTAAACAACAAATGTTCAAAACAATAATAAAGTTTAATGAACAACAACAAATAATGAAATGCAGGTCTACCAAAACAGATGATTCAGTACAAGTCTACCGAATAAGCCAATGAATCAGCAAATGATATAATACAATCCAATCT
>QEPC01001011.1:873227-897586 GCA_003113815.1 Sphenodon punctatus | reverse complement strand
CTACCATGCACCCTAACAGGGCGACCCACCAGGTCCCAGCAGGGCAGCCCAGTGGATGAGGGAGCACTGAGCACGGGTATGGTGCCGCAGGGAGGAGCAGGTGGAGGACATAGTCCGCTCCTCCACCGAGCAGGGCGAGCGGATGATCACAGCCATCGATCGAATGGAGGTGGCCACCGAAAGGGTCATGCAGCAGGCGGAGGCCAGGGACCGGAGGCTGCAGGCAGAGGTGCACCTCGAACGGAGGCAGGGGCGCCGGGAGCACAGCAGGCAGGTGGAGGCATTCAGGTGGCTGGAACAGGCCATAGACTGGATGGTAAAGGAGCACTTGTGGATCACATGACATTGGCACCTCGCTGCTCCTACACGCAGGTACCATGAGTGCTTATTTGATGGCAGCTGCCCCGCTGGGCAACCTACCAGCCCCAACCCCGACGCTGGGCCCCTCGGCGCCCCCACTGCCTCCATCACCGCCCCAGCCGCCATCACAGTCGCTAGGCCCGCGTTTCCAGCTACTGGTCCCTGTGGGCCTCCGGAGGGAGCAGCCGCCCAGGGGGGCCCCACCGGCCCCAGGGCTGCCCACCCTCCCACCACCGCCTTACCCTCAGGACACCGAGGCCTCCCAGGATGCTGTCGGGGACATGGGCAGTGGGGGGCGGGGAGCTCCAAGAGCAGACATCCCGCAGGATCCCGGTGATGGTGCTCACCCCCACGCCAAAGTACTGCAAGACGGAGCGGCAGGAGTCAGGTTTTGCAAGGGCCCAGACCCCGATGGCCACCCACTGAACCATGGGAATGGGGGTATCCTGTCTCTCCAGCCAGGGCGTTAACAGCTCAGAGAGTCGCAGGAGGACGCGCCTGTCCATCCGAAAGTGCACTTTCCAGGTGGCCTCATCCCATTGGGCCAATGCCCTAGCCCACCACCCCTGTGCCCATTCTGTGACCCATACCCACTGGTCAATGGGCATAGTGAGCAGGGCTGCATGCCCCATGGTCTCCCTCCACCATTGGAGCTGGCTGGCCGCCTCGCGGAATGCAGCAGCGCGCCCCCGGGCACGGAGGAGGGCCTGTTGGGCCGCCCCAGACACGCACTGGGCCCTGAGGTGAGTCAGGGAGTGCCTGTCCCCTTGGTGGGCTCTCCGGGCTCTTACAGCACTCCTGGCCATGCACACCCACAGTCGGATGGCCAGGTTCATCTCAGCGGTCTGGATACACAGGAGGTCAGTGTGCAAGTGGTATCACTCCGCGCAAATGGTTAGGTGCATCCCGCAGGTGCCCAACTGTCGCAGCTCCATGGTGACCAGTGCCCCGGGTGGGTTGGAGCTGCACCTGTTATAGAATGGGACCTGTGCAGCCCCGCCCCCTGGTTGCACCCTGCCAACCGGGCTTGGGGCTCTGGGTTGCCCTGGCTGCCCCCCAGGCCGGCAGGCCCGGCTCATGAAGGGTGAGTGGGGTGGGGAGGTCATGGGCAGCCCAATGCACACACCTACCTTCCCTGCAGGGGGCCTGGCGAATGGTCCTGCCTTCGCCTGGGCATGTGCAGGCAGCAGCTGCATGCCTGCTGTCATCACCTCCCACCTCTCGGTGTTGGTTGCCTGTTGTCCTCGCTGCCCTGCTAAGTGTGTAGGCTGTCCTGTACATGTGCTCTGTTCCATCACCTGGGCTGGGTCTGCACCCCACACCTCGCTCTGTAGCCATACAATGTTTTGGCCTGTGACCTTATCGCTTGGCCTTGGAGCTCCCCTGCTTCCCCTCCTGTCCCTCCAGACATTGTGGGGCCCTCTGTTCCTTGCACTTAGTATCCTCCACTTGCTGGACCATGCCTGGCCACTCTTCCCCAGGGCTCCCAGGCCGCAGCACCCCCGGGGCCCCCATAGCTGTAACTTCTGTGAGACCATGGCCCTGTGTGACCTGTGGCATTCCCTGGCCGTGCAATTGCTCCTGAGCTGCCCGGACAGCCTCACAGGTGTCTACGAGAGTATGAGCTCTGGGCTGCGGTACTATGGCTATGTGGTGAGTGCCCGCGACTGCAAACTGCATGAGGAGACACTAGGCCTGTGTCCCTTTCCCAATGGGCACATCCCAGATATCAGGTGCTCGCATGTGGGGTGGTCGGTGGCGGAGACAGTGTCCACCCTCTCTGTGTGCAGCCTGGCTGCCTACACAGCCTGTCTGGTGGAGGGGGGCCCTGCCCTGACTGTGTCCTTCTTTGGCTGTGTTCATGGGGTCCAAGGTTACCAGCGGTCTCAGGGGGCAATCTATCACCGCCTGTTGGAGCTGGGTCACCTTCCGTGGNCGCACCCCATGCCTCGCTCATTTGCCATGCCATGTTGAAGCCGCTGGCCTTATCGCTTGGTCCTGCTCTGATGTCCAGGTGGGTCTCGCCATGCAGAATCCCTTCGAGGCATATTACCTCATCGCCCACCACATGTCTGCACTGGGGTACTGTTGGGGCATGCTTCAGTGGCCCCACTTCATGCACCTGGCGGGCCACCCGGCCCTGGGCCCCTTCATGGCTCCCTGCAGCTGGCTGTGAGGCCCCCCTTTCCTTCTGGGCCCTGAATGCTGGCCCCGCTGTGAGCTCCCGCCTTCGCCCCGATGCTGCGGGTCACTGCCCACTCCCTCCATGATGTCCCTGGCTCACTGCTGTGCTGGCTGATTCCTGGGGTCCCACTGCCCCTGCCTGTGGCTCTGTGCCCCTTCCGCACCCCCCCATCCGCCTCTGCAACTGGTGTTCCCCTCCGTGACTGCCGTCTCCTGTGGCTGTCTCCTGAACGCTGAGCCTGCTCCTAGTGCCCCGGGTGCTGCTGTCCTTCCTGGTCCGTCCTCGATCCCTCCTGTGCCTGTGCCCCCCTCCACCCCTCTTTGGTGACTCTGTGACCAAGGGGTTTTGGGACCCCCGGACTGTACCTCCTGGCGTCCACCTGGGGGGGTGACTCATGGAAGGACTGCTCTGCTATTTGGCCCTGGCTTGCCTCCTTCCCATCCATCGCACCCTAACATGGGTTCCCTGACAACCTTCCCATCGCATGGGTTCCCTGACAGCCTCCTAGACCATTCCTGGGCCGATCCCTGGGCCGTGTGACCTCCCCCTGTGCCTGTGCTCTGCCCCTGGGGGTTCCCCGTTCCGGGACTGACTGTGTAGCTGTGGGGGTGCCCATGCAGGCTGTGCTGTTGTGGGGGTTCTGTGTGCCATTCCCCATGTCCTGCCCTGGCCCCTGGGCTGGTTCCCCCCCTCCTCCCTGTCCCCGCCCCCCCTTCCTCCCCCCTTTGCCTATTGTGCTGTGTGTATTGTCCATCCCGCTGTGTTCCCCCTTCCCTTCCTTTCCCATGTGGGTGTGTGTGCACCTGGGTGTGTGTTTGTGCTGTGTGTTCCACTATGACCTCCTTTTTACCTGTGCCTGTTGTGTGTGCTGCCTCAACGGCTCTTCTCCCTCTTCTCCCTCCCTTCCCGTTTCCCTTGTGTGGCCATTTCCTGTAGGCCCTTTTGGCTTCCTTTGCCCTCAGCCGGCCATGTCTTCCTCCCACCCCTCCCCAGTGCCTTTTGGGTGCTTTGGCCACGGCCCGGTATCAGCGTAACGTCTATTGTGCTGCCCTGGGCCATGGTCTGCCGGACCGATTCCCTGCCATGGTCCCGCTCCCATCATGTCTGTTTGGGGCCTCTCTTGCCCATGGGGGGTGGTTAGCCGGCTCGCCACTGCTGGGAATCCACTGTGGTGAATTGGGCACCCGTAACAACTGAAATCACCCATATTCTCTTCACAATCCCAGGAAAAGCCTGTGTCCTTTCTCTGTCATTAGATAATACATCTAGAGAGGACTGAATAGCTGCTCTAACAGTGTCTCCCTTAAAAGTCCTCCCCAAATTCCCCAGATCATGTCATGATTAGGAAAAAAAACTTCATTCCTACACCATATGCTCTCACAATTCCCTGATTCTCGGTAACGTCTTTTAAAATTTTATGCAACTCTGCCACTGCTACTTGCCCATGTGTCTTAACATATACGTTTGCCAAAATAATCTCCTAGTCACCAGTTTCATCTTCTGTCAATGCAGCTGAGGCTGGGACCAGAGAATTCCAGAGTCTCATGCTCTGTTGTGGACTAACAATGGGAGAAATCTCATCTATGGAAGAAATATGAGCTTCTAGCCACATTTCTTTAGTATCTTTTGGGGTTGGACTGGTTACTGCCCTTATATTTAACATATTAAGAGTAGACAGTTCCACTGGATGTGCCTCTAATGGCACAAGCTGTCTAACAGCATAATTATGAGCAAATTCTCTAAGATTTAAATATTCCCTTCTTAATAGGGTATATTCTTCCTCCAGCTGAATAGGGATGGGCGAACAGATCGCAGTTCGGGTTCGGCTGTGTTCGGTTCGGCTGCGTTCGGTTCGGCAGTTCGGTTCAGCAGTTCGGTTCGGCTGTGTTCAGTTCGTCTGCGTTCGGTTCGTCCATTTGGCTAGTTCGCCAAGTTCAGGTTCAGCTGTTCGGTTTGGTCGTCCGAACAGGCCGTTCGGATAGGCCGTTCGGCTGTTTGGTTCGGCCATTCGGGAAGTGTTGTTATGGGTGGTTTTTTTGTTTTTTATATGTTTTTTTGGTTTTTTATTGGGTTTTATATGGTTTTCTTCTGCTTTTTTTAAATTTATTTTTATATGGAGTTTGTATATATATATATATATATATATATATATATATATATATATATATATCCATATATATGGATATATATATATGAAGATATATACATCCCATATATACGGGATGGGGGGAATCACAAACAGAAGAGGAGTCTGTAGTGAAATACATACATTACATACTCAATGAGTCTGTACAGTGCATAACACAAAGTTTCAGTTTATGGTTTAAGTTTCATTTCATTACAAAAGTGAAATGAAACTTAAAGCAATCTAAAAATCCCACTCAACGCCTGCTGTTCAGGAACAGTGACTAGCTCAGAAGGTGTTGGGAAGGGGGGAGGCAGATAATTAGTTTCGTTTCTTGCAAGCCTCTCCACCCCTGGTGCCTGGAAGTCTGCTCCTCAGTGACTGACACCTCCCTGTCATGTTTGACCTTCCAGTGAACCTTTTTTTGCCACCCAAACTCATCCGAACGCGGTCCGAACTGACCGAACTGTTCGGCCATTTCGCCGTTCGGTGTTCGGTTTGTTCGGTATGTTCGGGTTCGGGTTTGGGTTCGAGTTCAGTCATCCGAACAGTCCGAGTTCGGGACTGCCGAACCGCGTTCGCCCATCCCTACAGCTGAGCTTGATTAAGACCTTGTATTTCCTCAGTAGTGGAGTAAAGGTAAAACCACTTCCAGAGGTATAATCATCATTTGCAACTGAAATAGGGCCATGTCTCCTTATACTCTTGGTTATGCTCAACAGTTTGTCCTGCCACCAGGGTCTAATCTTGTCTATTAATAGGTAAGTGTAAGAGTCACCCCTTACCTCCGAGGGCAGGGGCACTGATGTCAGAGGACCCCGGTTCACCAAGGGGCTCGCTCCCCAGCTCCTCCCCCTGCCGCGGCTCCCCCAGCACTTCAACCGGGTACACTGCAGAGTCCAGAGGTTGCCAGGGCAATGCTGAAACAGGACATTGCTGCCGGGCCTTCCCCCACAGTCGTGCAGAACACAAGGGAGGGGCCAACACTGTTGTTCCTCTCCTTGCAGCTGCAGGGACATCGGGAGGGCGTGGCAGATGCTATAAATGCCAGCATTGTGAGGCACACAGCGCCAGTGATCAGAATAGACTGGCCCCCTACTGAGAGCTAAGTGCATTTGTTATATTGAATCTTGTCCTTGTTGTCCTGCTGTGTTCCTCCTCTTCCCTTGTCAGTGTGTGGAGTTTGTTTCTCATGTTCTGGAGTGGAGTTGTCTGGTGAGTGTCCTAACCCCTAGTGTATTTCCCCTTAGAGTGAGTGAGTGAGTGATTGCAAGAATGAGTGAGTGAACATGTGTCCATCTCCCCCTCCATGGGTTCCTACCCGTTCCCTGTCAGTGTGCCAGACTTCCCTCCTTTCCCACAGAGCCTACCCCCTTGTCCTTCCTATCCTCACTGTCAGCACCAATTTTCCCATCCCCTGTGGTACACATCAGGTGTGTATTGTGGGTGAGAGGCAAGAGGGAACAGTTCAGTGCAATCTGTGCAGCGCCCAATGATGATAGAGGCCTAATCTCTTGCAGATTTCAGGGCCACTACTCTATCCTGATGGGCATTTTTACCCAGCAAGCCATCTCAGAGCACTGTACAGAGTTAACCTCACCTCAAGAAGTCCATCTGGGGTTCCCTTCCTTGTTTGGATCTCTGCCTTGTTTGGATTTCCTCTGTGTCCTCCCCCCTTCCCCGTGACAGTAAGATCATTGTCAATGGATCAGACGCTATATTTCTCAGCCTCATAGCATTTGTTATTCCATTATCATCTGCATCAAATGAAATTATTAAATATCTATAACCAACACCCCATTCTCCATTTCTTATTTTTAAACAATAATTTTCTCCATCTCTCACTGTGACATTCTGCAAACTTGCAACCCATTGTGTAAAAGACACTTGATTCAACTGAATAACCATGATACATACAAGTCCTTTTCGGTGGAGTGGTTGCAGCTGAGTGAAGCTGGGGGCCAGGAAAGCTGCCCAGGAGTCGCCAGAGCTCATTGGCTCTCCCTCTCTATCCAGGTACTTATACAGGGGCTGGGGCCCCCTTGGGTGTGGAGTGGTTGCAGCTGAGTGAAGCTGGGGGCCAGGAAAGCTGCCCAGGAGTCTCCAGAGCTCCATTGGCTCTCCCTCTCTATCCAGGTACTTATACAGGGGCTGGGGCCCCCTTGGGTGTGGAGTGGTTGCAGCTGAGTGAAGCTGGGGGCCAGGAAAGCTGCCCAGGAGTCACCAGAGCTCATTGGCTCTCCCTCTCTATCCAGGTACTTATACAGGGGCTGGGGCCCCCTTGGGCATCAGCCCTTGGGCGCCAGCCGAAGGGCGACACCTAAGGGTGTCGGTCGTTGTCGGGGCCATTCGTGGGGCTACGGTGGTGGTGGCGGCGATCCCTCTGGATGGAAGAATTGTGAGCTTGTGCAGATCATCACCCTGCTGACCCTCAAACCAAATCCTCTTGGTCCTTTGTATTAATCATGGGGAGGAAACCTGCGCCCACTGGCATAGCTACTAGAGCCAGGACACGCGGTCACCAGTTATCTGTGAAGACCTTTCTGACAAGCCCTCAGAGGGCGCCTGTTCAGGAGGCCATTGATAATCCATCATTGGCCCATGATGGTGCATCAGGCCCAGAGGGGTCTCCGAAGGGGAGAAAGTTGGAGACGTCCTTTCAGGAACAAGTAGCTGGCATCTCCCAGCCTTCTTTGACCCCACAGGTGACTGTCGACTGGCCCGGCATACTGGAAGAACGAGACTCCTTGCTGGTTCAAGCTGAGCTTATTGGGGGGGCTGCCATGGACAATTGCCACGGTCATCTTGTGGGATTACAGGGGAAGAACCCACTGGAGCTTATGGCAAACCCTATTAATTCATCAAACGCTGCTACTTATATTTGCTCAGTTAAAGATAATCTCTGGGGATATGGCCAAATTAGGTGCTACTAAGGGGGTAGCTTCCCAGTGTGGGGTTATTCCTCCGTGGGAGGCTGTTTGCCATGAGAGGATATCCCCTCCTCTTCATGTGTTCAAACCTGATGAAGGAGGGTCTTCAGTGCTGCCCCGGGGACTGGACCACACAGCTGCTGTTGATGCATATTCTTTTGTTTGGTGTAGGGAATCAATTGCATTTACTATCTCTCCCAGGGCCAATGGGCTTTGTCCACTTTGGGATACCCCTAACTCTGTGGCTGGGCATTTGACTTTTTTGACTAAAGGGCGGGTTAGGCCTTATGATATATTTTCAGTAAGAATTTTAGAAAGAGGGCCAAGTAGAGCCCGTTATGTGATTTCTTTCCACAAGGCTGCCACGGCATGTTTGTTTGGAAGCAGGTGGGGTTGCTGGCCCCATATGGGATTCATATGGCCAAAATTTTTGTCAACTCCAGTATGGGGTCTCCTAAAGAAACCATTGAAGGAGGTGTACCCAAGAAGGGGGCCGGGAACGGGAGATCGGGTAGGGGAGTGCAGGCTAACCCTAATACGGTCCAGTTCTCTGAGCCCCAGGGGGTTGGAGCCAGATCAGCTGGTGCCCAGTGCTTGGAGGAGCAACCTGTGCCCTTGGGGCCTGATATTTTGCTGCCACCTAGATCCCTAGGGGAGGATCCTCACTGCTCCCTCATTGTAGAGTTGGTGGAGGCTGTAACTCTGGGGGAATCCCAGATGGAGGTAAAGGAGGCTATAGCTGCAAATGACATAGTGGGCCAGTCAGGGTGGAGTGAGAACCATTTTGGGGGGCCCCGTACTGAGGGGCCAGGTAAGGTTATGGGTGGGCCTTATACTGGCCTCTCGGTGGGGCATGATTTAACATCGGAGGATGTGGTAAGGGTTGGGCAGAGTACACTAGATCTGCAGTTATTGCTCTCGACCCAGGTTGAGGAGGTTAGGTTCCATCAAAATCAGTTGGGTACTCATCATTTCCCCGAAATTGAAGTCACGCAACAAGTGGATGATGGTAGCTTTTTGTCTGTCGACGGGAAACTAAGTCCCAGTAGGGAGTTTGATGGGACACTCGGGGAGGACAATAAACTTAGTTCTGCCCTGCAGTGGACTAGATCTAGGTATCTTAGCCCATATGAGGAGGGGGGACTAATGCCAATTACTGTGCTAGGGGAATCGGGGGTGTTATCTTCGGAGGTAGCAGGAACATCTGTGCAAGGAAGCCCCCCTGTGTTTGTTTTCGGGCATTCTGGGGAAATTGTGGGGAGAGGATTCTTTTCCTTTCAGGCACTCCCTAACAAACTCAATGAGCTAACTGTTCTGAGAGATCCAATTGACTTAACTGGATTGGCTCCGTTAGCTAGGTCCGACGGTCCCAAGGAGGGCCTATGTGGTCTAGGGAAGGATATTTCAGACATTGAGGAGGAGGATGGGACTATAGGCCACCAGTCTGTTCCAGTCAGGGAACTCCCGCCTGGGAGGGCCCAAGTTTGACAATTTTCAGAGATTAGGGTCATCTCCTGGAACGTCGCTGGGTGGAAGGCTAAGGCTGATGATCCGAATATCCTTGCCTTTTTAAGGTCAAGTGACATTATTTATCTCCAGGAGACATGGCACCAGGGACCGGTCTCTTTACCAGGTTACGATGCCTTTGATTTGGCAGCCAGTTCCACTTCTGGGAAGGGTCATTCTAGTTGCGGTTACCTGTGTTTTATTGCCACCTTTTTAAAAGTAGAGTACCTCCCACTTGTGGGACAGTTCTCCTTCCTCTGTGGGGTGATAGTGGTTTTTCCCCTCAAGCTGATTGACATTTTGAATGCTTATATCCCTCCCTCCTCCTCGCGATATTACCACAAATCATGCTGGGAAGAACTGGGTAGATTTTTTGGTGTATTGGAAGAGACCCATCCAGGTATTGGGATTCTATTAGTTGGGGACTTCAATGCCTGTTTAGGAGTCTCCGATCTAGCACTCGCCCAAGTTGGAGGGCTATGGACATTAGAGTCCCCCCCCCATCCAGTCCTTAATGAGATGGTCCAAGGATAGGGGCATCAACAAGAGTGGGCTTCTTTTGGCAGGGCTACTGGCATCAGGGGGAATTATGATTCTGAACAGTCGGCCTCACCTGGACCATCCGGCAGAATTTACCTTTGTTGCACCATTAGAGGCCAGTGTCCTGGACCTTATGGAGGTCTCCGAGTCCCTCCTCCCTATGGTAGGAGGGTTTAGGGTGGTCTATCAGGCAGACAGTGACCATTTCCCGGTGCAATTGGGGCTTGCGGAAAGTGAGCTCTATGGTAAGTTCCTGGGGCGGCCTGTCTTTGGGCCGCCTTTGCCCCCATGTAAGCAGAAAGTAAGATGGAGCTCTGCACTGGGGGATCTGGTGGAAGCCCGGCTGTCATCTTCTGAGGGCGTCAGTTGGCTATTGGGACATGAGCAAGCAAGGGATAAGGAGGAGTTGATGTCTGGGTATAGGTCAATTCTTAAAGTATTTTCCCCCCTGCTTCTGGCAACAAAGCCATCTAAGGATCAGAGGCCTGGTAATACCTTCAATCCGTGGTTTGATGGAGAATGTCGGCATGTTAGGAAGCTACTTCAGGCTGCATATAGGTGCTTCAGGAGGAATGATACACTGTCATCTTTGACAGCATTCTGACTATTGCGCTTTAAGTATAAGGTCCTTTTGCAGGGGAAAAAGAGAAAGTACTACCTCCGACAGTGGGAAAGGATTAATTTGGTCCTTAAAGCTAAAGATACGGCATATTTCTGGAGACTGGTTAGGGTGTGTGGCAAGGCCCGGGGGAGAATTGAGAACAAAGTCTCAGAGGTGGAATGGGTAAAGTTTTTTACCTTGCTTTATGCCTCTGATCCGGGACCCCCGGCTTCTTTGCCTTTATTACAATCATTACCCAGCTGGTTACCAGTCTCAGGAGAAGAAATAGAGGCCATAATAGATGGATTGAAGAGGGGAAAGGTGGCAGGTCCTGATGGCCTGCCAACGGAGCTTTTTAAAGCCAACAAGGCATGGTGGGCTAGGGCTCTGGCTGCCTTATTCACAGGTATCAACCAAACTGGGGAACTTCCGGAGGGTTCCTATATTTAAGAAAGGCTCCCCAGAGGAGGCAAGAAATTATAGACCCATCAGCCTCTTCAGTGTGGTCAGTAAAATGTATGCCCGCTTTTTGCTGAGCAGATTGGAGCAATGGATGGAGAGGGTGACTAACAGAATGGGTTCAGAGCTGGTCGCTCTACCTTTGACCATTGTTTTGTTTTGAGCCACTTGGTTGCCAAATATCTGCGTTCCACGGGACTTTATGCAGCCTTTGTGGACCTCCGAGCAGCATTTGATTTGGTTTCTCGGAATCAATTATGGGCAAAGCTTGCACTTACAACTATTGACCCAAGGCTCTTGGTGCTGATGTGGAGATTGTACAGTAACACCTCCCTGAGGATTAGGATAGATAATAGTGGTACCCTGTCACAGGAGAGCCTTACTAGCCAAGGGGTTAAGCAGGGGTGTGTATTGGCCCCTGCTTTATTTAACTATTATTTGAATAGTCTTACACTATTCAAATAATAGCTTACCTCCTTCAGGAATTGCCCACCGAGATTAGGGACCCGTGAGGTGGCAATATTACTTTACGCGGATGATGCCATTTTATTGGCCCAGATCTCATCTGGGGCTTTCTAGACAGCTTACAGCCCTTCAATCCTTTTGTGTGCAGAACTCGCTGGAGATTAATTATACTAAAACTAAGATCATGTACTTTTCCCTTAGGCGTAAGATCTTCAAATGGGCTATAGGGTCACATGATTTGGAACAAGTCAACTCCTATAAATATCTGGGGTTGGTCTTCCAGGCCAATGGGTCATGGCTAGCGCACGCACAGGCGGCTATTGGGCAGGCCAAATTGGTAGCATGGTCGATTTGTAATTTTTTTAGGACCAGAGGGGGCAATTTTGTAATGCCGGCTATCAAGGTCTTTAAGGCCAAATGTGTGGGGCAACTTCTTTATGGGGCCCAATTCTGGATGGAGGGGAGGTCTGTTCTACTTGAAAGAGTTCAGACTATGTTTTGAAGGTCCCTTCTAGTGGTGCCAAACCACGCTCCCAATGTGGCCCTCCGCCGAGAATGTGGGTTGACTCCCATTGAGTCCCAGGTTTGGCGATTGGCCATAGGGTACTGGCTTAAGTTGCACTTTTGCCGTACTGCCCCACTGGCCACTATGGTTTTAGTGGAAGAAAATGCTTGGGTCAGCCAGGTTAGGGCTAAGCTCTGCTCTATGGGTCTTGCACTGGATTCTTTAGACTCACTGAGTTTTTGGGCTATAGGGACCCTTTTTTGCCAGTGGTTGGCAGATATCACCTCGCAGGAGGAGACTGCCACCCTTAGAAACATGAGTTCCCTAGCCCCGGTTATGGAATTGTATGATTACCCCCTTGCACCTGCAATGTATTTTCAACACCAGTTGAGCCCCCAAGTTCGTAGGTGTTTCTCCATGGCAAGGTTGAGTGTTTTTCCCTCTGGGGCTACAGAGGGTCGCTTCATGGGGAGACATCTGTCGACTGTCACATTTGATTGCCCATTGTGGATGCCAGACACCATGGAGCATATCCTATTGCACTGCGAATGGTATGTTGGCTTACGAGCTAAATGGATTCTGCCTCATTTGAACATATATAGGAGTGATCAGCAGGTATTGCTGTCATTATTATCTGGACAGGATGAAAAAACAACTAAGGATGTAGCTTTTTTTCTCTACAAGGTGCTGGCAGCAAGAAAGGGTAGGATGTCTGTTATAAGTGAGGAAGGTGAGGGAGGTTGCGTGACATGTAGATCCTGATCTCTGTATATATCCTGGTATTGTTTTGCCAGGATTCAATTGATTGTTTGTTTGTATATTTGTTATTGTTTTCTGTGTGATGGCTTGTCTACACACTCAAATAAAATATTATTATTATTATTATTATACAAGTCCTTTTCAAAACAAATAAGCTTAACCCAACTTGACTATACCAAGAGGACAAAAATAGCTAAAGGTTTTGTAAATGCACAGATGTACTTAAAATTAACTAATATTCTTTATATCTCAAGCCCCCAAAGCTGGGCACCAATTGACGCAAAGTGCCTCAGTTTGCCAAAATGAAAAAGTACTTAGTGGTCTAAACCAAACATACATCAAAAATTCATCCCAAGGGGTGCTAGTGAGCATGCGATCGGAGTAAATGCTGACTCTTTGAGCTCTGCTGTGGCCTGTCTCCAAAGTTGAATTTCAACTAAAACAAAAAAGTAAATCGTGCTACCAGTGCACTGGAAACGATCCGGAGTATGTCCCGGTACTCAAAAAGAGTGGAGAAGAACTCTATTAAGAGATTTTTGTGAGCCACAAAACATATCTCAGACTTTGGGCCCTGAGGATAGCCTGGCAGGCAATAGGGCAACTGCAAGTGCAGAGGAGTCTGATGGGGACCCTGAGACTAATTTAAATGTCCTGGAGATGTTCTGAGAGATCAAAAAAGACTTGGCTCAGGCCCACCTGGAATGGGAGAGCTTTAAAGAGGATATGAGGTCTCTTAAAAAAAACATTTGAACAGATCTCTAAATGGAATGGATGGATGAAGTGGAAAAGTGGGTGGGCACTGCTGAACAAAGGATCAGCTCCATTGAGGATGAGGGACCTAAAAAAGAACAAAGCCTGCAGAACTTGATATCCACTGTAACCCAACCCTCTGCCAAGTGTGCGAAACTTGAGAACAGAAGCAGGTGCTCAAACCTGTGTTTCCTGGTGATTAGAGAATGGATTGAATTCCCTGATCCAAGAGCTTTTGTGAACAAGCTGCTGGAATCTCTGTTTTCTACAGGCATGGCGCCATTATAGAGCAGGCCCACCACACGCTACGACCTAGGCCAGCAGAAGGGGCTTCTCCACAAGCTTTTATTGTCAAATTCTTGTCATTTCAAGACAACGATAAAATCTTTAGGCTGGCAAGAAGTGCAAAAGAACTAATCTTAATCTTTCAAAGGGATAAGATAAAAATTTATTCAGATCTCTGTCATGGGTTGGAGGTCTGCACCCCCACTTTACCGGGTTTGAGTGACTCAGTTTCCCTCGCGTACAGTCCACTTGAATCAGTTTTTCTCTCTGTCCGATTCAAGCCTGCTGCAGGGACAACCCCTTTGTCACCCAAGGGCCCGATCCTTCCCATTTACAGACTCTTTAATCTCTGGGTTTGCAAGAGCTTGAGAGCCCTTGTTGCTCACTTGTGTTCCAATGTTAGACACAGACACTTGTTCATAAAGATAAGAAGTCAGTTTATTGATTACATAAGCAAGATTGTTGATACAAAGTGGTTACTAGAAATCAAAGGTAAATATAACGCATTCCTATATCTATACTGGTTGAGTTTCTAGATAAGGATCTTACCCTACTAAAGTCCATTTAGGTTCCTCTCAGTCCTTGATGTAAGCGACTGGGTCTTCAGTCTTAGAGTTGCTAAAAAGCAAAGTCCTGGTCTCAGTCCATAGTTTCCAACCTTGCTGGCTGGCAGGATCCAGGATGCAGATGACAGTGCTCAAGATGACTCTGACCAAGTGAGAGAGAGGATGGCTTAATGGCCCTTGCTTAAGTACCTTTAATGGTATCTTTGTTTCGGCTTTCCCGCCTTGAAGAAAACTGAGGTCCGTCATGTAGGCAACCCAGGCAAACCTGAAGGTCAATCTGCATCTCCGCAGGGTTCTGTCTGGCCAGGGTTCCCAATACACATTCTGTTTATCTCTTTGCATTTCCTGGAGTTTCGTCAGTGTCACAGTCCTGATTTGGATTTTACAATTCTCAATTGTAACATTACATACATGTTGCACCTTTTGCTTTACATATTTACTAGTCTACATGTAGGCCAGTATCACACATGTGTGACCCTATGTTTCTCTGTGACAATCTCTCACCAGAAACGCAAACAAAAAGAAAATTGTGGTTTTGCTACATTGACATGCTGTATAAGAAAGGTTTCAAGCCACATTTGCTGCACATGACCAGGCTGATTTTCACATGGGGTGGTCAGAAAAGAGACTTTACTGAAACTGACAGTTTCAAAGTTTTTCTCCAGCAGAACCCAACCGTGTTTGATGGGGATACTTCGGAACAGCTTGAGTGAAGAATTTAACATCTCGTGATGGCCCTGGCAAGTTACGAGAATACTAAGTTTAGTTTTTCGCAATATACAGGATGTTCAGTTACAGGAAGCTGTTGGTAAAGGTTATTAAGGGCTTGTATATGTTAACCAAAGGATCTTTGTAATGGTAAAGAAGAGAGCTGGGAATGCACCTTTAAATAAGGGAGATCTTAGGTTCTGGGTCTATAGCCCAGTACATCAGGAAAAATTCTAACAAAATGGCGGAGATGGGGGTGTTTCACTCTACTTATGCAGTCTCACATGCCCTCTAAGAAGGAATTGCCAGGACTAGCCTGGTGGGCTTCCTGGTTGCATAATTTGATCCAGTAGCAAAGGAAATGTTGTTTCCCCATCCAAGCAATGGACAGGGAACTGGTTTCTGCTCTAACTACTGCTCCCGGAGTACTCTGTGGCACTCTCAATACTGACCTTAGGAATTTATTTTGCACCACTTCTCGATCATCAAAATTTCCCACAAGCATTACTGCCAAACCATACATTAATTTAGATTGGACCTTACTTTTGTATACATTTATACAAAAGTGTAAAGTCTTGCTGGCATAGATCTAGTTGTTAATTTCAGAATCCCCTTGGCCTCTACTGATGCTTTCAGTGCAATTTGTTTCATATGCCTCGTCCAAAGCCCATTCCTACAAAGGGTGACACCCAGGTATACATAGGAATCTGTTTCAAGGAATTCACTCCCATCGATTATCTACAGGTATTTACGCGCCCTCCCCTGCCCCCCCAGAGCCATTATTTGAGATTTAGCAAAATTTATTTCAAGATCATTTGCAATACAGTATGCCATCAGCTTCTGGAGCTGATTTTTCATGCCTTTCCTTGTCTGGGACATCATCACTATGTCATCGGCATACATTAATGCCGACACAGCCCAGTCTCCAACTTTTGGCAGGTGGCCTTCATCACACTGTAAAGCAGGTATAATATCACTTAAGATGATGTTAAAGAGTAGGGGCGTGAGCACACAGCCCTGCCTAACCCCCCCCCCCCTTAACTGGGATGGGTGTAGATAATTTCCTCTGAGGACTTAATCTAATTCTCACAGTGTTTCCTGTATGGATCTGTATCAACAATGCCAGAAGCTCCCTATCAATACCTAGCTTAAGTAACTTAGACCGATGGGTATTTTCAGACGTTACGAGATCACACTCAACCACAGTTGAACCACGGTCAATCCCACAGCGGGGCCAAAGCACCCTGAACGTCTGTTCAGAGGCCACCAGAAGTTCACCACAGTCAATACCCACATGGGGTCAAAATCAACCACACTTCCGGAGCTCTCCGCCGGACCATCCCCGAAAGCATGGTCAAAGAGATTCCCAGCAGGAAACAACAAAAAGTAACGTCTGGACGGCAATCACCGGCTGGAATCAAAGAAAATGATTCCCAGATGGGGACAAAGCATGCAGTGTCACTGCCAGGCAACCAGCAAAAACACAGGCACCGGAGGGAGATTTAAAGAGCAATCTGCAGCAGGGAAACATGGCAGGATGGAGCGAGGAGGGAGGCAGAGGAGAGCGGTGGGAGAGAGAATGAGGGAGGAGGAGAAGGCGGTGGCAGTGGTGGAGGAAGCGCAGGCAGAGGAGGGGGAGGTGGTGGTCGTGCTGCAGATGAAGGAGGCGGAGGGACAACAGCAGCAGCAGCCGGGACAGGCCTCTCCAGGGACATCAGCTGGACTGGGGGAGGAGGCACCCTGGAAATGGGTAAGGGGAACCAAGGGGAGGGGAACAGGTGGCACAGGGGCACCAAGGGGGTCAGAGGACCTGCCCGGGCACCCGGCAGGGAGGGGGAAAAGGGGGTGGGCCATGGGAGGGGGAAGAACCCCGCCCAACCATAGCACCCCCTCCCCTGCGCCCCTCAGACACGGAAACGGGCCCAGGTGGACAAGCCCCTGGAGGACACCGGCCCAGTCCAGGCAGAGGAGGAGGCAGAGGAAGAGGCAGTGGAGGAGGAGGAACCACAGGGGAGATGGGGGAGATGGCCCTACCATCAAGGGGGCCAGTGGGGGTTGCAGGAGAACCAGGACTTCATCCGGATCTGGGGGACCCTGGAGTACCAGCTGGAGCTAGCGCTCATCCAGCGCAATGAGCATGTCTACGAGGACATAGTGGAGGAAATGGAGGCAGCGGGGCACCACCGAACCATGGCACAGTGCCGCTCTAAGGACAAGGAGCTGAAGAGGGGGTATAAGGCCATATGGGACAACAATTGGCAGTCTGGACACGGAGCCCGGACCACCCCCTACTATGACCACAGCCTGGGGTGGGCACCTGGGGCAGCAGGCGACTCACCTTCATTTATCCTGCAGGGAAACCCGACCAACCACAGTCACCCGGGCCCGTGCCCCCAGCACAGTGCATGAGGGAGTACCGGGCACAGGTATGCCGCTGGAGGGAGGACCAGGTGGAGGACATTGTCCGCACCTCAGCAGAACAGAGGGAGTGGATGATAGCAGCCATGGACCAGATGGAGGCAGCCACAGAGCAATCCCTGGAGCGGGTGGAGGTGTGGGACATGAGGCTCCAGGCTGAGGTGCACCTGGAATGGAGGCGGGAGTGCTGGGAGCACAGCAGGCAGGTGGAAGTGCTCAGGCAGCTGGAGCAGGCTATCACAGGGATGGTGCAGGAGCACTCAGCCAGAATGGATAGGTTCCACGACATTGGGACCTCCCTGATCTTGCATGGCAGGAGGGGCGGGGTAGAAATGCATAAAATAAATAAATAAATAAATATGTGATGGCAGCCACTCATCCAGGCACCCTGCCTGCCCAGGGCCCCATTCCAGGCCCCTCTGTGCCCCCCCTCCCCAACCACCCCAGCCACCTCCACACCCGCAGGGGCTGCGCATCCGCCACCTGGTCCCCCCAGGCCTATGGAGGGTGCAGCCACTCAGGGGGGGCCCCCCAGATCCCGGGCCCTCTTGGGCCCTCTCTCCCCAACTGCCGGCTGACCCGCCGACCCACAAGACATCCCAGCACACTGCTGGGGACACGGACAGCGGGGGNGGGGGGGAGGCGAGCTCCCAGAGCTCCATGGTGACCACTGGGTGCTTGAGGGGGCATCCCCGGATATGTGGGGGAAGGGGGGATGGGAGGGAAGGGGGAGGGTGGTTTGAGGGGGGGCACTATGGGGGCAGGGGCCAGCTGGGGTGGAGGGAGTGGGGTCAGGTGCACTTGTACATAGGGGGTGAAATAAATGCTTTCATGACAGTATTGCTTCCTGTGACTGTTTATGGCTGACAGGGGTGGTGTGGGGGGTTGGGGTCACCTCCCGTGTAGGGACTGGCCCTCGGATCCCCAGGGGGTATCATGGGGTGATCCAGGTGGTGATCGCCCTCACGCCTCAGCCTCCCAGCTAATATGCCTCGCCAGGGCGTCACAGATGTGCTTTGCATAACAGTACTCCCTCAGGTTGGCCATGTTCATGGTGGCACAGAGCCAGGGGGGCGGATGGGCTCAGGGTATTCCAGGACTGCCCCCTCAGTCTTGCACATGTTGTGCAGCACACAGCAGGCTTCAATCACCAGGGCCGAGGTCTCCACAGTGTAGTCCAGTCGGCCGGTGAGGCTCCTCCAGCACTGCCTGAGGGCCCCGAATACCCACTCCACCACGATCCTGCTGGAACACAGGCAGGAATGGTACAGCACCTCCACAGGGTTGCGGGTGACTGGGTACACCTTCATTAGCCACCGGGTGAGGGGATAGGCCAGGTCACCCAGGATACAGTGGGACATCAGGACCCCCTTGATCCGGTCATCCCCATGTCGGCAAAATCCCCCTGGAACATCCGGGCATAGAAGGGGGAGATGGTCATGATCCAGGTATTGTGACTGCAGTCGTAGTTGCCTGTGAAGATGTCTATGAACCTCCCGCAGTGATTGACAACCGCCTGCAGCTGCAGTAAGTGATACCCGTGCCTGTTGACATTCTCCGCGGCCTCCCCTGCGGAGGGGCAGAGGATCTCAATGTGGGTGCCGTCCATGGCACCCATGCAGTTGGAGAAGCCCCCAGCCATGAATCTGGCCATCACAGGCCCCTGGTCCACCAGTTGGATCATTCTGTTGAGGACCACACCCTGCACAGCCTCACAGACATCCCTGAGGATACAGGCAACAGTGCTCAGATGACACCAAAGTGCTGGGAGATGGACTGGCAGGAGGTGGGTGTTGCTAGGGCCCAGACCCCAATGTCTACCCGCTGGACCATGGGGATGGGGGTCCGCATGGGGGTGTGCTGATGCTCCAGCTAGGGCATGAGGAGCTCAGCAAGCCATAGCAAGGTGAGCTTGTCCATCCTAAAGTGGGCCCTCCAGGCTGCCTTGTTCCACTGGGCCAGTGCCCTGGCCCACCACCCCTGTGCCCTCTCTGTGACCCATATCCGCCTGTCAATGGGCATAGTGAGTAGGGTGGCCTGGTGCAAGGTCTCTCTCCCCTACTGGAGGCACCCGGCCACCTTGCATATCACCGCTGCCCTGCTCTGGCCCCAAACCACGGCCTGCGGGTCATCCCCAGACACCCTCTGAGCCCTGAGCTAGGTCAGGGCATGCCTGCGGCCATGGTGGTGTTAACATGAGACCCCCTCCCACGTGAGATTATTGGGGGGTTGGTTCCCCAATATCTGTTCTATCTTTAAATTTAGGGGAATTAGCCAAATTAGTCAAAATAGGGGGTCCTTCATGTTCAAGGGATCAAGCTGAGGACAATATGCGCTACAGGCAGTTTATGTACCCTCCCCAAATAGAAAGAGAGAGAGAGAGACAGGTTTCCAAAACCAACAAGTTTATTGTTATATAAAACAGAGAAACACAGCCCCGGTCTGGCTGGCTGGATTTAAAAGGGGGAGAACACAAGCGTCTTGTGGGGAGTATGGTAGGAGAAGGAGGGGGGAGGGATCCGGTGTTGGCTTAGTGATGGGGAGCGAGAAAACGTGAACGAGGGAGAGAGAGAGGGAGAGAGAGAGGGGGGCTTCCCCAGTTGGCTGGGAAAGTCTGGACCTGTGGTTACCTTTCCTTGCCTGTTGAGATGGACCAGGTGGCCCATGGATCCAGCGGAGTTTGGGGGATGGAGGAAGGATCAGGGGCAGACCAAAGTCTGGGAGATCTCTTAACTCAGACACGCACAGAGTGACCTGCACGTATCTGGGTCCCAAGATTTTCTCAAAGGTTGATGGGAAAACCAGGGGCAGTTAAAGGGTGCTGGACAAAGGAGTTTGGGAGGCTACAAAGGGTCATTTGGGGTGTACAATGGGCTAACAAAGGGAGGTTACTTCCATGACAAAAAGGGCTATACTAGATGCACCAGATACCTTTTACACAGGAGGTAAGGGTAAACAAAAAGTGAAGGGAGGGAAGGAAGGGCTTAACTACAGGCTTCAGGATACAATGAGTGTGTCTGGTTTCTCTTGGGGAATATGGAGATAGGGTGTTGCTGAACTGAGTCAGGGCTAACAGTCCTTTGTTACAACAGGGTGAGTCTCTCTCCTTAACGACTCCATTCTTTATTCAGAGAGCTCTCCCTTCTAGTCTTTTTCTCACCCTCAGACTGGTATTTTTCCATGAGCGGTCCCTTTTTGCTAGGAGCTAGGGTGGCTGGGCCCGATCCTTATTTTCCATGCCCCCCTTCCTCTCGCCTCCAGTGTGGGGCTTCTCCCCAAACCTCCTTGCCCTTGGTTACCCCTGTGGGCTTTGCTGACCCCCGGTTCCAAGACAGTTGGCTATCACAAGGGGGGGTACATCTGTTCTGGGGGGGACCAGCGGTCTGGCCTAACAATTCCTCCATTGGGGACCTTTTAATCTCATTAAAATGGTCCCCACAATTATAGGATGAGCCACACCTGCACCACAGCCTACCTAGCCCAATACGCTGGCTCACAACATGTAAAAACACCAGCCACCGGAAGATCTATTACCAATGTGGTCTGTTGGAGTCTCTTCTTGGGACACTGGTATCCAAAACCGCAGTTCAGCAAGATCCCCTTCCCCTTGATTATTGCGGGATGGCATGGGGTTGGATCAAAACACAATGAGACGGTGGGGGTGGAGCGTTCTGGGTGACAGGAGGGACAACCAATGGGGGAGAGTGGAAAGGAACAGGAAGAAGAAGGAAAACACAATACAGTACAGACCTGGGTCCTTAAAGTTACTAAAATATTAAACAATAATAAAATACGAGGGGAAAATATCTAAGGGAGTAATTAATATACAGGAGGGAAGGATACCTAGGGGGGTGGGAGAAAATCAATATATAAAAATCAATATACATAGGTACACCTGGGAGCTGCTTGTTACATCTACATTCTGGCTAGAGTCACCTGGGTTTTCTCCGGAGGAGGTCTGGAGGAATCAAAGATATTACCACAGGTTAATCTAGTTTTATTTACATGCAAGCCTTGGCCATGGCTTACTAGTTTTCTTGAGAGATCCTGCATGTTTAGAGGAAAGGATCTCTTCTTAATTTTAGGTCCCAATTTTCAAATTATAATTCACCACACCCCCCATTGATATCCCGTGGCCAGAAGGAATGAGCCAAATTACCAGTTTGTACCTTTAACAAGGAGCTCCATTCAATGGGACAATTCCATCCAGGTGTATCCCATCAGGCATAATAGTCCATAAGCTTCAGCTGCTGGAAGGAGCTGAGTCACTTCAAAGATAGCTTTAGCTAAAAGCCGGAACAACTGCTGTGGCCAGGAGCGCTGGAGAGAAATGCAAAGTTCCTCTGCTTCTGGGCCAATGTTATGTGAAAGAGTTCTGGGTGGCAGGGAGCCTTCACAGAAACAAACTCTAGTCCTCAAAGTCTGATGGCCATGCTGGAAGGCTTGCTTCAAGTTTTGGAGCGGATAGTTCTTTTGGAGCTGGAAGGGGGCTTCTTGTGCTGCATGCTGCTGGCTGTTCTGGCTGAGAAGCTGCATGCGACAAGTGGGGGCTCGGGACTGGCTCCGGTAAATGTCCAGGTTCCCAGACTCCATTCCTGGCATGGGTCCACCAGCTTCACTCTTCCTACCCGCCGCTCGCTTCTGGGTCTGCCTGATAAAACGAAAGAATCTGAGGGCTTCTCACCCGGGGGTGTTACCGGGGTACGGGCTTCAGGCAAACACACTTCCACCCCCTTACGAGGCACGTGGTCAGAGCAAGGAACGCTTGGGGACGACTGCCCATCAGGATAGTGTGTGGGCCCTTCCTTGTGCAAGCACAGTTGGAAGTTCAGGCCCCTATCATCATAGGGCGCTGCTGACCACGGACCCACGGTTGCCCCACACACTTTCCCACACTCAACGTACTTCCGAGATTGGGGNACGGACCCACGGTTGCCCCACACACTTTCCCACACTCAACGTACTTCCGAGGATGGGGGAGTGGGGGTATCACCCCTGGGGGTGCAGGGGCCCAGGCCAGGGGAAGGGAACGTAGGACACGGGCACTCACCTCCGAAATACAGGACACCAAGACAGGGGTAGGCAGGGCACTCACTCTATGACAAACTTCCACTCTCAACTCCACATGTTCACGGGCTTCAGGGATCAAGCGGGGGTCCAAACACACGGGCAACACTTTCAGGTACACAATCACTTCTCTCTCTCGGTTCACGCAAGGGGGCCAGTTTCAAACAATCACCAGCGCCGTTTCCCAGGCGGCGCTGGTTTTTATGCCCCAGGCCCCGCCCCTGCACGCACCCGCAGCCGCTCTGATCAGCGCTGCGGGAGCCGAGGATTAGTTACAGCTGGGGTGTTTAGAGGGGGCGGGGCCTCTACCCGACGTTCCTTCACGCTACCTAAGGGTGTTCCCTGCGCCTCCGGGACACGCCCTTCCTGGCTCCCTATTGCTGGGGGCGTGCCTCTAGATCCCCGCCTCTCTGTCTCTGCGTGCGGGGGGCGTGCTACGGCTTCCGGCGATGTCGTGGGCTCTCCCAATGACGGGGTCCCCTCCGGACCAACCGGAGGGGAATCTCCACAAGCTTCTCGCCCTTGCGGGCTACCAGGTGGGTCCAAGGTCCGTGGGGGTTGCCTTGGGGGCCCCCGTCTCCAATCACCCCATGTGCCACGCGAACTGCCCCCCGAGCCCCTGACAGGGGGTGAGGGTTAACCGAGGACAAGGAGAGAGCAACTGAGGACATGAGAGTCCCTCCTTCAGAAAAAGAAGGGTGGGGAAGCCGAAGGGATAGACAATTTTATGAACCTTTTTAATCGTCATCACTGACATATCCAATAAGGGGGTCGAATTCCCACATTTCTCGGTGGACGGGAACAGATGGAGGTTGGTTTCCTTTCAGGACTGGATACCTGTTCCCCGACCTTCCCTTAATTACAACTCAGCCCGTGATGAACTGTATCACGTGGGGATCTTCTCTCATAACCAGCTCCCATCTAGTGGAGCTGTTGTGGTAAAACTTTACAACCATTCTCTCCACAACTCCGCCCGTGGCTTTCCAGGTGGCCACCCCAATGAGAGTTCTGTGTGGCCCTCCTGTTTTGCTATAGCAAAACCTGAAATGAAAGGTTTGCCTGGTGATCAGGTTGCTTACCTGTGCTGCTAATCTCATAGCTGGATTGACTGAGATACTGTTCCGGTTGTGTGTCAAGTGGGGGTATATCTGTTCCCTTGGTCTCCTAGGCCTTACCCTCCTATTCATGGCTGCCTTGTGATTAGGCTGCGAGTTCTTCTATTGAGCAGGGGTGGAGGAGCTAGCCGGATCTAGGGGCTGACTTGCCTGGAGTTCCACAGGTTTACCAGCCCACTCCTTGAGCTGTGAGCTGTGAAAATACTTTCTCTACGGCTTGCCTCTTTTACCTTCTGGGATTTCCACCTGGTAAACTGCTGAACTAATTCTGTTAACTATTCTGGCAGGACCTTCCCATTTGTGTGTTAGGGAAGGCTTTGAGGCTGAAAACTTTTGATACATTACCGCCTTCCCTTCTTCCCAGACAATGGGCTTTCTGATCCACCCCAGCCTCTTATCTATATCTTGTTGGGCCTAGGCGTATGGCAGCCTGTCTATGGATTTTTTCTAGTTCACCCGCCAACATTTGTATCCATTCCTCAGAGACTGTTTTGTTTTCCCAGGTGCTGGGTAACTCTGTCCGCAACCACCAGGATTGAGGCATCTGCATATGCCTCCCTGTCATCAGCTGGAAGGGAGTGAACCCATGTACTGCTCTTGAACCCCTCAAAGTCATCAAGATTATTGGGAGTTTCTCATCCCAGTTTTTTCCAGCGGGACTAATCTGTTTCTTTAAAGCTTCCTTTAAAGTGTGGTTAGTTCTCTTGACTAGCCCGGAGGAGGCGGGGTGTCCAGCTATGTGAAAGCATTGTTTAATTCCCAGGGCTTTGCATAGTTCCTGCATCATGTCTCCGACAAATAGGGATGGGCGAATGCTGTTCGGTAGTTCAGTGTTTGGCCCGAACTCGGCCTGTTCGGACTACCAAACGTGAACACGAACCCGAACGTGAACATACTGAATGGAACCGAACACCGAATGGTGAAATGGCAAACATACTGAACATATCCGAACGACGAAATGGCCGAACAGTTCGTTCAGTTCGGATCGCGTTCGGTTGTGTTCGGGTGGCTAAAA
>QEPC01001011.1:856348-868795 GCA_003113815.1 Sphenodon punctatus | reverse complement strand
CCGGAGGATGCGGCCACCAGGAAAAGTTTTCTTCATTTTTTTTTTCACAAAACCCACACAGTCCACACCAACAGTCACCCGCAACACACACCAACCCACCCAAACACACAGCACAGCCAAAACCAACACAATTGCAACCAAAACACACGAACAAGCAGCCACCGACACAAACACACACCCTCTCGCCTCACTCGCACACACGCACACGAATTTCCGGTTTCCGCCGTGATTTCTGGCTTCCCGCGATCTCGCAATATTTCTGGCCGAACGGCCGAATGGCAGAACGCGAACGTGCGATCCACCCGAACACCGAACGACCAAACACAAACGCACGACCCAACCGTGAATGAACCGAACGGCCAAACACAAACGTGCAAACCACCAGAACGGACGAACACGAACACGCGAACTGAACGCAGCCGAACCGAACGGCCGAACACGAACGCACGATCCGCCCAAATGGCCGAACACGAACACACAAACCGAACGCGGCCGAACCAAATGGCCGAACACGAACCGCGATCTGTTTGCCCATGCCTACCGACAAAATGGGGTCCCATGTCTGAATCTATGCACCAGGGGACACCCCATCTGGACAGGACAATGTTGAAGAGCATTTTGGCAGTGGTTGAGGCGGTATTGTTTTTACAAGGGAGGGCTTCTGGCCATTTACTGAATGCATCCACTATGATGAGACAGTCTTTATTGCCTCTGGCTGTAGTGGGGAGGGGGCCTATGTAGTCTATTTGAATCCTGGCCCAAGGACCCTCAATCCTTTGGTGCTGAATTGGAGCTTTAAGAGTCTGGCGATCTGCGTTGATCAAGGCACATGACAGACAACTATCACACCATTGGTCTACATCTGTTTTTATCTGGGGCCACCATCCTGTCCCTATTCAAAGTATCCTACTTACCTCTGTGCCCTTGCTCGTGGACAAACTGTATTAGCTCCCGCCGTACATTCCCCAGGATGATTCAATATTTATTGCCCCCAGGATCGATTGTACACCATACCTCATTGTCTTTGGTGATGGTGTATCTCCCTGTGCTGTCTTTTCCCCATTTTGCCAAATCCTCTACTTCTGTGTCCCCTTCCTGTAAAGTGCCTAGGTCTAGGCTGGTTACCCCTGACCCTAGCATGCTGGCTCTAGTGGTGACTGGGGCTATGGGTGTTTCAGGGGAGGGTGAGTCATCTGCAAAGTTGGGGGACTCACTCTGGGCGGCAGCTTCTTTTGCTAGCATGTTCGCTTGACTATTCCAAAAAGCCGCGTCTGTAGGTTTTTTAGAATGCCCGGTGACGTGTGTGACCCATGTCAAGCCAGTTCTGTTTTTAACCAGCTTTGCTATTTTAGTCCATTTTTCCACTTGGGCTACTGGTCTCCCATCGGAAGCAGTCATATTTCTCCCTAGCCAAATTGGGAGCCAAGCTGTGGCAGCTTGTGCCATCCAGTCTGAATCTGTATAGATGGCTAGGGAGATGTCATGGGGCTCGAACTCGAGGACAGCCAATACAGCCTGGACTTCAGCTGCCTGGGTGGAGTGAGGGCACGCAGATCCCTTCAACACCCGTCCATCTAGCACCCAAACCACTGCCCAGCCTGTTTTTGGCCACCCCTGGTCATAAAAAGATGACCCATCGATGTACCACACCGTCAACCCCTTTTCTGTTGCTTCCTCCTGATTTTTACCCCACTGTACAGGCCATTCTATGTGCTGAGGCTCAGGGAGTGGACAAACGTGCTCTTCTCCTTTTATAAGTAAGCCATAGGGAGTGGGGGGTTCTTTCTGTTCCTCACTGAATCCCACTCCCCTGCCCGCCAATGCGAGAGTCCATTGTGCTACTCTGGGGCTACTAACCTGTCCATCCTGAATCTTGCCTGAGATGATGTATTTCAGGGGTGAATGGGGAGTTTGAACTATTACCTTAGACCCCCCCCCAATTATGTACTCCCAATGCCGTAAAGACCAGACCAAGGTTAGACATGCCTTTTCGCAGGGGAGAAACCTTTGTTCCACCTCATCAAGCAGCCTAGAGGCGTAGGTTACTACACGCTGCCTCCCCATTTGCTGCTGATTGAGAGTGGCCCCTATGCAAGTCTCTGTTGCTGCCAATTGTATGAAGAAGGGAAGTTTGGGATCAGGGTGAGCCAGTGCTGGGGCTTGTGCCAGATCCTTTTTTAGAGTCGCCAATGCTTCTTGTTGATCCGGGCCCCAATCCCATGCCCGTCCCTTTTTCAGGAGCTTGCACAGAGGTCTTGCCTTGTCTGCGAAGAACTCTATAAAGTCCCTAGAAAAGTTCAGGGTGCCCAGTATGGCTCTGAGGGAATGCAGGTCTGTGGGTGCATGTACTTTTGCAATCACTTCCACCCTCTGGGTGTCTGGGGACCTTCCCTCTTCTCCCAAACTGATCCCCAAGTACTTCACCTCCTTTTGCACAAGCTATGCCTTGTCTCTATTAACCTTGAACCCGGTCTCCTGGATTATGGCGAGTACCTCCCTAGTTACCTCTGCAGTCTGATCCCTGTCTGGTGAATGCACCAGGACATCATCTACATATGATAAGACACACCCTCTTGATTCCGGCTTCAAATTATCCCACATCTTTGACACCACCGAGTGGCAAATGCTGGGGATGAATGGAAACCTTGGGGAGTTCTGGTAAAACTGTACTGTTGATTCCTATATGTAAACGCAAACTTGTACCAACAGGCTGGATGGAGAGGGACTGCAAAGAAAGTGTTTGCCAAATCAATAACAGAGTACTAGCGGGACCCCACGGATATCGCTGCTACTATCTCATTATACTTAGCTACCACTGGAGCAAAGGGAGGAGTCACTGTATTCAAAGCCTGATAGTCTACAGTCATCTGGTAAGTCACCCCATCTGCCTTAATAACTGGCCAGATGGGGGAGTTACATACAGACTGCATCTTTACAACGACTCCTTGTCCCAGCAGGCTATCTATTGTGACTTGAATTCCCTCCTCAACCTCTGCTGGATACTTGTATTGCTTTTGTGTGTGGGGGGGATCTTTCCCCTCGATGAGCACCTCCTCCTCTACCTTCCCACACTCCGCCTTGTCTTTAATCCACACCCGGGGAAATTCCTGGGTCCATGGATCATTGGTCAAGGGGAGAACGGGAAGAGGTGCCTTAAGTGCTGCGCAGCGGTGTATGGCGGAAACCTCTGAAGGACCCCCTGGGACTTGCCACAGTACCCCGTTAGCTAGGTCTACTGTTAGCTGGGACTCCTTAAAAAATGGAGCCCCAATGATCCCCTTTTCTTTTCCTTTATGGACACAACTTTCAATTGTTCCCTTCAGTTTGCCTAATTCAAAGGGAACCTTTTTCCATACCAGGGCTTCCTGAGTTTCCCCACCATAGCCACTGAGTGCCATGGTTTTACCAGAGGGTTCCCCTGCGTTGACCCAGTCTGGGTCCAAGATGTTGACGGAGGCCCCCGTGTCTACCAAAAGCTGGGCCAGAGTTCCCGGATTCCCGATGCTGACTTTTACATGGGGTCTCCCCCATCTATCGGGATGTAGTTTTGCAACTACCTTGGGGGGGGGCCTTGGCAATTGGGCAGCCCTAGTAGATAGCATGGACCTCCCGCAATGCTTGCTTCTGCTGTGGGGTCCTATTTCTATTGTCTGGGTCCTCAGAACCCATGGCCGCTACTGGCTGGAAGGGAGCTTGACTAAACCCCTGCCCTCACTGTTTCCTTAACTCATCTGCGGCGCTTATTAAGACCCACAGGGGCTGGAGATGGAACTGCCCCATATCCACCCCATATGATTTTAACTCTCCCCATACATATGCCCGAAGAGTGTTCCCAGACTCTTGGTTGGGGTTGGCTCAGGGGGGGGGGGAATTGTTACCATAATTTCCCTGGGTTCCTTTTTGTGGGTAGGGGTTGGGTGGAAGACTCCCGGTGGGAGCAGGGGGGGATGAGGAGTGGGGACCATTATTTGTGAGAGTGACTGCCTGGACCGGCTCAAGCTGCTGTTTGCGAGTGGTCCGCTTAGTTCCTCCCACCTTCCGCATCAGATTTGCTACTTGCCTGATGCCTAGCTCATCCCAGGTTATCTGAGATAAGTCTATTCTTCCCATTGCCATCTGGACTGGAGTGGCAAGTCCAGCATATACCGCCTCGACAAATTCCCGGTTGTCATATTGCATGACCTGCTTACCGTCTCTCTGGCCCAGAGCTACCACCTCTGCTAAAGCCCCCAACAGTTTATTTTGCACTAAGTATGCCTTGGGTTGTTCTCCTGGAATCTGAGTCTCCAGAAGAAACAGCCTTTGCGGGCTCTGCCCTGGGAGAGGACCGTCATCCACTTGCCATATGTGGCGTCATGGGGGTTGGTCATATTCAGCCCTGCCTCCAGGACAGACATATCTGCAGGGGACATAGCAGCCAGGACCAACTGGGTTAGATTCACCCCATCTGCTGTGGGGTACATCTGCCACACTCTAGCCATCCAGGAAATCACGGTCTCTGAGTTCAATGGACCCAACTGCTCAGCAACTGCTTTTGCCTGTGAAGGGATCCATCAAATCATTTCCCGGACCTCCTCATGGGTAGTCCTTCCTCCTTCCCCTGTACGATCCACATCCTGGCTTACCATCGGGGCCACTGGCTCCGACGCTAGCCACACAGGATTATACGGGGCCTTGGGAATAGCATCACTAGGCAGACTGTGCTCTTTCTTAGGGACTAGCAGTGACCCCACTCCAGGAAGATCTTGGACTCACACGACGGCCACTAAGCCTTTATGCAAGTCCAGTTCTCCCTTTAACTTCTCTATTGCTGCCTCACAAGCGTCATGGCTCACTGCGACTTTTGCAGTCTGGGTTTGCTCTGCTAGGAAGCGAGCTGCTATCTGGGCTTGCCCTAGTTGCTCCCTCATTCCCTCATACTCCCTCTTGGCTTGTTCTGCCCTGACCAATGCCCCAGTGGATTCTTCCTGAGCTTTCCTTAGAAATGAGTTTAAGTTCCACTTCTCGGCTACCAGCTCGCGCCTAATTTTTTCCATTTCTGTACATTTAGCTTCCAACTTCTCTACCTTCGCATTTCTTCCTAGTTTCTCCCAACAAATCCCTCAAATCCCCACAAGCACACCACAATGCCCATGCAGCACATGCATCCCTTTCACTGCCTTTGGGTTTAAACTTCTGGCAATATCCATCATATGCCTTGCTAACTGATGCCACCAGGTCCTGGGTCTTAAAGCATCCCAGCTTCCATGGGCACTCCCCCTTCTCTGCTGCCCATTTCTCTAAGTTAGCTATCCCTGGCTCCTGGCGAAGCATCTTGTCTACTTCCCATGAGTTGCTCGCTTCCCCAGAGCCCAGCCTAATACCTCCCCCTTGTACAACCTCCACATTCCAATAGTACGCTCCCCGGGTGACTGACACGGTCCCACCCCAACACATTCTAATCAATTGGGGGACCCACACTAGGATCCCCAGACACAAGGCTGCCCAAGCAACCCCCATACCAATAGTTTCCAGCGACCCCCCACCCAACATTATGGATGAGAGACCCCAATCCTCCCAGTACTGGCTCTGTGCCTCCTGACTAAAAAATCCAAACATATCCAAACCACTCCCAAATTTGCACCCACAAGTTCAAGACCAAAATTCAAGTTAATTCAAGTCCGCTTCAATAACCTGGACCTAAGTCCACTTTTCCAAGTTGCTCCACACATGCCACTGCACGATCAAGGCTTTCACAGTTAAACTGGACCTAAGTCCACTTTTCCAAGTTGCTCCACATGTGCCACTGCACGTTCGAGACTTTCACAAGTTAAACTGGACCTAAGTCTGCTTTTCCAATTTGCTCCACACGTGTCACTGCACGTTCGAGACTTTCACAAGTTAAACTGGACCTAAATCTGCTTTTCCAGTTTGCTCCACACGGGCCATTGCACGTTCGAGACTTTCACAAGTTATACTGGACCTAAGTCTGCTTTTCCAATTTGTTCCACATGTGCCACTGCATGTTCGAGACTTTCACAGCAATAATCTGGACCTAAGTCTGCTTTTACTTCCCTGGGCTGCCTCTTCAATCCCAAGATCCAATTTTTCTCCAATCCCAGGACCGCTTGATACAGTTCCGAGATCCACAGCCCACAACCCCAATACAATTCCTCCACAACAACCCAGACCCCAAATCCTTAAATCCACAGGTCCAGAGAGGAGAACGGAGATAGAAAATGACACAGGAAAGAGATAGAAATATGGGGGTTTTGGCTGGCTGTAGCTACATAAGCCTCTGTGGACAATCCTGCGTGGATTACCACCAATCTGTTAACATGAGACCCCCTGCCACGTGAGATTATTGGGGGGGGTTGGTTCCCCAATATCTGCTCTATCTTTAAATGTAGGGGAATTAGCCGAATTAGTCAAAATAGGGGGTCCCCTCATGTTCAAGGGATCAAGCTGAGGACAATACGTGCTATAGGCAGTTTATGTACCCTCCCCAAATAGAAAGAGAGAGAGAAAGAGACAGGTGTCCAAAAACAACAAGTTTATTGTTATATAAAACAGAGAAACACAGCCCCGGTCTGGCTGACTGGATTTAAAAGGGGGAGAACACAAGCGTCTTGTGGGGCGTATGGTAGGAGAAGGAGGGGGGAGGGATCCGGTGTTGGCTTAGTGATGGGGAGTGAGAGAACGTGAACGAGGGAGAGAGAGAGGGAGAGAGAGAGGGGGGCTTCCCCAGTTGGCTGGGAAAGTCTGGACCTGTGGTTACCTTTCCTTGCCTGTTGAGATGGACCAGGTGGCCCATGGATCCAGCGGAGTTTGGGGGATGGAGGAAGGATCAGGGGCAGACCAAAGTCTGGGAGATCTCTTAACTCAGACACGCACAGAGTGACCTGCACATATCTGGGTCCCAAGATTTTCTCAAAGGTTGATGGGAAAACCAGGGGCAGTTAAAGGGTGCTGGACAAAGGAGTTTGGGAGGCTACAAAGGGTCATTTGGGGTGTACAATGGGCTAACTATGGGAGGTTACTTCCATGACAAAAAGGGCTATTCTAGATGCACCAGATACCTTTTACACAGGAGGTAAGGGTAAACAAAAAGTGAAGGGAGGGAAGGAAGGGCTTAACTACAGGCTTCAGGATACAATGAGTGTGTGTCTGGTTTCTCTTGGGGAATATGGAGATAGGGTGTTGCTGAACTGAGTCAGGGCTAACAGTCCTTTGTTACAACAGGGTGAGTCTCTCTTCTTAACGACTCCATTCTTTATTCAGAGAGCTCTTCCTTCTAGTCTTTTTCTCACCCTCAGACTGGTATTTTTCCATGAGCGGTCCCTTTTTTCTAGGAGCTAGGGTGGCTGGGCCCGATCCTTATTTTCCATGCCCCCCCTTCCTCTCGCCTCCAGTGTGGGGCTTCTCCCCAAGCCTCCTTGCCCTTGGTTACCCCTGTGGGCTTTGCTGACCCCCGGGTCCAAGACAGTTGGCTATCACGAGGGGGGGGTTACATCTGTTCTGGAGGGGACCAGCGGTCCAGCCTAACAGCGGGCCCTGCGGGACCGTGCAGTGCTCCAGGCCATGGAAACCCGCAGGCAGGCACCCAGGTGCACCTCTGTGGTAAGGATGCACAGCTGATCAGTGTAGGCATGATACCACTCGGCTGAGAGCACAAGATGCCAGTAGGAGGCTGCCCTGTCCCGCTCCATGTTGTTGGCAGCCCCAGGGGTCGGGGGTGGGATATGCCAGCACGGTAATGGGCTGGGTTGGCTCGTGCCCCGCCCCCAGCTGCCCAGACCTCCCACTGCAGGGTGGGCATCCCTGGGTGCACTGCTGGATGCACCTGCTGTCCTTGCATGGGGCCTGGTGCATGGATGGGCACATGCAGCCATGTGTTCCAATCGCAGCTGCATGCCTTCTGCCATCACCCCCCACCTCTCCCTGTTTGCAACACCATGTCCTTGCCAGCCTAATAAGTGTGTTGCCGGTCCTGTCTGGGTGCTTGTTTCCTGCAGCTGTGCCGGGTCCGCACCCCACGCCTCGCTCTGTTGCTATACATTGTTGTGGCCTGTGGCCGCCTAGCTTGTCCTTGGGACTCCTCGGAGCCCCCCCTTGGCCCTGTGGGGAATGTGTGCCCCCCTGTCTGTGGTGTTATTCTCCCTGTCTCGCTGGACCATGGCTGGTTGTGCTTCCACCAGGCTCCCGCTTCCCGGCCCCCATGGGGCCCCCTATAGCTGGACCTTCCATGAGACCATGGCCCTGTGTGACCTGTGGCATACCCCGGCCATTCAGCTGCTCCTGGGCTGCCTGGACAGCCAGTCGGGTGCTTATGCAAGCCTGAGCTCTGGGCTTCACTACTTCAGCTATGAGGCGAGTGCTCGGGATTGCCAGCTGCATGCGGAGATGCTGGGGCTGGTTCCCTTCCTCAATGGGTGCATCCCAGAGATGAGGTGCTCTCATGTGGCCTGGTCTGCGGCTGAGACCATGTCTGCCCTGTCTGTGTGCAGCCTGGCAGCCTACATGCTCTGCCTTGCGGAGGGGGGCCCTGCCTTGGCCGTGTCCTACTTTGGCTGTGTTCACGGGGCCCGTGGGTACCAGCGCTCTCATGGGGAGACTTTAACGCGCGGATGGGAAATATAGTTGATACACAGGCTAGTATGGAGGATGTATCTGACCTCCTGTATATTCCCCCACGACAATCTAAGGACCAGGTGGAGGGGCCCAGGAAAGATTGAGTGGACCATCTAATGAGTGAGTTGGACTTGGTCATTATTAACAGGCAGGTAGAGGGAGATAGGGAGGGTGAATTCACTTTTCATTCATCCCTAGGGTCCAGCCTAATTGACCTTTTCTTGATAACCTCAGCTTATTTCCCCATGACTGCTAGTTTGGAGGTTGTCCCCTCACCCGTATCTAGTCATTTACCCTTGGTGCTGATGATAGAGGAGCCCAATCTCAGGAGGGACGGCTCCCCTGCGATGATGATTTCAGAAGGGGTGATGGAAAGTGCCCGGGTGGTGCGAGTAAAATGGTCTGAGGAAGTGGCAGTAGGGCTGGACCAGTTCACAGTCTCCCCCCCAGTTCTGAGCCTGTTGAAGATGGCTAGTGATGGTGACAGGGATGTGATATCATGTTATGAGGNAACGTGAACGAGGGAGAGAGAGAGGGAGAGAGAGAGGGGGGCTTCCCCAGTTGGCTGGGAAAGTCTGGACCTGTGGTTACCTTTCCTTGCCTGTTGAGATGGACCAGGTGGCCCATGGATCCAGCGGAGTTTGGGGGATGGAGGAAGGATCAGGGGCAGACCAAAGTCTGGGAGATCTCTTAACTCAGACACGCACAGAGTGACCTGCACATATCTGGGTCCCAAGATTTTCTCAAAGGTTGATGGGAAAACCAGGGGCAGTTAAAGGGTGCTGGACAAAGGAGTTTGGGAGGCTACAAAGGGTCATTTGGGGTGTACAATGGGCTAACAAGGGGAGGTTACTTCCATGACAAAAAGGGCTATCCTAGATGCACCAGATACCTTTTACACAGGAGGTAAGGGTAAACAAAAAGTGAAGGGAGGGAAGGAAGGGCTTAACTACAGGCTTCAGGATACAATGAGTGTGTGTCTGGTTTCTCTTGGGGAATATGGAGATAGGGTGTTGCTGAACTGAGTCAGGGCTAACAGTCCTTTGTTACAACAGGGTGAGTCTCTCTTCTTAACGACTCCATTCTTTATTCAGAGAGCTCTTCCTTCTAGTCTTTTTCTCACCCTCAGACTGGTATTTTTCCATGAGCGGTCCCTTTTTTCTAGGAGCTAGGGTGGCTGGGCCCGATCCTTATTTTCCATGCCCCCCCTTCCTCTCGCCTCCAGTGTGGGGCTTCTCCCCAAGCCTCCTTGCCCTTGGTTACCCCTGTGGGCTTTGCTGACCCCCGGGTCCAAGACAGTTGGCTATCACGAGGGGGGGGTTACATCTGTTCTGGAGGGGACCAGCGGTCCAGCCTAACAGCGGGCCCTGCGGGACCGTGCAGTGCTCCAGGCCATGGAAACCCGCAGGCAGGCACCCAGGTGCACCTCTGTGGTAAGGATGCACAGCTGATCAGTGTAGGCATGATACCACTCGGCTGAGAGCACAAGATGCCAGTAGGAGGCTGCCCTGTCCCGCTCCATGTTGTTGGCAGCCCCAGGGGTCGGGGGTGGGATATGCCAGCACGGTAATGGGCTGGGTTGGCTCGTGCCCCGCCCCCAGCTGCCCAGACCTCCCACTGCAGGGTGGGCATCCCTGGGTGCACTGCTGGATGCACCTGCTGTCCTTGCATGGGGCCTGGTGCATGGATGGGCACATGCAGCCATGTGTTCCAATCGCAGCTGCATGCCTTCTGCCATCACCCCCCACCTCTCCCTGTTTGCAACACCATGTCCTTGCCAGCCTAATAAGTGTGTTGCCGGTCCTGTCTGGGTGCTTGTTTCCTGCAGCTGTGCCGGGTCCGCACCCCACGCCTCGCTCTGTTGCTATACATTGTTGTGGCCTGTGGCCGCCTAGCTTGTCCTTGGGACTCCTCGGAGCCCCCCCTTGGCCCTGTGGGGAATGTGTGCCCCCCTGTCTGTGGTGTTATTCTCCCTGTCTCGCTGGACCATGGCTGGTTGTGCTTCCACCAGGCTCCCGCTTCCCGGCCCCCATGGGGCCCCCTATAGCTGGACCTTCCATGAGACCATGGCCCTGTGTGACCTGTGGCATACCCCGGCCATTCAGCTGCTCCTGGGCTGCCTGGACAGCCAGTCGGGTGCTTATGCAAGCCTGAGCTCTGGGCTTCACTACTTCAGCTATGAGGCGAGTGCTCGGGATTGCCAGCTGCATGCGGAGATGCTGGGGCTGGTTCCCTTCCTCAATGGGTGCATCCCAGAGATGAGGTGCTCTCATGTGGCCTGGTCTGCGGCTGAGACCATGTCTGCCCTGTCTGTGTGCAGCCTGGCAGCCTACATGCTCTGCCTTGCGGAGGGGGGCCCTGCCTTGGCCGTGTCCTACTTTGGCTGTGTTCACGGGGCCCGTGGGTACCAGCGCTCTCATGGGGAGACTTTAACGCGCGGATGGGAAATATAGTTGATACACAGGCTAGTATGGAGGATGTATCTGACCTCCTGTATATTCCCCCACGACAATCTAAGGACCAGGTGGAGGGGCCCAGGAAAGATTGAGTGGACCATCTAATGAGTGAGTTGGACTTGGTCATTATTAACAGGCAGGTAGAGGGAGATAGGGAGGGTGAATTCACTTTTCATTCATCCCTAGGGTCCAGCCTAATTGACCTTTTCTTGATAACCTCAGCTTATTTCCCCATGACTGCTAGTTTGGAGGTTGTCCCCTCACCCGTATCTAGTCATTTACCCTTGGTGCTGATGATAGAGGAGCCCAATCTCAGGAGGGACGGCTCCCCTGCGATGATGATTTCAGAAGGGGTGATGGAAAGTGCCCGGGTGGTGCGAGTAAAATGGTCTGAGGAAGTGGCAGTAGGGCTGGACCAGTTCACAGTCTCCCCCCCAGTTCTGAGCCTGTTGAAGATGGCTAGTGATGGTGACAGGGATGTGATATCATGTTATGAGGGAATTCTAACTCTGCTTACCCCCATTATTACTAGGGAGATCCCGCCAAAGCGGGGACAAAGAACGGGAGGACTCCCAACATGGTATGATAGGGAGTGCCGTGGCGGTAGAGCAATTCTCCGCAGAGCGGTTAGAGAGCTTAAGGCCAGCCCAAATCAAATCCTAAGGATTAGGATGATGAGGCTGCGTTCTGAATATCGGCAACTCTTGGCCGCTAAAAACAAACAGTTTGCGGAAGCGCAATGGGCAAAGCTTCTCATTGCAGCTAAGGCTAATGATGCCCGCCAATTTTGGCTAACTATAAGGGAATCACAAAGGAATAATGGGTATTATACGGAGGGTTCATCCCGCTAAGTGGCAGGAATTTTACGAGACCCTGTTTTCCTCACCAACGGTGATAGCGTACGGACCGGCTACTCAGTCACTGAGTGGTTTTCCACAATGGCCTCTGGTTGGGCCAGAAGAGCTAGTGCCACTAATACTCAAATTAAAAGCAGGGAAAGTCCCGGGTCCAGATTACATCACTCCGGAAGTACTTAAAAGTAATCCAGAGTGGTGGGCCAGGATTCTGGCTCCACTCTTTACTTACCTTAATGAGACTGGAACCTTCCCGCCAGCTTGGAAAACCTGTATCACAATCCCCATTTACAAAAAAGGGGACCCTAAGTTGCCAGAAACTACAGGCCCATCAGCCTCCTTAGTATTATAGCAAAATTATATACAAGGTTGCTGTTGGACAAACTACAGGCATGGGTGGAAGAAGTCCGAATACTGGAGCCAGAACAGGCAGGGTTCCAAAAAGGGTTAGCTACGACAGATCATATATTTGTACTGTCTTCCCTGATTGCCAAATACACGGTCCCTCGGGGACAACTATATCTGTG
>QEPC01001011.1:840193-854155 GCA_003113815.1 Sphenodon punctatus | reverse complement strand
CCCGGGTCCAGATTACATCACTCCGGAAGTACTTAAAAGTAATCCAGAGTGGTGGGCCAGGATTCTGGCTCCACTCTTTACTTACCTTAATGAGACTGGAACCTTCCCGCCAGCTTGGAAAACCTGTATCACAATCCCCATTTACAAAAAAGGGGACCCTAAGTTGCCAGAAACTACAGGCCCATCAGCCTCCTTAGTATTATAGCAAAATTATATACAAGGTTGCTGTTGGACAAACTACAGGCATGGGTGGAAGAAGTCCGAATACTGGAGCCAGAACAGGCAGGGTTCCAAAAAGGGTTAGCTACGACAGATCATATATTTGTACTGTCTTCCCTAATTGCCAAATACACGGTCCCTCGGGGACAACTATATCTGTGTTTCATTGACCTGGCAAAGGCGTTCTATTCCATTTGCAGAGAACGACTATGGGAGAAACTGAGTAGGATGGGTATAGATCCCAGATTACTGTACCTACTGATAAGCCTGCACACAGGGCACACCTTGCAGGTTCGCTGTAATAATCAGGGAGTTCTATCTGACCTAGTGCGGGTTCAGGTGGGGGTCAGACAGGGGTGCCTTTTGGCCCCCTCTCTGTTTAACCTGTACTTGAATAGCATGGTCAAGGTGCTGAGTGAGATAAATTCGCACCCTCCCAAAATTGGTAACCGACGAGTACCACTTCTCCTATACGTGGATGACACAGTGTTGATGTCACAAACGCATGTGGGACTAAGCCGGCTTATGCAAGCATTTGGAGATTATTGCCATCAGGAATTCCTACAAATAAATTTTGGGAAAACAAAGGTCATGGTGGTGAGAGCCAGAGGGGCTGTTAAAACACATATATGGTCATTTGGGGAGAATTTCGTAGAGTAGGTCAGGAGTTATATGTACTTGGGAGTATTTTTTTCCTCGCTATCAGGATGGAAAGTGCAGTATGAGGGGGCAATAAAACAAGCCAAAAAAATGACGCAGGCAATAATAAAATTTTATTTTGGCCAGGGTGGCAAATTAGTTCTCCCAGCGCTGTGCCTTTTTAGGGCAAATGCTATCTCTCAGATACTTTACACCTTTCCCATCTGGGGGTTGTGTTATATACCCCTATTAGAAGGAATACAAAACAATTTTTTGCGGACTATTCTAGGCGCCCCGCGAGGATTACCCCAGGCCATTCTTCTAGCTGAGGCACTGTGTACACCGTGCGTGCTCATGCCCTTCAGGCCATGTTAAACTATTGGGCCAGGTTAGTTTTATTCCCATTGGCTAAGTATTCTCTTCTGGCGTTGGCTCTTGAGGGGGGGCTAGGGGTTGAATGGGTACTTGCGGTGGAAGAGGAGGTGCACCGTCTGGGATTTTTGACAGAATGTCTCAAACTGTTGGGCTTGACTACAGTTAAGAGCCTGGTTAGAAGGAGGATTAGGGACCAGGTGGTGCAGGAGGAGGAGGCTCTGTTAATAGCACAAAAGGTGGCACCCCCGTATGACCCCCTCAGGCCACAGGACATGGGGGAGTATTATCTCTTTTCGTTGATAGATGTGGAGAAAAGATGGGCATTTTTCAGAATGAGGGTTAACTTCTTCCCCTCGGCGCTAGTGGAGGGGCGCTATGGGGGAGTCCCTCGGGCACAGAGGGTATGCCAGCTTTGCCAAGTGGGTGAGGTGGATACCTGGACCACATTCTTTTTAGATGCCCATATTTCCGGAGCCCTCGGCTGAGGCACCTTACGGGGTATATCCAGGGGTCGGACCCTCCTACTAACACAGCTAGGAGATTCCTAAGGCCAAAAGACTCAGGGCAGTCCAGGGCGGTGGCGAGCTTTGCCCAAGCCATTCTACATATTAGAAGGGTACATGTTCCCCACTAGAGGGTGGCTAGAAGGATAACCTAGTAAGGGAGGTCTTGTTGGGACCGTGTTAGTCTGGGCATCAGGGATTCCCCCAGACTGGGGCTCCCACTTCCTGGTGTGAGGACCCTATCCACCTCTATGGCAGGAGTTGGGTGGGGCCCATGCCTTTGGGGCGGGGGGCTGAGGCCAGGGGGCTAGAGGCCCGGGGATTAATAGGAGCCACCCCTAGGAGGGGATGATCTGGCCCTGCACTCAGTGATGGATGAAATTCAAAGACTAGCAGGAGGGAGGAGTAGGAGTACGGGCGGTAGGAAGGTTTATTAGCTTTATATTTTTCCTTGAAACGATCCAATTTTTTATATAACTTTGTAACGGCCTGTGGTGGTGTGTATATGTACTTTGTTACTATTTTATAATGTATGTTTGTAAGTTTTGTAATGCAAGATTGTAAAAGCCAAGGGCTACAATAAAAAGTTTTGATTTGATTTGTACCAGCGCTCTCGTGGGGTGCTGTATCACCGACTGTTGGAGCTGGGTCAGCTTCTGGTGCCACCTGCTGCTGACTGCTGTGTGTCTGAGCCTACCGCGGCAGAGATGTTGGCACTGTCGGGCGTGTGGTCCCATTCGGATGTGCAGTTGGGGCTGTCCATGCAGGATCCTTTCGAGGCCTACTACCTGATCGCCCACCACATGTCCTTGCTGGGGTACCACCGGGGCATGATCCATTTGCCCCACCTGGTTCACAGGGCGGGGCACCCGGCCCTGTCGTGGGCCCCAGAAGCTGCCTGTGCGTCCCGGTGTGCCTCCCGGCCCCCGGTTGCCTGCCCCTGTGTGTGCTCCCTGTGCCGTGTGGGCTTCCGCTGTGCCTNAAGTTTTGATTTGATTTGTACCAGCGCTCTCGTGGGGTGCTGTATCACCGACTGTTGGAGCTGGGTCAGCTTCTGGTGCCACCTGCTGCTGACTGCTGTGTGTCTGAGCCTACCGCGGCAGAGATGTTGGCACTGTCGGGCGTGTGGTCCCATTCGGATGTGCAGTTGGGGCTGTCCATGCAGGATCCTTTCGAGGCCTACTACCTGATCGCCCACCACATGTCCTTGCTGGGGTACCACCGGGGCATGATCCATTTGCCCCACCTGGTTCACAGGGCGGGGCACCCGGCCCTGTCGTGGGCCCCAGAAGCTGCCTGTGCGTCCCGGTGTGCCTCCCGGCCCCCGGTTGCCTGCCCCTGTGTGTGCTCCCTGTGCCGTGTGGGCTTCCGCTGTGCCTTGGGCCCAAGCTCCTGGGGCCCCCCATTACGGGACTGCCTGTGTTGCTGTGGGGTGCCCGTGCAGACAGTTCTGCTGTGGGGATTGTGTTTGCCTTTTCCTGTTGTCACGGGGGGAGGGGGGAGGAAGGGGAGGTCACGGGAAAAGGGGAAAAGGAGAGGAAGGGCACAGGGGAAAAGGGCGGCTTCCTCTGGACAAAAATAATCTATCTGGATATAAATATCCCTCAGGGTAGTAGGTGGGCTTTCCCTCAAATATAGAGGGCAACCCGTGTCATCATCGGGATAGACAAGAGGAAGCCAATTGCCCCAAGAAGAGCAAACACAGAGGGAATATCTCAATGACTCGGGGAAATACACAGGGCCCAGGACACCGTGAGAACCTGTGGCGGAGAAGGAAGGGAGGGATGGCCCAGGAATGGGGGGAGGAAGGATGCGAGGGAAGGATAGGGGAGTGAGGGGGAAAGGGATAGGGCTTGCACACATGGGAGGGGGAGTTGAAAAGGATCATGGAAAAGGACCAAGGACCAAGGACCCAATCAGCCAGGAAACAACCCACGTATATCACAACACCCACTATACACAACAAACAAAGACAGACAACCAAGCTTACCACCTTTCACTTGACACAGGACAGGGAAAGACACTGGAAGCACGCAAACTGTCACACTCACACTCAAGAATATCAGGATATCAGCACACAAGAATACAAGGGCCAGCCTCTCAAAACGATTACCGGCGGAGGCTCTTACCCCCGTCGACCTCTTATATAGTTATGAGCTCCCCCAAGGAGTAATGTGCTCAGGGCGGGGCCCCAACCCACCTCTGAGCCACAGCATTCAAGCGGTACATCTGGAGGCTGGGTGGGGCCTGGATTCCCTGCCAGCGTGAATCGGCCCCACCCACCTGACCCCGGGAACCTATCGCTTCCTGGTCTGACGTCCTTGCTGCTGCCGGGCAACAGGATGCTCACGGCTCGTCCCTGCCCTGTCAGTGCGGGCGCTGACACCTGTGTCCTGCCCTGCCCCTTTGCCTCTTCCCTGTTCCACCCACCCCCCCACCCCCCGTGTCTGGTGTGCCTTGTGTGTTGTCCGGGCGCCTGTGTCGCCCCTTCCCTGCCTTTCCCTTCTGGGGATGTGTGTGTGCCTGGGCGTGTGCTTGTGCTGTGTGTTCCACTGTTCCCCCGTTGTCCGTGTGCCTGTTGTGGTACCTGTCCAGCTCTTCTCCCTCTCCCCACTCCCTTCCCGTTTCCCTTGTGTGGACGTTCCCTTTTGTGCCTTCTGGCTTCATTTGCCCTCAGGCGGCCATGTCTGTGTCCCGCCCCTGCCCTGTGGCTTGTGGGTGTTTTGACCACTGCCGGGAATCGGCAGCACATCTGTTGCGCTGCCCCGGACCGTGATCTGTCGGCCCGATTCCCTGCCGTGGGACGCTCCCGTCACGTCTGTTCGGGGCTTTCCTTGACCACGGGGGTTGGTTGTTCGGTTCACCACCGCTGGGGATCCACTGTGGTGAATTGGGAATGTGTAACGTCTGAAATCACCCATAGTTTCTCCCATGGGACTGAGTCAAAAGCTTTTCGCAGGTCACCCTCCTTAGTGCTTGCTTCCACTCTTAACCCCTCTGCTGTGATCACTGCTTTGTTCTGAATGCTAATGACCCAGACTAACAACTTTTCTCCTATCACTCTTCCAGATGTCAAAAATTTAGCATCCATCACAGACTGCACTCATGTTTACATTTGCTTCTTTGTACTGTATATTCCTTTGTACAGTAGACTTTTCAGTCTACTGTATATTTCTGATTTCCTACCATATGGGGCCTGTAGGAATAGAATTTCTATTCCTCAGAGTATGACGTGAGACCAGAATAGAAGAGGAAGCAGCGATTCTTCCCAGTTCTGCCTCTTAAAGACCCAGATTTCTATCTCAAATCTCTGTGAAGGAGGTTGCACATCCTACCTCAAAAGGAACATCACAGAAGTACCTAAGGAATATGAAAGAGCTTATATGAAGCATGAAAGAAGTAGAAATATTTTTCCTAGGACCTCTTCACATAAACACTTACTCTGAACCACATGATTACGGGGGGGGAACACCTCATTGACCTCAAGCAATCCTAAGGGCCGAGGTGGGCTGTTTGCCGATTAAAGCAATAGCCCTGAAGGCTGTGGTTGCCTTCTGGGCTAAGATTGCTCTTTCCCCCCCCCGAAAGGATTCGCTCCTATGGTTGTCCCTTAATAGCGGGCTAGGGGCAGGATGGTTGCGAACGGTCGAACGGGAAGTTGCCCTCTTGGGGTTTTCCCCCGAGAGTTTCGCTAACCTGGGATACCAAGCATCTAAGAGATTGCTATTCAGACGCATTCATGATCAAACCCTTCAAGGTGAGGGGTCCCTTATAGCAGCACAAAAAGTTGCCCCCCTTTATTTAATCCCGAACCTCCAGCTGACAACTTCCCATTACTACTTATTTGATTGGATGGAAGTGGAGGAACGTAAGATTCTCCTTAGAATGAGAACTAATACCTTCCCATCCATGGAAATGGAGGGGCGGATCAAAGGGATCTCTTGGGCACTGCGTCTCTGTCCTTTATGCCACCTCTATGCTACTAAATCTGAGATCCAATAATCTGCAGAACTTCCTCCAATCAGCCAACGCTGACCAGTCCAGGCTTTTAGCCAAATTTGGTCTAGCCGCCTATAGAATCCGATGTTCATTCTTCAGTTTGGTGGCTTAGCCTAGCAGCAGCTCGGACTGGGGCATTTTGAGGTTCTGAAACATTGATTTCCCGCATGTAGCCGGGGAATTGGAAGGTTTTGATATTATGTTGTTATTTTCGAAGTGTTTGTTGCGGGGCAGATTTTAGATTTCATATCTTATATTCTATATTTATATTTTATATTTATATTTTTTATTTTCTGCCTCATGATATTTCTATTTGTAAATTGTTATTTATGTCTTTCCTGTATTTGTTAAAGGGCATTGCCTAAACAATAAACATACTACTACTACTCTGAAGTAACCCTTAATAATGATGATAATCAATTTTATTCATATAACATTCCCTCCCCTCCACCCCCCACCCCCCCCCAGGGCTGGCCTTAAGCATGGCCAGTAAGGGCCATGGTCTCATTGGTCTGGGTTCCATGGTCAGAGGGAGTCCTGTAGCGAGACCAATTCTGGTAAGCCTCAGGACAAATGCTTTTGAGGCCCTGGACAGGCTATTTCTGTGGGGCCCTCTCCACCCAAGACTCTCTCTCTCTCTCTCTCTCTCTCTCACAGCTTCCAGGGTGGCTGTTTCCTGCAGGACACTTGCCTCTCCCCTTCATGTACTGGAATACGGCAGCACCAGACTACCAATTGTTAAAAGTGTGTGGCAATGAAGGGCAGGGACATGTGACCCCGCACTTTATTTTCACACTGGGCGGGACCACACAAATTCTTTTTCCTCGGGCACAGATGAGCTGACACGGTTTAATTTCAAGCTGCCCGTCCGCGCACAGAGCTGCTGTTCTTTGCCCAATCGGCTTTCCCAATGCACACGTCTCAGTCCTCTCCACTTTGCAGTGTGAGTCCCAGGGCTGGAAAGCATCGGAGGTCCCCAGCGCAAAGGACTGGGCGGGGTTCAGCAGCTCTGGGTGGGACGGACTTGCGGAGAAGAGGCGCTCCTGGCAGGTGGGAGGAGACTCAGGGCCGGAATGTCCTGCCCCGTCCTCTTCTGTCTGTTTCGCACCTCACTGAGCTGCCGGGAGGACGCGCTGAGAGCTAGTGCAGGCGGCATCATGGGTTGCGGCTGCTGGGTGCTGCTGGTCTTCCTAGAGACGCTGCTCCTGCACTTTGGTGAGTGAGTCTCCTGGCTGGGCGGATTGGATAGTGCCTCTCTCGGTGCGCTGGGGACCCGGGGCTGACGAGGCTCCTTGCCATGGCGATGTTCCTGGGGTATCTGGCGCCATCCTGCAACCCCTTCTCTTGGCGGGGTGAGCGAAGGCAGTGGCCGGGAGGTGGGGTCCGGGGGCGCTTCCTGTGTCTAAAATCTCCGTCAGGGAGGCTCCAGGTGTTGGGGGAGTTCTGGACAGGCCGGCGCAGCGGAGACTGGGATTAGCTAAATGCAGGCGGCTTGTGCAAGGACAAGGTGCCACTGCTCGTGATTCCAAGTTGCAACCCGGGAGAGTGAGCTCAGGAAACCTCCGCGCTCGGAGCTCGCCTCTGGGACCCGCGGACTTCCGAGACCCTGGTGGGACCCCTCCTGTCGTAGCTGCCCCTGCCTGCCTTGCCTTCTCTCTCACCTTAGCGCTGCACCCTCTTGCTAAGGATCCGGTGGGTTCGCGATGTTCTTCCCCTACTTGGCTGGGACACGCATCCCCTCTCAGCATCTCTGTCGGGGTGGGAGTGCCCCTGTGCTGGGCCTAGGGTCTGCTTCCCTTGGTCCCTCGTCGAGAGGGGCGAGGGTGCCACGGCGTCATAGGTGTAAACTAATCGTTCCTCTTGTGTCATTGCCGGTATCTCTTTGCTGGGTTGCTGTCTCCCGGGCACGGCTTGCCCCTGATCGCCTGGGATCAGAGTGTGTATCTTGGATCATTGGAGCAAAGTCTCTCTCTCCCCCAGGGACCGCGCTTCGTTGCCCCAGCCAGGAGCAGCGCAGACCGACTTGACATCCTTGTCTGGAGTGAGGTCTTTCCACTCGAATTCGCGAAAATCGCAGTTTGTTTGCTCAGCAGAGTCTGAATTTGGCGGGTTCCACCATGTTAGGGACTGTGTACCGAGGAGCGATTAAGAGAGAGCATGTGGCCTCGAAACAGCGCACGCTCTCTGGGTCTGCTTTGGGGGGTTGGGGCTTTACAAGCTCTTTCTAGGGAGGGAGGAAAACGGGACAGGGGCTCTTTTCTAGTATAGTGTGATGGATAAACAAAACTGTCCCCCCCCCCTTTTCTTTCATTGTACAGAAATAGGGTCGGGATTGTCCACGTGGCTTTATTCTGATTTGTTTCCCTTCTTGAAAGATTCGGAGAAGTGGCCAAGGAGCTTCCTCAGCCTTTAGTTTAGATGGAGTGCAGAATGGGTTGGGAGTGCAAGGTTTGAATCTTTAACAAAAACCTTCTTCCAAGTGTTACTTAGGTGTCAGAGTTAAATAGGTATTAATAAAACAAGCTAGAAGAATTCCCTTCCTTCTTGGTTAAGCTGGTTTCATTTCCCCTGTGACCATTTGTATGTCAGTCTTTCAGCTGTCCAGGAACAGCAAGCTTTTCCTAATGGTAAAATCTAAGTAGAGGCCCCCACTCTCCCTTGCCAGTGATTCCAAACTTTTTTGCCTGCACGACCCCATTCTGAGACTTGAACACTATCTTGTGACTTCAGACAGACAAACAAATGCATGACAGACAGACACAAATGCATGTAAAATATATTGAATTTCAATCAAATTGCAACCTTATCCCCAGATGAGGTAACTCCCCTTGGGGTCCTCCTGACAGTTTAGTAACTTCTGCACTAGTGCTTGGGGCCTTTTAGCCTCTTTTAGCTTGACTTTCAGGCCTTCCTTATGCATTACACAAAGAAGAAAGGCAGAAGCCCAATCTTCCTCCTCTCTTTCCTGTTCATGTTGTTGTAGTGATGCCTGTGGAACAGGGGAGGCCAGTGCCTGTATTGTACCTAGAACAGTGAGGCAGAGAAACAGTCGCTGCTCCCAAACATCTTACATCCCGAGGAGAAGAGATGGCAGGGTGGAACAGTGGAGTGTTGAAGATCCTGGCTGAAAACCAAGCGGCTTCTGGAGGGGAAATGATGGAGGATTGGTTACTTGTGGGTTGTCAGTTTAGCTGCCAATTTTTGGGTAGCTTGGCTAAATTGAAAGGGGGTGTGTGTCTGGGAACAGAGAGACTGTTCCTTCTAATGGACACCCTAATGCCACCTGTTCATGGAGATGTTACCCCAAACAAATCTTAAGATTTATTTTTGTATTTTTATTGTATTTATATATTGATGTTTAATTTGGTTGTGAGCTGCCCCAAGTCACCTTGAGCGAGAGGAGTGGGGTACAAGCATTTATAATAAATAAGAGTCTACAACTGTAGACTTTTGTGCCTGAAAGAAGCTGAGTTTTCCACCTTCCCCTGTTTCTCAGGGAACCCTCCTGCTTTGCTAATAATAATCCCAGGCTTTGCTGTGTCTTGCTGAACTAGCCGTTTTAATGTGGGAGTGGTGAGAAGGGACAGGTTTGTCCTGTGAGAATCTGCAGGAAGATTGCTTTGGATGGATAAGTAGATCTTATTATAAGATGGATTATTTGTTGAACATTTTGCAAGCCTTATTCCAAACATATTAAAAGATGCAAATAAAAATAAAAAGTTTATGAAGCTATAATTTCTGGCTGGGGAAAGCAGGATTAAGAGGTTGAGAGGGCATCTCCTGGCTCTGGGAAGCTTCTGCTGTTTTATTTTTCTGCTTGGTCAAATTGTTGATTTGCAAAGTTCCTGGAGTGAGGAAGCCACACAAACCTCTCACAACTGCAGGTCTCCACCTGCAGTAAATGGTGCATAATCATAATCCAATCAGTGAGTGGTCATGTGAGCCCCCAGAAAACAGAGGGCAGGCAGATGTGGGATTAAACTGAACAAAGAGTTTATAGAGGGGGTCCCTCACATCTGTCCTGCCTCCAACACATACATTGCTGCCTTGACAGCCTCCTGCTAACTCCTTTCCAGAGCACAGCTCCCTCCTGCCAAAACAGCTGGGATTGGAGCTCTTTTCTTGCCCTGCTTGTGTGTCGGGCATCCAGCACCATGGGGTTTGAGCACGGCATCGGACATTGGCAATTGAAAAAATGCAGGCTGGTTTAGCCAAGTATCTGCTCAATATTTGTCATGGAGAAACATGGACACTCCTGTGTCAGGATTTCCAGATAAGCCTTTCTGTGCAAATGTGTAGGCTGCAAAGCCTAGGACCATGAGTAGGGGAAATGCCTGGATTGCAGGAAATAGTATACCAGGACAGAGGGGGAGAAAGATGCTGGACCATACTTGGGTGTGAACTGACCCAGCTGAACTCCCTTGCCTCAGGGAATCTGGCCTGTAGCTGTGTAACTTCTGCCAGTGCCATAAAGCTGGGTACTGGGAAGTTAACTCCTGCTGGTACTATAAATCTGGTTGTTGGAGAGTTTCCTACTACCACTGTTTGTGAAAGTTGGGCCTTGCCAGCTGTATCTAACTTGACACTTAGTGCTGTGGTGTTCAGTGTGTGGCTGGCAATGACAATTTGTTTCTCACCCATAATAAGCAAGCGTTCTTGAGGTGGCTCCAGGCCTATATCCCTCTATGGCTAGCTGAAAGTGGGTCGAAGCCAGCTGGGAGCTCCTTATTCCAGTACCTCAGGTAGCCAACTTCTGACTCACTGAGCTCCATGTCTCCTCTTCTCTGTTATCTACTCTCTGGTGTCAGTACTGCCCCATGATGATCCCATGCAGCTAGTTTTATTAGTTGCCATCCTGGCTTGCTAGTTGCCTGCATCCCAGCAGCGTCCACTGCAGAGCTGTCAAGCGGCCCAGGGGCAACGCTGCTTTTGGGTGTCTGTTAAAATCAACATACTAACTGTGATGTCGTCCTCTCGTGCCAGAGCACTTTGAACAAAGTCCAAGTCCACAGCTTGGGAATGCAACTAACAAGTGGCTGTGATGTCGGAATGGATTGGATGGGTTTTACATCCCCAAAGGAAGTAGACACCAGTCTCTGGGGGTAACTATCCCTCCACTTCACTTTAAACACTGTTTTGATGTGAACAAGAGCAGAGTTTAAGGGCAGATTTCTTCAGCTGCACAATTTGTGTAAGCTACACTGTTATTTATCTCGGGCTGACCTATACTGGTGACCGTAAGGCTTGTTTTTTTGCAACCCTCTTCTATGGGCTTCCAGCAGTGTTTTGCCATTTTTGCAGTTTGTTTAGAATGCCTCGGTGTGGCTGCTTACTGGTTTGGGTAATTGGTAGCTATGATCATATTACACATTCTCTGCATTGACTGCCTGTCGAGTGGCGGATTGAACTTAAAATTGCAGTGCGGGTTTTCATGACCTGCTGTTTGGGTATCCCACCATTGCACCTGAAGTTGGTGGGTGCCTGGAACTTTGTTGTGGTGGGCTCCTTTGTGTGGAATTTCCTCCCTCCAGATATCTGTCTTGGTTCCTTCCTTCTCACCTTCAAAAATCACCTGAAGACTTCTTAAATTTTATTTTCTAGGTGCTTTTAGGGGATCCACTGCTGGTTCCCCTTAATGTATTTTTCCTCCCTTTTTTCTTCCACTTTTGAACTGTTTTAAATTAATCTTACATGGATTTAAAGTTGTTTTATTGTACACACTAATGTTGTGAAGCACCCTGGGTGCCATTTGATTGGGGGAAGTGATATATGAATAAAATTGATTATTATAATTATTAAGGGTTGTTACTTCAGAGTAAGTGTTTATGTGAAGAGGTTCTAGGAGAAACATTCCTACTTTCACTCTTCATATAAGCTCTTCCATGCTCCTTAAGTACTTCTGTGGTGTTCTTTTTGAGATGGGGTGTACAGCCTCCTTCACAGAGATTTGAGGTAGAAATCTGGGTCTTTTAAGAGACAGAACTGGGAAGAATCTCTACTGGCTGCTGTGGCTTCCAGCGGTTACTGGCTGCTGTGGCTTCATGTTTCCATGGTGCCTGTGGATGTGTCCTGGCAGAAGGAGAACAGTTGGGAGGGGGAATGGCTGCCTATATGAGCTGTTTGCTGAGCCAGTCCGTGGTAGCCGGAGTGCATGGAGGCTGCCTGAGTGGGTGCAGTGGCCGCCCTGGAAGCTGCCTGCTAGAGACCCTCCCCACATACTCCTCGTGTATGGCTGCTCTGTATTTGTGACACTCAACAGCCATGGACGCTGCCCCCCAAATAAATAAGCCTTGCTTGTTTAAAAACACACTATGAGCAACCACTGCATTATCATCAAGGCACTTACCAATTGATAGTTTTGTCATTTGTTCTAGTAGCTTCCCAGGTATTGAAGTCAGGCTGATTGGTCTGTAATTTCCTGAATCCTCCTTCTCCCCCCCCCCTTTAAAAACAGGGACAACATCTGCCCAGTTCCAGTATTCTGGTTGTTTCCCAAGAGTTCTCAAAGATAGTTGTTAAAGGTTTTGACTTCTCAGAGTTGTTTTGATAGTTCTTTCAGTACCCTGGCATGTAACTCATCTGGCCTGAAGACTTGAATTTTTTCAAAGTAGCCAGGTACTCTCTGACATCCTCTTTATTATTAGAGCATGGGAGTGTTATTAGAGGGCAGAAGTGCTCTAATAATTAAGGTGTGTTGCACGCTACGTTATAAAGCTCCAACATTCTATTTGTTCTAAAATAGGCATGATCAAAGTTAGGATTGTGAAATTTGTTGTGGAGTATCACTGGAGTAAATGGTTCATGCTGTGAAAAGTTCAGCGGAATCCGTTTGATAAAAGCTGAGATGGTGGTTTGAAAACTGCACTTTCAAGCCTGATTTTTCATTTAGTCAGACTGTCTCGATCTGGGCAGGGTAGAGGGGTTGAGTGTTGGTGGGGAGGAGGAATTAACCTTTTAGAAAATTAAGGGAGGCTGCCAGGGGGTGCCTTTGGGGTTTTATTTGTAAATCTGATTAGTCGTTTTAAAGTTGTGGGGTTGTGAAAAACTCCATGTTAGCATATGGAGAGGGACGGGGCTGCTTTGAAAAGGAGCATTGCTCACCATCTCTTTTCCTGTCTTTCCTTTCCCTGAGTGGGGCTTGGGACAATTGGACTTTATAGGTAAAGACTAGGAGCTTTATAGGTGTGAAGAGCTTTATAGGTGAAGACTAGGAGCTTGTGCAGGATTCGTTCAGGAAGGGGAAGCCAGTGAAGAGAGGAGAGGAGGGGCTTGCACGTGGTTGAAATGATGGGTGAGGTGAATGTCCCTGGCAGCAGAATTTTGGATGGAGATGACCAGGGCATGAACAAGGGTTTTGTCAGAGGGGACAGAGAGAAAAGAGTGAATCTCAGCAATGCTATGGAAGGAGAAGTGACAGGATTTGGTAACAGAGTTGATGTAGGGTTTAAAAGAAAGAGGTGAGTCAGGGGGCACCACTGGGCATGCGCACGCAGCAGCCGTGACTGCCAAGCGCTCCTGACGGCCCAACACAAAAATGCTAAAAAAGAAAAAGATTAAATTTAAACCGCGATGAGCTCCATGGGCAGGAACCTGAGGCAGACTGTCCCTGGACCCCAAAGAGCAAAAAAACATGACCCGCAGCAGCAAAAGAACACATAGAAGCGGCCGATAGCGGGAACAGTGGAGGAGGGGTATCGGAGGCCACGAGACCGAAAATGGCGGCTGCAGCGCGCCCGAGCACGGGAGAGCAGACAGAGCTTATGAATCAAATGGCCAGCCTGTCTCAGGCAATTAGAAGGTAGTATGAGGACTCCAGAAAACAATGGGAGATCCTCAACGAAGGCATACAAAAGGTAAACATTGTGGTGGAGGAGCGTAATAAAAAATTTGATGGAGTGGCAGACCGGGTCACAGCCCTCGAAATCAGAATGGTGGCAAGTAGGCACGGGAAAACCGGTAAATCTGGAATCTGATAATGCCGGTACCGGGCGTACCGGCATTATCGGATTTGACCCGGTAAATCCGGTCCGGTTACCGGATTCCGGGTACCAGATTTTTTTACATTGCAGCCATTTAAAAATGGCTGCAATGTAAAAAGCCCCACCAAAAAAGTAAAAAAAAACAAACCCTCCCCGAGTCCAGGCTGCGCGGGTGGAAGGGGGGACACCCCCCACCCACCCTGCCCAGCCTGGATTTTTGTTTAAAAAAAGACTCAGAGGCGAGCCCA
>QEPC01001011.1:778500-804753 GCA_003113815.1 Sphenodon punctatus | reverse complement strand
CTGTTCCCCCAGCCCCCTCCTACTCCCTCCTCCTGCTCTCAGCCTCTCTCAGCCCTCTCTCAGCCCTCTCCTCACAGATCCCAACCCCGCCACCTCATCCAGCTCCTCTTCCCTCCTGCTCCCTTAGCAAGCGCAAGTGCTTTTTAAATGCCAGGGACATCTTGACACCTCATCTAACATGAAATATTGGACCAAAGCACATACTTCGCATACTCAATATCTGTCCTATGCAGCCATCTGTGACTATAAGTGTATACTCACAGAGAAAACCCCGTCAACTTCAGGGTTGCAAGCCAGAGGAATTTGCCCCAGTCAATGGAACTCTCAATACAGAACGTTAGCTCGGCATTAACTAGCGTGGCTCCATAATAAAGCTCTTTTGTTCAAGTGATTCATTTGATTTTTACTGGTTAACCACAGGTTCCTGCTTATTAATAATATTTCCTCCCTTTTAGGGGAGAGCTCTTCTCACTTCTCTAGGTAATGCCTTTGCATCCTATTATCCTTCAACAATACGCAATTTTCTCCTATGGGCTGAGCCACATAAATGGTTGTAGAGTAGATTTGCGTAATTGGTTCTGTCTGTCTCAGGAATGCTTCTGTAATACTTTGTAACCAGTACAGCTAGGGAAACGGATTCCCTTTATGGCTGTTTTTACATGGACGGCCTCCACCCCCTGTTCGGTGTTTGGGTGGGGTTGGGGGAGGTGTCCATGTAAACGGCTGGTGGTGGGTAGGGCGATAAGTGTCCACTTGGTGTTCATCTGTGTGAACACCGAGTGGGATGGGTGGTGGTGCATACGTGCTCCCATGCAACACCCACCTCCACCCACAGAGCCCTCCGGAAAACCGGAGGAGGCCCTCCATCGCCCTACCCACCACCAGCCGTTTAGAAGCATTCCTGAGATGGAGGTGGGTATGTGTCCGTGTAAAGGGACACCCACCCACCATGCCGAAACATCCATCCCCCCCACCCACCCCATACGTGTAAAAAGGGCCTATAACTTGTACATTATAACTCTGTCAGGTTATTTCTCTATCATTGTATTTGGTATTTCATAAGGATTATTATACCAAACATGAATGGCTAACATATTTGGAATGTATAGTTCTAACTACTTATGTTCCTGAGGAAGGGCCAAAGCATGCATAATCTTACTAGCAGAAGCTACTAGCAGAAGCTGGTTCAATAAAATATAGCATCACTTTTTATATAGAAACTTCTGGCGGTTGTAATCATAATACATAAAACAAATCCTAAACCCTCTTTTACAGTGCTCTCCTGTCTTAGTGGATGCTCAACCGCATCACCCATTGCAGTGCTGGGAGACACTTGCTGTTCTTCAGTGGGGGTGCATGCTGCAGGAGGTGAGGTTTGTTGGATGCAGGGTAACTGCTCAGGGTCATTGCAAATCCCATGGCAATTTGGATTCAGGGTATTATACCCAGTCTCCTGGCCAGATACCAATTTGGCTGGCTCCATTCCACATCCTAGAGTTCCTCCTGCAGCAGGACGTGGGATTGTGCTTCCCAGCAGGGAGGGCAGTGAACCTGTGATGGCTCTTTGCCAGTGGTAGGGGAATGCCAAGCTGGAAGGATGCACAGCTTGCTAGGTTCTCTGAGGAAGAGGGGCTAAAAATATGTAAGATTTCCCCTGTTCAACAAGAGGCAGGGGGAGGAGGAGACACTGGGCTTGTGAGAGGGAGGAGAGCCTCGCTTGCAGAGAGGGAGAGAACACTCCTTCCCTGTACTGGAACCAATAGGTTAAACCCCTCTCCCTTTGTGTAGGACAAACAGGTAGCAACAAAATCAAAACTGCTGAGTTTAAATGCATATGTGAATATTGTGCCATTTGGAATGTGACTACAATGGCAGCAACCCTGCCCCTGGCACGTTGCTGTATGTGTTGCTCAGCTGAGTTATCTCGTGTTGTCAGGGAGATGACTGGGTATCTGCTATCCCTCAGGACAGTGAGGAGCTGAACAGCAGGCTGTGCCAGCCTGTGTCTGAGATGCTTGGAGTGACATGAGCTGATGAGCTATTACATGAGGATTTGGTCACTTTAAAGAAATGCATAAAGTGCATAAAGTGTCACAAAAGTGTCCCAGGTGGTGCCTCTGGTCACTTTGTGCCTGGGCCATTCCAGCAAGCCCCTGGCGGACTTGGCTCCTGCCTTCCCTCAACATACAGTAAGAATGGAAAACCTTTTCCATCCAGTGGACCACTTTGAAAATTAGTACAAGTCTTGTGGGCCGTAAAGGAGTTGGGACAAGGGTGCTTAAGAAGTGTGCTCAGGATAGGTAAAGGGGAGAGGTAGTTCAGATCATTGATTTGTGCTATAGATACATCCCTTGACCTCAGCGTGCATCATGCCCTCACCCCTGCTCTCTTCTCCCTTAGTGACTGAAGTGATGGTGGTTGGCTATTATGGTAACTTGGAGGGGATTGGGATCCCTATTATTGATGGGGATCTGCCACCCTCTAGTTACTCAGGTTCACAGCCTTAGTGTGCTACCAGACCCTCTGCTGAGCCTGGATTGTCAGGTTGCGGCGGTGGCCAGGAGCACTTTTCATCAACTCCATCTGATGAGAAGGCTGCGGCCTTTTCTTTCTGACTTGGATCTGGCCACAATCATCAATGCTTTCATTACCCTTGAGGCTAGACTACTGCAGTGTGCTCTATGTGGGGCTGCCCTTAGCGACTGTTTGGAAGCTGCAGCTGATGCAGAATATGATGGTCTGGCTCCTTTCTGGGGTGGGTCTCTGTGAACAAATTACACCTGTGCTCTATAATCTGCACTGGCTTCCTATAGCTTTCTTGGCACAGTTCAAAGTGCTGGTTTTGTTTTGACCTTTAATGCCCTAAATGGCTTAGGCCCTGCATATCTGAAAGACCAGGTTTTCTTCCATGCTCCATTGCGGCCCCTGTGTTCAGCCGGGAGTGCCCTCTTGTGGGTATCACCAGCCAATTTTGTCTGTATGACCAGGGCCTGCAAAGAGGTATTTTTGGTTGCCGCCCCTGTACTTTGGAATTTGCTTCCTCCGGAGGTCCACTAGAGCCTGAGCTTGAGCATGTTCCAGTCTCTCAGACTGGATGCCATTTTCCAAAATGGCACTGATGCTTCCCAGTGCCATTTTGGAAAATGGCAGTGCATGTGCAGAACAGTCATGTCAGCCATCTTGCACATGCAAAATGCTTTTTTGGTTACTTTCTTCCCGGCGTGGTCCCAAGAAGGCCATGCTGGGCACAGTGGATTGCTGGAGCCTAGGAAAAAAGGGTAGGTAAGCAAATTACCCTCCTCTCCACCCCTGTGCAGCCCCTCTACCCCCAGCTTTACCTCCCCTGAAATCCTGCCTGCCAGCCCCAACAGCGCTGCTGCAGCAGGCGCTGGGGTGGGCAGGTACGGGACAGAGTTCTGGGGGAGGCAGAGCTGCAGGATGGGTACTTACTTTGGAACGAGGTTTATCCTTCCCAGGGGATCCAGTGGTGACATTAGGTCCCCATCATCAAATTGGTTTAATATGATTCTCCCGATTTGCCCGAAAAATCAGGCAAATTGTATTGATCCGATACCAAGTTTCCCATCCCTGGTGTGCATGTATGTGTGAGCCTATGTCACTCCTTTGTTTTTGTAAGCAAATACCAGACTGAAAACTGTTAAAGGGATGGGACTGTGGAGATCAGGGTCATGGGGCACAATTTATTTTTGCCAGGGCCCCACAAATTGTAAAGCTGGTCCTGACAACGAGCCCAGAGAGCCAGTGCCTGGTGGAGGAGGAAAGGAAAAGGCTGCAATGCCTGACCTTGGGGAGTCCTAATTAGGGTTGCCACTTTTCACGGTTTTGACTGACAGTCTTATTTTGACCTATGGGTGTTGGGGGTCAGCAATGCAAGGTGGTAGCCCTAGCCTAATCATACCCCATTCTGCTGTGTGGATGACTTGCAGTCAGTGGGGTTTATGGGAAGCTAGACTTACTCTGACTAGAGTTTAATGGCTTGTGACAATCCTGGGGTGCTGTGAGTAGGTTTGCCAGATCATTTACGGACAATTCCTGGGCACAATGCACAACCACTAAAGTGTTGCATGGATAGCCCCCCCCCCCTCCATTTTCCTGTGTCATGCCTTTTGATAGGCAATTAATAGAATCAGTGAATCATAAGTGGGAAAGTACCTCAGAGGTCATCTAGTTCAACCCCCTGTTCAGTGCAGGAAATCCAAAACTACAGCATCCCTGACAGATGGCCGTCCAGCCTCTGTTTGAAAACCTCAAGTGAAGGAGAGCCCACCACCTCCCTAGGCAGTCTGTTCCACTGTCTTAACAGCTCTTACCTAGTCCTGTCCGCAAGAGCAACAGAGAACAAGTCTGCTCCATCTTCTATGTGACAGCCCTTCAGCTATTTGAAGACTGCTATCATGTTTCCTTAGTCTTCTCCTCTCTAGGCTAAACATGGACTTGGTTTCCAGATCCCTGACCATCTTTGTTGCTTTCCTCCGAAGCCATTCCAATTTGTCAATGTCCTTAAAATGCGGTGCCCAGAACTGGACACAGTTCTCCAGATGAGGTCTGACCAGCACAGTATAGAGTGAAGGTATTACTTCTCGTGACCGGGACACGATGTTTCTGTTAATGCAGCCCAAAATTGCACTAGCCTTTTTAGCAGCTGCATCACACTGCTGACTCATGTTCAGCTTGTGATCAACTACAACACCAAGATCCTTTTCACATGTACTGCTGTAAAGCCAGATATCGCCCATCCTATACTTGTGCATTTGATTTTCTTACCTAAATGTAGAACTTTCCATTTGGCTCCTGCCAAACGCGTTTTCCCCAGTTCTCATTAAGTGCAACCCGTCTCCTGCCAGAATTCCTTCATTATGCAAGCATAGTCCATGGTCCAAGAATCCAAACCTTGCCCGTCGACACCATCTGCGTAGCCAGTTGGTCACCTCCAGTATTCTTCTCTCTCTTCCTAGGCCTCTACCTTCAACAGGAAGGATTGACAAAGAACACCACCTGCGCCCCAAGGTCTTTCACTTTCCTACCCAGAGCGTTCAAGGCTGTGCTTGGCAGTAACATTTGTTCCCACGTGGATCAGCAGGAAGGGATAGTGATCAGTGGGTTTCCAGGCTGCGGAACGCCTTTGGCACAAATCCCACTAACACGCCGACTTCCTCCACTTCAGATTCTGCTTCTCATCGCTCAAATCTGCTATCTCCCTTGCTAGACAGCAGTACTCTGCTTCCCGCATTGAGTCCTGCTCTCGGGACCCTCACTGTCTCTTTCCCACCTTTGACTCCCTTCTCAACCCCCGCTGTCCTCCTCCACCCTCTTCTCTCTTCGCTCAGGATCTTGCTCTCTTTTTCACCTCTAAGATTGACAAGATCCACCTGAATATCGCTTCCAAGTCCTCTCCTGCTTCTCCCTCCTCCCCCCTCTGTTGTCCTCCTTCCCTCCCACCTCCCTTGAGGAAATCTCCTCCCTGCTTTCCTCCTCCCACCCCTCCATTTGGCCCCTGGACCCCATTCCTTCCCGCCTCCTGACCTCCATTGCCCCCACCATCACCCCTCCCCTCCTGCACATCATCAACCTCTCCCTCTCTACCGGCTCCGTCCCCCCTGTCTCTTATACACATCTAGATGTGTATAAGAGACAGCCTCTGAACCCTCTAATTACCGTCCTGTCTCACTCCTCCCTTTTGCTTCCACGCTCCTTGAATGGGTTGTCTACTCCCGTTGCCTCGACCTCCTCTCCGCCAACTCCTCCCTTAACCCCGTCCAATCTGGCTTCTGCCCCCTTCACTCCACTGAAACGGCTCTTGCTAAGATCACCAATGATCTTCTTGTGGCTAAATCCAACTGCCTTTACTCTATTCTGGTCTTCCTTGATCTCTCTGCTGCCTTTGACACTGTTGGCCACTCGCTCCTGCTTGATTCGCTCCACTCCCTTGGATTCCGGGACTCTGTCCTTGACTGGTTCTCCTCCTACCTCTCTGATCACTCCTTCAATGTATCTCTTCCTAACTCCTCCCCCTCCTCCTCCCTACCCCTCTCGGTCGGGGTTCCCCAAGGCTCCGTCCTTGGCCTGCTCCTCTTCTCTATCTACACCCAATCCCTAGGCAAACTCATTGCCTCCCATGGCTTCCAATACCACCTATACACTGACGACACTCAACTCTGTCTCTCCACTCATTCCCTCTCCCCCTCTGGTCAAGCTCGTCTCACCAACTGTCTCTCTGATATCTTCGCTGGATGTCTAAACGCCAACTTAAACTGAACATGGCAAAAACTGAACTCCTGATCTTCCCTCTCAGTCCTTCCTCTCCCTCTTCCCTGTCAATTGCCATTGACGAGGTCTCTATCCTCCCTGTCCCCCAAGCTCGCAGCTTGGGCTTCATCTTCAACTCGCACCTTACCTTCAAACCCTACATTGACTCCTTTGCCAAATCCTGCCGCTTCTCCCTCCACAACATTGCCAAGATCCGCCCTTTTCTGTCTGTCTCCTCTGCCAAAACTCTCATCCATGCCCTAGTCATCTCATGCCTTGACTACTGTAACCTCCTCCTCGCTGGCCTTCCCCGCTCCCACCTTTCTTCCCTTATCTCTTGTACTTTGTAAGTGCCAGGTACATCGTTGGCGCTATATAAATGCTTATAATAATAATAATAATTATAAATAATGAGTCTCAGCAACCTTTCTGTCACATCCTGAATCTGCGCACCAGGGAGACAACACACCTCCTGAGATGACATGTCAGGTTGGCACACAGCTGCCTCCATCCTTCTCAGTAGGGAGTTGTCAACCACCACCCTTTTCCTCCTCTTCCAGGGTAGTGGTGGTTGGATTCCATCCTTGTGAGGCTGAGAGTCCTCCTTCCTGACCACCCAGAAGACCCTGTAAGCGGTTGCTTCGCTCCAGTGACAAAGACTGTCTTCAGATTCTCCTGCTCCTGTAAGTTGCTTTCTTCCATGTGCCCTCCTAGGTACTCCTTAGAGTGCAATTTGTTCATGGTTTGGGCAAGTATATCACTTCATGCAAAAGACGTAGCTGGCACTTATTCCAAAATTAATTTAACATTGAAAAGTTAGAGATCAAATAAAGATGATAATCAACCTCAAGGGGTCCTGTCTTCCAGCTCATGTTGCTGCTGATGCACCTTCTGCTCCCACGAATCCTCTGATGAATGTTGGTCATCGTAAGCATGCCCTGGGGAGTGGTTTCCAGGGGAGGGCAGGGGAAGGTTTTGGCAGCACAGGTACCAAGGAGGACACCACCTCAGCAGCAGCCATAGACCCCTGCAGCTGGTGATCATGATAAAAGGGCACCCTTTGGTGGTGCCAAAGGGGATGAAAATGGAGACTGGGGGGCAGTTTGTTTTAGGTGGGGGTGGGAAGGATTTGGGAATTGCCACAGCCCCTCTGGAAGGGAGAGGTATGGGCTGTGGAAATATATGCACATGCACACACATGGAGTGCCCAGCCAATATATGCAGCTGGGCCCACATTGGCCAGGCACTTCCGTGCAGCATCAGCCTCAGATCAGAGATTGGAGGGTGGAGTGGCGGTGATCTGTAATGAAAATCTGGCCTTTCAAATGTATCCACACTAAGAGTGTGTCCACCTCATGTTCAAGGTCAGACTTAGGCTGCTTTCCAACATTACATGGGAGGGGTGGGAACTTGCGCAGTCGCAACCATGATTCTGTAATTGTGGGGATTAGCATCTGTGAGAATGTACTAATTCCCTTTTATCACGGGAGAACATGCCTCCTTGTAAAGACTACATTTGGGGAACTGGTAATGCGCGCGTGTTCTCCCATGATAAAAAGGGGTTAGTGCATTTTCACGGGAGCAAATCCCTGCAATTACAGAGCTGTGTTCATGATTGCGCAAGTTCCCACCCCTCCCATGTAACTTCGGAAAGCAGCCTTATTGTCTTGGGTGACTTCAGCATGCATGCTGGGGCCAACTTTTGAGGGCCAGAATGGGACTTCATTGCCTCCAGGACAACCATGGTCCTATCCCAGATGATGGACGCAATCTCATGCCCCATGGATTGTGTGCATGTGCACGGTTTCCACAGGGCACAATGTGCCCGCAATGTGGATCCGCACGGTTTGTATGCGACTTCACACAGATCGAGCCCACTATCTGGCCCAACGCATGAGGCAGGATACACATTGGACTCAATGGCACTGACCTGGAAAGTGGGCTACGATTATTGAGGGTGTTGTAAAGACACTGTTATGATGGTTAGATCATTACCTTCGTAGGCCTGGGTCCCTGCCCTCCTTTGCGCTTGTCAGCATTGTGGACCAGTTAGGTTGGTTCACCTCCAGAGACTCATGGAGCCAACTGGATTCCAGAACTCTCTGGGGGGTATACACCACTGATTTTGATGGCTGCTCTGTTGATGGCATGGTCAGACTGTGGAATAGTATGTTGACCAGGGCCATTGATATGGTTGCACGTAGGCATCTGCTTCCACCGTGGCATCGTCGCAGGTCCTTGTGGTATATGGGGGGCCTGTTGCAGATGAAGCAGGGGCGAGGCTGTTAGAGCACAAGTGGCGTTCACCTTGTGCTGAAGCTGACCAATTGTGCCATAGATCAGCTTTGAAGGACTATTGCATGGCTAGGATGGTGGCAAGGGAAGCTCTCGTCTCCACTACCATAGCGTCTGCAAAGTCCCGTCCAGGGGAAATGTTTTGGGTGGTGAACAGCTAGGTAAATCTGGGCTGCCTCCGTCGGGAGGTTGGGTCATCTTCTACCTACTTTGATGAATTTGTCACCTACTTTGCAGACAAAATAGCTTGTATTTACCATGACTTGGGAGTTGCTAGTTTATTGACAGAATCTGAGTTTGGGGCTATGGAGACTCAGCCTTGTCTTATTTATCTGGATCAGTTTCATTTGGTGTTTCCCAATGATGTGGGAGATGTGCTTGGGGCAAAGCGGGTGACCAGTTGTAAATTAGATCTATGCCCTTCCTGGTTGGTGAAAACCAGCTGGGAGGGATTGAGGCCTTTGCTGGTTGGAATTGTCAACACCTCCCTCTGGGAGGGCAGGGTACTGGTTGCCCTTAAAATGTTGGTTGTCTGGCCCCTGCTAAAAAACATCATCGCTTTACGCTGACTTCTTATTATCATCCTGTCTCTAGCCTCCCCTTTTTAGGGAAGGTTATTGAATAGGTGGTCACCCAGCAGCTTCAAGGGCATCTTGATGAGGTCGGATTCCTTGACCCATGTCAATCTGGCATTCGTCCAGAGTGTAGCACCAAGACTGTGTTTGTAGGGTTGGTCGATCTACACTGAGCAATTGATGGGAAATTGTACCCTGCTGATCCTTTTAGACCTTTTGGCAGTCTTTCATACAGTTGATCACGAGGTGTTGATGACTAGGGGTGTGCAGTAGGCACCCTGTTCATTTTCATTTTAAAAAACCCCTTCTTTTTCAAAGATTTTTATAAACAACCCTACGGTGTTTGTTTTATTTCCTTTTTTTTAATTAAAAAAAAAAATCACTGCACATGCACAAATTGGCCATCAGGGCTGATCTGCATGGCCCTTTTCCAAAATGGCAATATATGGCCATTGTATGAATAGTGATTATATGAAGGTTATGAATGGGGTCCACTTGTTTTTGTAAATAAAAAGGAAACCATACAAATGCACATCCCTATTGATGGCATGACTATGGGCCTTGCATGGGTCTGTGGGACAGCTCTTGAGTGTTTCTGTTCATTCATCATGGGGAGGTTCTAGCAGGTGGGGATGGGTGAGTGATTGTCATCGTCCTGCCCCCTTCTCTTGTGGGGTCCCATCTTGTTTCAAGGGTTTCTGTTCAATGTGTATCTAAGACCGCTAGGTGAGATCGTGCATAGATTTGGGGTGCGCTGCCATCGGTATGTAGATGACACCCACATTTATTTATTTAATATTTAGTATCCCGCATCCCATCCTGCCTCAGGTGGCTCGGGAAGGCTAACAAAAATCATAACACATATAAACAAATATAAAATCTGTAAAAACAGTGCATTGTAAAACTGCAATTTTTTGTAAAACACAAAAAATCCAATCCGACACGCCTACCCATCTCCCCCCATCAAAAGCCTGGTGGAACAGCTAGGTCTTACATGGTCAGCAGAAGGAGGGAAGATCCAGGGACAAACAGGCCTTGGTGCGGCCACTGAGAACACCCTGTCCATGGTCACCACCTGCAACACTCTTGGCACCTCCAAGAGGGAGCCCCTGGCAGACTGCAGGAGCCAATCCAGGACCCAGGGAGTGAGGCAATCCCACAGGTAAGTGGGGCCCAGACTGAGTAGGGCTTTAAAAATCAAAACCAACACCTTGAATCAGGCCTGGAAGACTATAGGCAACCAGTGCAACAAATGGAACACCGGTATATTATGCTCCCTGCGGTTCGTCCCTATAAGGAGGCGGGCCGCCACATATTACACCAGCTGCAGTCTCCAAACCATCACCAAGGATAGCCCCACATAGGGCACATTGCAGTAGTCTAGTCTTGAGGTGATGAATGCATGGATGATAGTGGCCAGGTCCAAGTCTGAGATATATGGCCGAAGCTGCCATATCAAATTTATTTATCTTTTTCATTTGACCTGGGTCCTGCAGCCCTGGTGTTTTCTCAGTGTCTTGCTGCCATTGGAGACTGGATGTGGGTGAGCCAACTGAAGCTGAATCCAGACAAGACTGAAGTGATGATGGTTGGGCAACCATGTGACCTGGAGGGGATTGGTACTCTCATTGATGGGGTCCAGCCTCCCCCCGTTACTCAGGTTTGCAACCTTGGGGTTTTCGAGAAACTGTGTGGTGCGCTACGTTTTTTGAGCAACCTTGTGATGTTCCTGAATCCTGAGCTGCATCTGGAACATCAGGTTGTGGCCATGGCCAAGAGTGCCTTTCATCAACTCCATCTGGTGAGAATGCTGCATCCCTTTCTTTCAGATATGGATCTGGTAACCATCATCCATGCCTTCATTACATTAAGGCTGGACGTATCAGCCTCCTTCTTGACGGGTGGGTTGCTGGGAGCATATTGCACCAAGTGCTTCAGAGTCTGCATTGGCTGCCAGTAGCACTCTGGGCACAATTCAAGGTGTTTGTTTTAACTTATAGCCTATGCCCTAAATAGCCTGGGCCCTATATATCTAAAGGACCGCCTTCCTCATGTCCCTTCGTGACCTCTAAGATTAGCCATGGGCACCCTCTTGCAAGTTCCACCATTAGCCCAGGTGCATACAGCCCAGGCATGAAGCGAGGCATTCTCAGTGGCTTCTCCCCAGCGTTAGAACTCCTTTCCCTTAGGTTCTAACCTGTACATTTTACTAGAGGAAGTGCAAGACTTTATAGAGCCACAATTGTGGCTCTATAGTTAAGGCGGTAGCAAACTCTCATTGAACAGCACCTATGCTGTTCAAATCTACCTTTCCTTCAGCAACACGTGTTCTATGATTACAAACAATTAAGCAGAGTCCAGGGGCGGATCATGTATAGGGGCGTCTGGGCAAACAAACACCCGCCCCTCCAAATCATCCCAGCTGCAGTTCATCCTGAGCCAGGCTTCCCCTGTTCCCCCCTTCCAAGCCCCCCAGCACCACAGCTCCTATATGTGCTGAGGGAGGCTCTAGGCAGCCCTCTTACCAGCTGCCTGGACTTCTAGATCCCTGCCAGCCAGCGCTGATCAGGGCCAGATAAAAGTCAGCTCTGCCTCTCACTCTAAGCAGCTCCTTGTCAGCCTGACAGGGAGGGGAGGGGCTGATTAGGGTGAGTATGAAGCAGAGCCCAGAGCCAACCTGCAGGGGGAGGAGAGGAATGTAAATAGTTCCCTGTGCAGTCTCCTCCTCCTTCCCCCTCCCCTCCTGCTCCTCTCCCATTGGGCAGGCCAGAGGCAGGAAGGGAGGGGGAACTCTATAGGAGTCACTCCTGCATCCCCCAGAGAGCATGCGCAGGATGGCGCCCTGTGAAGCAGTGCTTTATGGGGGATTGGAGAGGTGCAAGGGGGTTCCAGGCTGGGTTCCTCTGGTGGATCCCAGCCAATAGAAAGCAGTTCAAGTGGCTCCTCCCATTCTCAAAAATGGGTTTGCGCTTGCGTGTCCTTCTCTTACCGGCATATACCAAGCTCATATTTAAAATTTCACGTGATGTTCACACGCCCCCACCCTATATAAGGTACCTTCCCGCCTAAGCTCAACAGTTCCTTCCAACTGTTTTCGCGGCTTATTGACATATACTTAGCTCACGACTCATTCATTTTAATAAACGCAATTTTTTAAGCACTGTTTTCCTGCGTACAAAGGACTGAAGGTGATAGAAGGTAAACAAAAGCTAAAAAGTAGTCCCCGCATCCCCTACGGTCCCAAGCCTAGGGGCTGAGGAGACCATCTCGGCGGCTCCCACTCTTTCTGAGCTATCTACTCAGGAATCCAGCGCCCAGGGTCCTTTCACTTCTCATGGGTCCTGAGCACCATCCCCTAAAAAAGGCAAAGACTTCATGAAGGGATTGAGCCCTGCCAACTTGGCAGCCTGCTCTTTTTCCCCACAGTCCTCAGAGAATGACGGGCATGTTTCACACACACATACACCCCTTATCTCCTATCTCAGCCGTAACTGTTGTTTCTCATGGATCCCGATCGCCATACCTAAAAAGGCAAAGACTTCATGAAGGGGTTGAGCCTGCCAACTTGGCAGCCCGCTCTTTTTCGCCACAGTCCTCAGAGAATGGGGGGCTTTTTGAAATGGGTGGGCTTTCACCCCCTGCCCCCCCTGCCCTCTGTATCTCCTATCTCAGCCTAGTATTTCTCCACTATACAATGATGAGGAAGACTCCGACCCGCAATTTACTGGCTCCCCTTATCAGCCTCTGAAACTCCAGTGGCTGACAGTCCCATCTACAGAACGTTTTGATACAAGGATAAGATTGCCTGAACGGAGATCAAAGGATTCTGCTTTCCCTTGACGTTGGCAGGGAGGCTAAAAAGTCTGCACGTCCTTCAGCTTCTAGAGAGGGTGCTTCGACGTTGATTCCATAATCTATGACGCCAAGGGAGGCAGCTTCGATGTCGACAAGACACTCTACGACATCGAGGGAGCAACCTTCAGCATTTTGGCTCAAGGAAAAGGAAAAACTCCTCAAAAAAGCGAGAAAAGCTGTTTCACGAGCGGCACAAAAGAGGAAATTTAAGAAGCAGCTCTTATAATCTCCTGTCAAGGTGGACTCTGCCGCTGGGGCCACCTATACCCCTCCACATTCCAGCTGATTCCCACTGTATCAAGGGCTGCCGACTGCGACATTGACCACTGTCGGTGCTGAGAAGCCCTCAACGTCGAAGTGGTGCAGCTCTGATGTGGAGTCTGCTGTCTGATGTCACAGCAGCAGCAGCTCCTTTTGATTAGAAGCTCCCTGCTCCTCAGCACTGACAGCAGGAAGGGAGGAGGAAGCCAACTGTGCCTCTCTCTGTGGAGCACAGGCTGCAATTATGCCTTTCCATGGCAGCACTTTGAACAGCAGGAAGACTCAGGACAGGACACTAAATTAAGTGTCTCCTGTCTTCAACAACTTTTACAAGCCGGCTCGGCTTCCAAAGCTGTTCCCTCGCCTCCCACGACATCGATGACAGCCTCTCTGCCTTTGACAGCACAGCCACCTAGTGGACAAAGTGCAAGCAGGACGTCGAAAGCAGCTACGACGTCAAGGCAGCTCTTCCCTCGACGTCGAGACACCATTCCACGACGTCGAGGAGGCTACAAGCCTGGTCAAGGGAGTCAGCCTGCAATTCCCTCAGCGTCCAGAGAGGGCGCTTCGATGTCAATTTCACAATCCACGACGTCGGGGAGGCTACAAGCCTGCAACTCCTTCAGCGTCCAGAGAGGGCGCTTCGATGTCAATTTCACAATCCACGACGTCGGGGAGGCTACAAGCCTGCAACTCCTTCAGCGTCCAGAGAGGGCGCTTCGATGTCAATTTCACAATCCACGACGTCGGGGAGGCTACAAGCCTGCAACTCCTTCAGCGTCCAGAGAGGGCGCTTCGATGTCAATTTCACAGTCTAAGACGTCGAGGGAGCCAGCCTCGACGTCGACAAGGCACTCTGCGACGTCGAGAGAGCAACCTTCAGCATTTTGGACACAAGGAAAAGGTAAAATTCCTCAAAAAGAGAGAGAAGCTGCTTCACGAGGGCTGCCGGCTGTGACATTGACCCCTGTCGGTGCTGAGAAGCCCTCGACGTCGAAGTGGTGCAGCTCCGATGTGGAGTCTGCTGCCTGATGTCACAGCAGCAGCAGCCCCTTCTGATTAGAAGCTCCCAGTCCCTGCTCCTCAGCACTGACAGCAGGAAGGGAGGAAGCCAACTGTGCCTCTCCGTGTGGAGCACAGGCAGCAAGCCAGTATCTGGACACAGACAGGTTCATATAAAGCGGCCAGTCTAAACAGCTCCCTCTGTTTTTACACCATCCTCACTGGTGACACCGATGCCAGCTGTGCCTCTGGGTAACACAGGCAACAATCAGACCCTTGGACAGGGGTCAATAAGAAGGAAAATGAAATAAAAATAATTAAAATAAATTATACACTCCTCTGTGGTTAATGAGATGTTTACTCCCTTTCCTCTTACACCCTCCTCAGTGGTGACAGGGATGTCAGTTTTGCCTCTGGACAGCACAGGCAACATTATGACCCTTAGATGGGTTAATAATAAATCTGCCAACTAAGCGGCTCCCATCCGCTGTGTACTTTACACCCTCCTCATTGAGAGGTGACAGAGATGCCAGTTGTGCCTCTGGGCAGCACAGGCAACATAAGCACCCCAGACAGAGGTCAATAATAAAGAAAAGGAAATAAAAATAAATGAGATCTAACTTAGCTGAAATTCAGCTCCTTGTGTTGGTTCCAGCTGTTCCAGGAATATCATTGATGAGTCTCATCTATCCTTAATTTTCCATCCAGTATATGCTACTGGTGAACTACTAAGAATGGTCTGAATTCCCCTTGCATCACCTACATTAGTTAACTGATGCAAAGAAACTATGCATCAAGTTCCTTTTATCTCTTCCCCATAGCTTTCCAATATCAGGGGAAGTCAAGACCCCAGTACCACCTTTCAAGCCAAGGTCACACGCCAGGCAGCCCTTCCCCCCACACAGAGGGCAGCGCTAACAAGTATTGATGCTCCCAGCACAGTTGTATCCATCTGTCCAGGGAGACTTTTCTTTTCAGTTTGTGTTATTTAATTCCCTTCCCTGTTGGGATGAGATTACATCAGATGCCTGGGTCTTACGTATTATTAATGTGGGATTCAAAGTTCAGTTCTCTTCCCTCCCACCTCCAGTTAGACCTTTATAGTCTGTAATATTCTCTCTGCAACATTCTGTTGCATTGAATAAATAAATTGTTGAGATGTATCACAGAGGTGTTATAGAATTGGTACCCTGCACAGAATTATGCTCAGGTCTTTACTCCAACTACTTTGTCGTCGATAAGAAAGGAGGCGGTCGAAGACCCATTTTAAATTTGCATTTCCTTAACTTGTATGTTACCAGTTTAAAATGCTCACATTTGAGAATCTAAAGACCCACCTAAAGCAGGGTCAGTGGTACTCTGTAATTGACTTAAAAGATGCTTATTTTCACATTAGACTCCATGCCTTCTCAAGGCAATTCTTTCGTTTCACCCACGACTCGACATTTTCAGTTTTGTTCCCTACCATCTGGTCTTTCCTCTGCCCCTAGGGTCTTTACGAAGATTATGGCCCATCATAGCGTAACTTCGCAGACAGGGCATTGCTATTTTCCCACACCTACATAATTGACTTTTGGTGACTGCTACACCATACTCCTTGAATGCCAAGCTACGCTTCACCTTGGTGTGAAAGGTTAGGGCTAGCTATAAACGTGCAAAAGTCCCGCCTCTATCCTACTCAGTATTGACTAGATAGGGGCTATAATTGACTCTACCAAAACAAAGGTGTTTGCCCCAGAGGGTAGATTTTTGGATATTTCCAACTTGGTAAGGACAGTAACTATCGATAGACTTCAGCAGATTAAGACAGTTCAGAAACTTCTAGGTCTCATGACATCCACGATGGTCACCACACCTTTTGCCAGATTGTTTATGAGGTCTCTTCATCTACAGTTTTTAAAATTATTTAATCCTCTGGTGGGCCTTCCCACGAGGAGGCTTAGGATTACAAGGGAGAGTCTAAACTCTCTGCGTATATGGTGTAGAAGGGAATTTGTTTTGGCAGGGATGCCATTTATACAACCTAACCCCACTCCTTTTTTGTCAACAGATGCGTCACTGACAGGATGGGGGGGCTCACCTGCATGACCTCTCCATTACAGGTAGATAGAACAAATTACAACGTCCATGCCATATCAACATTTTAGAGGCCATAACAATTCTAAAATCTCTAAAGGCATTTCGATAGGTGTTACAGGACAGGGTCGTCAAAATAGCCTGAGACAATATCACAGCAGTCTGGTATATAAACAAACAAGTAGGAACAAAGTCAAAAGAACTTTGTCAAATAGCCCAGTCCATCTGACATTTTACCCTCAAGCACAAAATGACACTCCAGGTGATTCACATGGCCAGATCACAAAACTCCAAGGTGGATATTCTCAGCCACCTTCAGGAGGAACATCACGAGTGGGAATTGTTCCCCTCTGTATACCACACTCTAATATCACTCTGGGAGATACGCATGGTAGATCTGTTTGCCATGGGACACAGCACCAAATGCAAACGTTTCTGTACAAGGGCGGCCCATGACCCATAGTCTCTCAGGGATGAGTTTTCTGTAAACTGCAACACACAGTTGGGGTATGCCTTCCCCCAATTCCCTTTATGTCCAGTATTTTAGAGAAAATCCATGGAAGGGGCCAACTTGATCCTGATCTCCCCAGGCTGGCCGCGCCAGATTTGGTCCCACAATCTCCAAAATCTGGCCCTAGCATCCTTTCCCCTGCCGCACATCCCCAACCTATTGTTACTACAGGGAGGCGGTATTCCCCATCCAGAGATAAAGCGCCTGAACATATATGCTCTCCACTTTTGAACCTATGCCACACAAACTAAATCTGGTGCTTCAAAGTGATCTGAAGCTATCAATGAAAAAAATCATACAATTCTAAGTGGAAAAAGTTCTCTTTTTGGTTAGACCAAAAATCCATATCAGTTGACCAGCTGACGATCCCTTTAATTTTGCAATATTTGTTGGAATTAGCCGAGACAGACCTGGCGCATTCGTCCATAAGAGGGCACCTCTTGGCCATTATTTATTTTCCATAAATTTATTTCCATAAATTTCTACCCCGCCCCTCCTGCCATGCAGCTCGGGGTGGCTTCCAAAACATTAAAACAATAAAATCAATTAAAATCATCATACATATTATAAAACATTAAAACAGGACTAAGATACAGCATAAAAACTCAAGTAGGCCATACCTAGACATGTGACCCTACCTAACTTTGCCAACCTCTCTTTGGCCAGCCACCCCCTGAAGAAAAAAATCCTTAAGGGGCTTATTATCTGGTTTCCTCCTCATACGCACCCAGTCTCACAGTGGGACCTCAACCTCATGCTCAATCAGCTTACAAACCACTCTTTTGAACCAGCGGAACAATGTGATTTGTTCCACTGGACCTTGAAGACAACTTTTCTGGTTGCCATTATGTCCCTTAGGCAGGTGATTGAACACACTGCTATTTCCATCAAGGAGCCTTACCTGTTAGTCTTCCCAGACAGGATAGAGATCTCTCTCCTTCCTTCCTTTATCCCCAAAACGGTGTGTCTGTTTTATTTAGCTCAGAAAATTGTTCTACCAGTTTCCTCCCTCCACCACATGACTCTGACATGTTGGCTCGATGTCATACTTTAGATGTCAGGACGGCAGTACTCCTTTATTTAGAGAAGACCCAGCATTGCAGGCAGTCTGATGACTTGTTCCTCTCACCTTCCCTTCCCAGGTTAGGACATAAGGTTTCCTCCCAAACCATTTCCAAATGGCTGGTTCATGTGATTTCCTTGGCATATCAGCAGGCAGGACTTCCTCCTCCACCATAGTTGAAGGTTCATTCCCTTAGAGGTCTCAGTGCCCCTACAGTAGCATTCTGTGGCATATCGCCTCAGAAAATTTGCAGGGCTGCAACCTGGAGTTCCCTGCATGCATTTTTAAAACATTATGCTCTTCCTCTTTCCACTGAGCCAGACACTGCTCTGGCAGTGTCTATACTGAATTCTGTTTTTAAAACCTAAAGACAGGTTGTTTCTTATGGTATTGTAATAAATAAATAAATAAAATATAATAATTATAAAAATAAATATATTTAATTCTATATATATATATAGAATGGATTTTTTTATCAAGTTCTTACAATAAAGATTTTTTGACATTGAGAAATACATCACTTTATTCTGTAAAGAAAATTCCCCCACTGCCTTGTTCTAGGCTTGGTACTCTCCCATTTGTGAGAATGGGAGGAGCCACTCGAAGAACAGATGGTTGCTACCTTGTAAACAAGGTTCTTCGAGATGGCTCTGGCACATTCTCACAAATGCCCACCCTTCTAGCCCCGCATGGAATTTTCTTCCTAATCATTTAGGGTTGGAAGGAACTGTTGGACTTAGGCGGGAAGGTACCTTATATAGGGTGGGGGCGCATGAACGTCACGTGAAATTTTAAATATGAGCTAGGTATATGCCGGTAAGAGAAGGGCGTGCAAGCGCAAACCCATTTGTGAGAATGCTCAAAGCCATCTTGAAGAACCTTGTTTACAAGGTAGCAACTTTCTGTTTTAGAGCGATTCAGGATGCCTTTTCCAGGCACTCTGAAAGCAGTTTTCCCTCCTCAGGAGAGGAGCTCTCTCTGCCCCCTCCCCTCTGGTAGAGGCAGGGCAGCCTCTGGACTTTACCAGAGGGAGGGGGGAACAGAGAGAGGGGACCTCCTGAGGAGGGGGAAATGGAGACAAAGTGGGAAGCTGCTGCTTCTGCCAAAAGGGACAGGCTGGATTTCTCCTCTTTGGGGTGAGTAATAGTGTTTAAAATTATTTTACTGGATTTTATTTTTGTATTTATTTATTTATTATTCTCCCCCCCCCCCTTCCCTTTGTTGCTCTGTCTTTATGGCCCAGCCCCTTTTTAGTTGTTCCCCTTCCCTGACTAATGTATTTTTATAATTTTATTTTGGAATTATTTTTTAGGTTTGGGCGTTATTTTGGCTGTGTTAAATATTTGGGGATTTATTTTTATTTGTTGCTTAGAATTCTGGAGTATTTTGGTTGCTTGGTTATTTTAAAGTATATCTTGGGATATATGTTTAGTGACTAAGAACACTTGGTTTGCTGATTTTTGCACACATTCTTGTGTGGTTTTAATGTTTTGGAATGAAGAAATACCTGCATTAGCAACTTTGAATTTTGTCCCCTACTCTTCCACCTATACTGGTTGCAGCAGCTGGCTTTTACCCCGAGAAGAACTGTGCAGTATGGTTGGGGTCCTGGGAAACCCCATGCTGCATTTAAGGTGTGTATTTTAGGACTTGTTGGTTTTTTCTGCACTTTGCATGTTTTCTGGTTATGGCTTTCTTTGTTGAACAAACTTGAATTACAGTGGTCTGCTGCTTGCCGTGTGCTGTGCGTGATGCTGCACTGCTAGTCTGCTCCCTTCCGGGAGGTGCTCTCCCGGGAATGCAGAGACCATTTCTGTGGGCCGAACTGGAACTGGGCATGACTGAGCCTCTGGCTTTTCTTTAAAATAGGCATGGACCTGGTTAGTCCCCTTGCTGTTTCTACCTATATTGTTTGCTTTGCTTTCTAATTTTAATGGGTGGGGGAGACGTGGGTGGATTGGTGGAAGGGTTTGTCTTTTTTTCTCTCTTGAATGTTGTTGCAGTACATTTTTAAATGATTCATTTGCAGTTTGTTGTAGGTGGGATGTGGGATTAATTTTTTTTCCTGCATGAAGGTAGGGCTGAAGTGGCAGCAGCTGTTAAGGTGCCGCCATTCCATTCTGAGAACTCGGCACTTAATGTGTCTTGCCGCCGACTTCCCCTCGATATTTCCGTGATTCTGCATTACCTGCTGTCAGCATCTGCAGATGCGGCATGTCTGCAGTTTGTGAACACAAGTGGTTTTATGCTGCCTTCTGCCACTGAGCGCGAGTCCCTGACGCACCGTGATCCTGAATAATAGATCATTGAATGAATGAACTTAGGGTGACTGACTACCTGCTTCAGAGTCCGCTGCAGGGGCATAGCCACCATGGCGCGGGGCGGGGGGCGCATTTGCACCCATGCCCTGCCCTGGGAGGGGGCCGGCAGCGATCAGGACTGGCCCCAGGCATATGTGGTATCCGCGGGAGCCGGGAGCCCTGCTCCCGAGTCCCGGAGGAGTCTCTCTTGCACCACTGGCACGGCCTTTTTAAACAGCTCAGTTGTAGCCCTGCAGCACTGCTACACGTTGGATCTACAGCCTGGGAGGGGGGTATCAGGCAGGGGGCAGCCTGCTCTGTGGGGGGGTGTCCATTCAGCTGGGGGATGGTTGGTTGTTCAGTGCTGTTTCTGTTAGAAGGATGGACAGATCCTCCCTCTTCCCTTTGTGATCGCCGCATAGAGAGAACTGGGGGTGCAGAGCAGCTACAATGAGACAGAGAGCCATCCCAACAAAGGGGAAGAATTTGTCCTTGGCACCCTAACGCACAAGAGAATTCACAGAAGAGCAGGGACTCTTCCCCCCCCCCCCCTTGGATCAGCATCAGGTGCTCGCTCACTGCTGCTGTGGCCGGGGATCCCTGCACTCTAATTGGGACAGAGACTAGTGCACAAGGAGGGACAACAAACAGGGCAGCACCTAGAGTTGAGCTTTGAGGGCGGGATCTTTGTTATCCCTCCTGGGCACTAGTCGCTGTCTCTGTCCCACTTAGAGTGCAGGGATTTCCCAGCAGCAGTGAGCGAGTGCCTGGCTCCTGATGCTGATCCAAGGGGTGGGGGGAGTCCCTGCTCTTCTGTGAATTCTCTTGTGCGTTAGGGTGCCAAGGACAAATTCTTCCCCTTTGCTGGGATGGCTCTCTGCCTCATTGTAGCTGCTCTGCACCCCCAGTTCTCTCTATGGGGCAATCACAAAGGGAAGAGGGAGGATCTGTCCATCCTTCTAACAGAGGCAGCAATGAACAACCCACCCTCCCCCAGCTGAATGGACCCCTCACAGCAGGCTGCCTGCTGCCCCCCTCCCAGGCTGTAGCTCCAACCTGCATGGAGTGTCATTTTGTTAGAAAATTCCCCCACCACCTCTTTCTAGGCTTGGTATGCTCCCATTTGTGAGAATGGGAGGAGCCACTCAAAGGAGAACAGAAGATTGCTGCCTTGTAAACAAGGTTCTTCGAGATGGCTCCAACATTCTCACAAACACCTACCCTTCTGACCCCGCATAGAATTTTCTTCCTAATTGCTTAGGGTTGGAAGGAACTGTGTTGGGTTTAGGTACCTTATATAGGGTGGGGGCGTGTGAACATCACGTGGTTTTTTTTTAAGCTAGTGAGCGTGGTATATGCTGGTAAGAGAAGGGCACGCAAGTGAGAATGGAAGGAGTCCCTCGAAGAAGAACTTTGTTTACAAGGCAGCAACTTCCCCCGCGCCACGGTGGCTATGCCCCTGGCTGAAATGCTGTGAGGAACACAAAGCTGCCGCGCTTAAGGGAAAGGGGAAACTGTGGCAAACCTGCCGTTTCTGCATGAAATCTACAGTGGTGAAATACTGCGGCAGCAACTGCAGAAAGACGCAAGTGCAAGGCGCGAAAGTCGCTTCCTTCCTAACTGTGCTGCTTGGTGTGGAAGAGCACTTTCCGCTGGTAAATGCTGCCGCAACGGTACAACATTTCAGCCCTACAAGAAGGCGACAGGTTGGCTAGTGAGCATTCCACCCTGCCTGGCTGTAGCAGCTGGCTCTTACCCTACCGCACAACTGTGCAACTCCACACTGGCTTTTACCCTGCAGCATAGCTCTGCCAACCGTTGCCTAGGCTCTGTCTACCATTGACTACACCCACTTTTGGCCCTGCCCTGTGCCCCACCAGCCTTAGAACCCACCAGCTGCCACTGGTAGGGGCGGATCACGGGGGGGGTGCTGAAGGTGGAGGGGTCCCCATCCCTCACCTACCTCTGCCTGCTAGTAGTGCTGCAGCAGTAGGACGTGGATTGGACTGGGAGATAAAGCTGTTAATTGACAAACAACTCCTCCCCATGTGAGTGATCAGAAGGCTGTTGCCTTGTAAGGAAGGTTATTTGAGTTGGCTCCAAAACATTCACACAACTGGGTTTGTTGTGCATGCTCACCATATTAAAATAATAGACCACGTGATGGTCTTGAGCTCCTCCAGTATAAAAAGCACTCTGCCCCTCAGAATGTCAGTTCCTTCCAACCTTTTCTAGGAATATAAGAAGAAATTCCATGTGGGGCTGGAAGGGTGGGTGTTGTGAGAATGTTAGGCACCATCTTGAAGAACCTTGTTTACAAGGCAGCAACCTTCTGTTCTTCTTCGAGTGGCTCCTCACAGGCCGTTTTTACATGGCTCTGCCAGATGGTGGGTCCATGAGCACACCGGTGCGTGGGTGGGATGTGGACATGGCCGCACATGCAGCCCCACTCACCCCCCACTCATCCACACTCACAGAGCAACTGACATTTTCCCCGGTTGCTCCATGAGCAGGGGGGTGAGTGGGGATGTGTGTTAGGCACGCATGCCACGTCATTCACACAAGGCCACCCACCCACCCATGAACATGCAGAAATCTGCATGTTCATGGGTGGGAGAGGCCCATGTAAAAAGGGCCACATTCTCACAACTGTCCTACTTATACCATCTTAGAATAGATATTGCTTTACATCCTAAATTCGTACCTATCTTGGAAAATCTGCAAATATGGTTCTGAGATTATTATGACTGCTATTTCACTAACTCTTAGCAATAACTTCATTACAAAGAGAATATTGTCTTTAAACCCCCACCCCATAACCAGTTCATTTGCGCCCCCCCATATAATCAATTCACGCTGCCCCCCAGGGGCGCAAATGAAATGGTTATTTGGGTGGAGGGCAGTGTGAATTGTTATATGGGGGCACAAGTGAACTGGTTATGGGGTGGAGGCAGCTTGAATTGATTATGGGGGCACAATTGAACTGGTTTTTTATATATATCTATATATCTTTTCATGGCATAAGGCGCTTAATGGGCTGACTGCTTTTTGGGTGTCTTGTGTGTTTTATAGCAGCGCCCCCAGGCCCACCAAGCCGGACGGTGCCCCTAGGCCCACCGGCAGGACAGAAAGAGGGGGGTCCATCTTTTACTTCTTGGCCAGGGGCCCATTGCACCCTAGCTATGCCCCTGGTCTATTGTGCATTACTGATCAATTTGAATGAGTGTGTGAGGTGAGAGCGTGTGTGTGATCAATTTGAATGAATGTGTGAGATGAGAGCATGTGTGTACTGTGTCTGAATGATTGTAATGTCGCCTTAACGAGCTTCTTAAACTGAAGTTTTTTTGTTTTGGTATATTTGTTTGTCCAGGTATTTAACAGGCAGGGTTAGAGCCTGGGGAGTATCTTATAAGGAGTTTCGGGTTTTAGCTTTTATATTGTTTATGGTGATGTTAGCTGCCCTGAGCTTTAAAGGATAGGGTTGGATAAAATTATTTTTCAATTTTTATTTTTTTATTATTATTTTATTTCCCCCTTCCTTTTGTTTGCTCTGTCTTCTTGGTCAAGCCCCTTTTAATGGTTCCCCTTCACTGACAAATATATCTTATTTTAGTTTTATTTGTTTAGAATTTTGGGGTATCAGGTTTTTTTGTTATGTTAAATATATTTTTGAATTTTTTTTTCTAATTTATTTTTTAGGACTTGGGGTGTTTGGGATATTAAATATTTCGGTGGTTTGGTTATTTTAAATATGTTTTGGGATTATTTTAAATTTTATTTTTTAGTGTTTGGTGGTATTGGCAGTTTTGGGTATATTAAATATATTTTTGAACGTTTTTTAATATGGGGTTTGTGCTTTGACTGAATATATTTTTGCAAAAATATATTTTTTTAGATTTTAAAGTTTGTGTTTGTATGTAGTTTAGATATGAGATATTTGGAGCGGATATGACTGCGTGCAGCAGAGGGGAAATGCAGCAGTGTGAACACTTCAAAAATACTAGCTTTTCACATGAACTTATATTGTCTTATAGTGCTGCACTTTCTTGTGACAACTCCTTTGAATTTTGTCCCTCTTCTTGTGTGATTTGATCCTTGAATTTAACTTGGTTAGCTGAGATATTAAGTGGGGGAAAATCAGACAAAATATAGAAGCTTTTCCAAAGGAAAAGCTTGTTTGGTGACGAAGAACACTTGCTTTGCTGATTTTTGCAGTCACAGTCCCTTTTTAAACGGCCGGGTCAGTGTGTGGTGGGTGGAGCGCCACCGTGGGGGTGATGGGTGTGCACCCATCTGCACCCTCCCATTTCCCCCCATCTCCACGCATGGAGCAACCTGCCTTTTCAGCGGTTGCTCCATGTGTGGGTGATGGGTGGAGAGGGGTGGGTTTCAGGAACGCACCCACACCCCCTCTGCGGCGGTCACATGGGCGGCACCCACACATACACATGCAGCTGATGTGTGTGTGCATGTGTGGTCTGTCTCGTGTAAAAAGGACCACAGCTTTGTGTGGTTTCAGTGTTTTTGAAGGAGGAAATACTCATGTTAGCCACTTTGAAATTTGGCCCCCTCTCTACTTGGAATTTGCGATCTTAAGGATTTTTCCATGTATTTTTTTGTTGTTGTTCACTGGTCTGGAAGCTTTCAACTTGGAAGAAGGATACTGAAAGTGCTATAGCAGAGATGGGGAACCTTTTCCCTCCCAGGGACCCTATTGCAGCATTTATGGTGTGCATTTTAGGATTTCACATCATCTTGTTTGGATTTTCCTATATTTTCCATGCATTTTAGTTGTGCTCTATGCCGGCTGTGTATTTCAGATACTGTAATGTTTGCTTGAATTGCACCTTAAGTAAGATACTGGACATTTCTGTAATCTGGACTAGCTGTTAAGGTACTACTGTTTTCTCTGCTATGGCACTCTGTTGCATTGGGTTACTCTTTTTTACAAAAGGAAAGAAGGCTAGATAGCCCAGTAGAACTGGTCTGACTGGATTGGGCCTTTTTCTCCAACTTGTATAAAATGAGTTTACACTTTACTTTGATGCCAGACTAGCAAAGCTAGTTTTGTAAAATGGCAATATATTTATAAATAAATGGAACATGAGACTTTTGAATATATTAAAAATATAGCATAGTTTACTTAAATTTAAATAGAAAATATCAGTAGCTTACATAGAATGGTACTGATAGCCAATCAAAGTTACATGATTTTAAAACATTTTTATTTTAAGAAAAAGCTTCTAAAAGCTTAACATATGCACAATTCATTGGCTCAAAGATATCAAGAATTATACATTACATTCTTCCCAGTTCTTCCCTTTGTCTGCCAAGATGTTGGTGAGAAAGAAATCCCATAGTGTGTGGAATTTCAGTCTGAAAAAAGCCAGACTGTGTCTCTCTTCTTAAAGCAGTTTGCCAGAAGCTAACATTCCTAAGCAGTGACGTCAATTACTGTGGAAATACACAGGACTCTAATTGGCTCTCTTAATTCTGAGCAGGTAAAGAAGCTCAAATTTCCTTCAAGGTCTGAACAAAAACCTTATATCAACCAAAAAAAATTGTCAGATTACAGAGAGACTGACCACAATTTCAAGGTTTTTAAACTATTAATTAAAATAGATATGTTATCTAAAAAAACCTAACTTAAATCTTCCTTCTCAGTTTGGAGATGTTTATGGCCAAATCATTTGTCATTTAGACACACAAACTGATAAGGTCCTAAACACTTAGGCTGGTAAGTCCCTTTGAAGCCTCCTATATTAGCCTTCTGCCTGTTTCCTTGAATACGGCGAAAGTTCATTCAGTTTAAAAAAAAACTGTTGGAATGCAGACTAAGGGGGCCTAAGCTTGGACCAAGCTAATCACAGAAGCTGATTTTAAAAATCAGTGCTGCAAAATACAAATCTAATACATTGGGTATTTTCAGATGTTACGAGATCACGCTCAACCACAGTGAACCACGCTCAACCCCGCGGTGGGGCCAAAGGGCCCTGAACGTCTGTATGGCGCGCGCCAGATGTTCATCACACTCAATACCCACATGGG
>QEPC01001011.1:741992-772485 GCA_003113815.1 Sphenodon punctatus | reverse complement strand
CTTCGTTTGCCCTCAGTCGGCCATGTCTGTGTCCCGCCCCTGCCCGGTGCCTTGTGGGAGGTTTGCGCCCGGCGGGGGTTCGGCTGCACGTCTGTTGTGCTGCCCCGGTCCGCGATGGTTCGGCCCGGTTCCCGGTCGTGGTCCCGTTCCCGGCACGTCTGTTTGGGTCGCTTTTCCACCCCTGCACGTGGTTGCGCTGTTCACCGCCCCCGGGAGTTCACTGTGGTGAACTGCCCACCCATAACGTCTGAAATCACCCATTGATACAGAAAGTTAACATATAGAAGCTCAAAGTTAATACATTAGGAACACAGATGGCCAAAAAAATATATGCTTATAATAGAAAATACATGACAACTACTGCCATTGAACACATTGCCTGCTGGTGAGCATTGGAGACAGGGTTTCTTCAAATGCAAAAGCGCTAGTGTAATTTTCTAAAACTAAAGGGTCTTGCCCAGGAAGCCTATCTGCTCAGCTGAGTGAATATTCCAAGCTCCACGCGCAATACAAATATTCCCACTTGGCAACGGGGAAAGTATTCCAAACTGTATTAAGTAAGGGATAGAGCAGAAGATGACGGCGCATGAATGGAATAGAAAATGGAGGAAAGATATAATACAGGAAATACTGTCTTCCTCCTTTCCTTCTTCTTTTATTACATGTCCCTTGCAGCTTGATCTCTAATGCTCATGAAGCCATGTTAATATTTTTGTCCTTTTCATTCTCCTTTTCCAGAAGGCAACTCATTTTTTGTCTTAATTATATAATATAGTGCCAGTAATGTGCCTAGTGCTGAACAATTATGATTAAAGACAGGTCCCTGTCCCATTAGGCTCACAATCTAGCATAAACAAGGGAGGGGAGAGGAACATAGGGTGAGACAAAGATATATACATTCCCATTTTACAGTTAGGGAACTGAGGCTGACAAAGTGACTTGCCCAAGGTCACCCAGTAAGTTAATGGCTGTGACAGACAGAACCCTGGTCTCCCAGATCCAAGTCTAATACCCTATTTCATTTCATTTCCATTTCAATTTAATTTTGTACCCTGCAGACTACACCACAGGTGTCTCATAGCAGCGTACACAAATTACACCAATGAAATACAATATAAATACATAATAATCAACAATACATCAAATGTCAAACCCAATAGCAGTCCACTTGAAGAAAAGGGAAATATACAAAGCCAACCCCCCCTCCTGCCCCCAAACCCCAATCCCCACCCCAACCCATTCCCTGCTGCCTGCTCTCACCAGGCAGCCCCTTCCCTTGCGCTGCACCCACCTCACACCTGGGGCTGCCTTCGGGACCTACCCCCTCCCTATCCCACCCATTTCACCCCACAACTCGAAGAGGCTCTGCTACAAATGCACAGGCCTACAGCCCTGCCAACAGTAGCAATATTTTAAGCTGGCCCAACTGAGCCAGCTTCCAGACACTATGGGTTCAGGCCCCACCCCCTCCCCGTGGTAGGAGGGGGGGAGGAGCAGTCCAAAAGTGGGGGGCAGTCCAGAGGTTGCAGTGGGGCCCGTAGGTGCGAGGCTCTGAGGGCTCCCCCCCTGAACTCATAGCTGCCAATTTGGGGTCATGCTTCCACCCCTTACTGCCCCAATGACTGCCCCGGTGATGGCCAACACCCTTAGGTGTTGCCCTTTGGTGGGCATCCAAGGCGCCGCCCAAGGACACCACCCCAGGGCCTTTCTACCTCTAAAGAGAGGAGGCAGGTGTCACACGAATTGCCGTCCCCTCTGCAGCACCAGAACTTCCCCCTTCCCCCACACAACTTGCAAGGGTGCCACCCCAGGGCCTTTCTATGTGTAAGGGAGGGGTCTTATCTGCTAGACTACTCTGGCTCCTATTGGGATGCATTTTTAGATTCCCTACTTCCCTTTTTCATTCTTGGCTTAGATACTTCTGTCATAGCTTACAGGAATCTGCTCCTTCTCCTATGCTATGAAGGGTCAGTGCCAAAGAACAGCCTTTTTGGATGATGATTGCATGTTCATTAGGAATATAGGAATTGCCATAGTGGATCAGATCACCTCTCAGTTGATAATCTAATCACAGAAGTTCTGCCTCTGAGTATCTATATTGCATCCATCTATATAGCAGCTGAGCATCTCACAATCTTTAATGCATTTATCCTCCTAAAACCTCTGTTGTCTAGGGAAGTAATTGTTATACGGGTAGTGACAGGAAGATTAGGAACCTTGCCCTATGTTCATATGGGAAGTGACTCAGGGAATTAAACCTGATCCCAAAACAATAACAATAATTTTAATTATAAAGTGTCCCCCTGCCAGGGGAGCTCTAGTTCTGAACAACTGTAAGAATACAAGTATATAAATATAACGAAATACAACATTAAAACCATATACAAAAACAAAGAAACGGGGAACAAAAAGAGAAAAAAAACTGTCAAAATGATGTAATAATGTCCTTCCTCTTCCTAGCAGAAAGAAGGGATGAGGGTTGTTGTGATATTATATTAATTATTATTATTAAAAGCTGAATTGTGAGAGAGGGTTGGGAGCAAAAGGAAGGTGTTGGGGTCAGGAGAAGGTGAGAATTATCATAACCTAGCTGCCCCTGCGGAGGGAGATGCAGCTGCTAAACTGGGAGAACTTCTGCCTCCTCCCTCCTGCCCCCCCCCCATGTGAAGGCATGTGAGTGGTGGGGATGGGAGATGTGTTAAAACTAGGCAATCTGTCACGCCTGATGAGATCTTTCCAAGCTCCTAAAGATTTAGTTCAAATCACGCCTCTCCCCTTTGACTGCATTGTGTGTGTGTGGGGGGGGAAATCCTCTGTTTCCTGGAGTGGGGAATCCTTTCTCCATGATGACCCAAAATGAGAAGGAGTGGGTTTGAGAGAGAAGATGGAACAAGCACTGGAAATGTTGGAGTATGGTAGCTGCAGTTTGCAGAGTATTGATCCACTGAGAGCAGACCCACACACTTGCAGGCAGAGACACACAAAGACACTGTTTATATATTTCTAATTGGCATGTTCCTCTTTTCAAACAGCCTCATTCCTCAAGAAATACATTGACTGTTAAATGGCTCATATGCTCATTATGCACTGCCCTTTTAGCTGCTCTTATTGCAAAAGAAAGCAGGTCAAAAAGGAAATATTTGTCTTCCAACCAGTACAAAGAAAATGGTTATCACCTTTCTCCCCTTAACCTCAAATCTTGTCTGTCCCTCGCCTCCCACTGACTCACTCCTCTCATCATCGCCTGCCCTGAAGGATGCAGCAGCAGCTACAGGCATGCAGCGCTGCTCCTGGGAATGGGCAGGCCAGTTTGTGGACTCTCACGCGTACGAATTAAGGTGTAGGTCCGGTCAGGTCCCAAATGCCCAGCCAACGAGGAGTCATGGTGGGACCACAGGATGTGCTCTCGACAAGAGGGGGTTACTATGATGTGACCATCTTTGCGGAACAAGCCTCCCTCAAGCACACAAGAGGGGTAGTCGGTGATGGCGAGTTCCTTGGTGGTGGCCTGTTGTAGCTCTTCGTGGGTTAAATACATGCCGGCGAAGACGCGGGCGTTTAAGATCAGCCCTTGGTATTGCAGACTGTTGTTGTCGTGTTCATGGTGGTGTGATAGAGCATCGGCCAGTATATTCATTTTTCCTGGGCAATACTGGATCACAAATGAAAAGCAGGTGAAGAACAAGACCCAGCGTGCGTACTGGGCATTGGTAATTTTTGCGTCCTGTAAATAAGTCAAGTTCTTACGATCCGTAGTAACGGTGACTGGGTGTTGTGCCCCTTCCAAATAGTGGCGCCAGGCTTCGAAGGCCGCCTTTATGGCCAGGAGCTCCCGGTCAAATATGGCATATTTGCGTTGGTCCGGGGTCAGTTGGTGGGAGTAATAGGCACATGGGTGTAAGGTCTCTGGGTCATGGTCAGGTTGTAATAACACAGCCCCTATCGCTTGGCTGGAAGCATCGGCCTCCACATAAAAGGGTTTATTGAAGTCGGGGTGATGCAGGATGGGAGCTGTTTGAAAGGCCCTTTTCAGGTACGCGAAGCTTTGTTGTTGTTAAGGTCCCCAGATAAATTCTTGGTTTTTCTTCAGCAAGGTTGTAAGGGGTTTAGTAACTTCGGCATAGTGGGGAATATATTGGTGGTAGTAGTTCGTACTACCTAAAAATCGCTGAAGAGGTTTCACCGCTTGAGGCATCTGCCACTGCTGTATGGCTTCTACTTTGTGGTTGTCCATTGCGATGCCTTCCGGGGAAACTACGAACCCAAGTCAGTCCACTGTTGTGAGGTGGAAGGCACACTTTTAGCGCTTACAGTACAGCTTGTCTTGTCAAAGCCGTTGCAACACTTGACGAACGTGGTGAATGCGTTGGGGTAGGGCGGTCGAGTAAATGAGGATATCATCGAGATAGGCTATGACGAACTGATCGAGGACATCGCGAAATACATCATTGTGAAATGCTGGAAAGTTGCCGAGGCATTGGCTAGACCAAACGGCATCACCAGATAATCAAAGTTCCCGTAATGGGTGCTGAAGGCGGTCTTCCACTCATCGCCCTCACGCACCTGTACCAAGTTGTATGCCCCGTGGAGGTAGAGTTTGGTAAAGATGCGGGCCCCTTGCAACCGGCTCATCAGCTCTGGAATAAGGGGTAGAGGGTATCTGTTCTTGATCGTCACTGCGTTCGAACCCAAGTAATCTATACAGGGATGGAGGCCCCCATCCTTTTTGGATTAAAAAAAATTGAATAGGTGCTCCAGCTGGAGACGAGGAAGGGTGGATAAAGCCATTTCGTAGACTTTCTTCCAAGTAGCATCGAAGGGCTTCAAGTTCTGGGGAAGATAGGGCATAGATTTTTCCAAAAGGGGGCTCCGCGCCTGGTAACAAGTCAGTGGGGCAGTCGTAGACTCTGTGTGGGGGCAGCTCTGCTGCTTGTGTGGGGCTAAACACATCCAGGACGTCGCCATACTCAGGAGGCAGGTCCAAGGGTTTCATTGTGGAACTACCACAAAAGGGTATGGTCCTGGAAGGCTTGGGTCCCTGCCCATCCTGGCCCTGGGAGTTTCCCTGATCTTGAAGCTGTGGGGGCAGAGACAGACAATCCTGTATAAAATGTCCTGGTCCAACCACAGTAAAAGCATGCCTTGGCCTTTCGCCTGCACTCTCTCTCTTCCAGCGGCACGGGTCTCCAGGACTCCGCTATTTGCATGGGTTCAGGCTCGCTGGTGTCCTCGGGTGGTGGTGACGAGACTGGAAGCATCCTTGGAGCAAAGGCACGGGTGTCTTGTCACCATTCCTATCGCCGCTCCATCAAGCAATCCTGAATCTGAAGGGTTAAAGAAACAAGGCTCTCCCAAGTTTTAGGGAGGGCAGTGTAAGCTAATTGTTCCTTGATGTCTTCACTGAGTGTTCCCTTATGGAACAAAACAATCAGAACATCATTAGGCCACTGCAAGTCCAAGGCCAATTGTTGAAAGCGAGTCACGTAGTCCAGAAGACTGCCCTTTCCTTGCCAGAGAGGCATAATCGCTGTTCCTGCATCCCGGCGGCGGTGCGGGTGATCAAACAGAAATGTTAATTCTCTGATGAAATCTGCATAGTTGGACAGCAGGGGACTTTTCCCTTTCAATAAGGTAGTGGCCCAATCCAAGGCCAGTCCCCTCCCCCCCCCCCCAGGTTCCCAATAATATAAGCTACTTTAAGGGTATCGGAAGAATAGGTTGCGGAATGTATGGCAAAGGTCAGCTCACAGAGAGCCAGGAACCCCTGGCATGCACGTCTATCCCTGGATTTTTTTTTTATCCGGGGTCCTTTGGGCTCGCGAACCGCCCCCCCCCCCGAGCCGCCGGGGCTGGTGGAAGCCTGACAGGAGCAACAAGGGGAACAACAACAGGAGCCTTCTCTGGTGCCTTCACTGGAACCACAACTGGAGCTGGAGCCCCCACCCTGGGGGGAAATTCCCTCTCCTGCAATTATCTGCCCCACTGCTGTGGCTAACTCAGCCTGTTTCTCTTGCAAGTCTTTAACCTCAAGGGCAATGGCCTCTACTGCATGCAGTAATGCCCCCATACCTTGTGCCAAATCCATTATTCTCCCTCGTGACAGGGGAAGGGAAAAGGAAAGGGGAGAGAAGGGATTGTTATGCCGGTAATTCTGTCAGTGGGTAAGGGGAAATGAGGGGAATGCAGGTTCACTCCCACACGCTGACACCATGCACACCAGCTCTGCCCCCACGGGGAAGGGGAAAATTGCCTGTCAGGATATTGTGGTGGCCCAATATGTCTCAAAGAGACAGGGCCTTTATCATCATAGGGCGCAGAGCGGAAAGGAAAGGCCAGACACAGACACACACCACTCGCTCTACTGAGAAGGGGGGAAAGGAAACGTACAGTGAAGGGATGAGTGAGGGATAACACGGAAAGGACCTTGGTTCGAGGGGAGAAGGGAAATAACACAGACTCCAGGAAAGGGGGTAGGGGAGCAGCCCAGGTTCAGGGAAGGGGAAAGGTCTTGCACACTGCCAATTGCATGCTCTCTCGCCAACGCTGTCTCATAAAATGCCACGGGAATAGGAGAGCAAATATGCCACACACTACCCCCTAAGTATACACAAACACCTCCTTCCAAGACACTGTCAATAGCATGAAAACAATCACAACACTTAGCTTTGGGGCCAGCCTCTTGCTCCGATTACCGGAAGCAGGAAGTTCCCTGCACCAGCTTAAGAAGAGCTAGGCACACCCCCTGGCATGCTCTAAGGCATGCAGAGTGCCGCAATGGCTGCACTGGTGACCCCGTGCCCTGCGCCGCCGGAGGTGGGAGCATGGCATTGGGCGTTTCAGGGTCAGTTGCTCTGGCAATGGGTGGCGGCGGGGACACATCCCCTGCTGTACTGGGCCCAGGAGCAAGTGCGGGGACCGGAAGGCGAGGCACCCTCCCCCAGCTGGCGTTGCTACACCACAGCCCCTGGCCCTGACAGTTTCACTCTTCTTTTGCAAATAGTCATATGAATGATCTCCTCCAAGCTGAGCTATGGTGCTCCCTGTGCCTTCCACAGTGAGGCTCAACTTTCCCAAGTGCTAAAGTGCTCCTGGGGATGAGGGAGAAGGCGATTGAGGATTCCTTTAGCCAAAAAACAAACAAAAAAACATTTTTGGGCGATATAGCCATCACCCTGGCCAATCTCTGGCCAGAAAAAACCCACAGGGAACTGGGTGCGACTGTGCGCTGTGGTGGGGACTGGGGAGGGATGGGAAGGACTGCCTCCACTTCAGATTCTGTCTCTCATCGCTCAATTCTGCTATCTCCCTCGCTAGACAGCAGTACTATGCCTCCCACATTGAGTCCTGCTCCTGGGACCCTCGCCACCTCTTTTCCACCTTTGACTCCCTTTTCAAATCCCCTGCCCTCCTCTTCCCTCTCCTCTCTCTGCTCAGGATCTTGCTCTCTTTTTCACCTCTAAGATTGACAAGATCCACCTGGAAATCGCTTCAAAGTTCTCTCCCCCTACTACTACCTCCCCCTCCTCCCCCAACCTCTCTCTTGTCCTCCTTCCCTCCCGCCTCCCTTGAGGAAATCTCCTCCCTGCTCTCCTCCTCCAACCCCTTCACTTGCCCCCTGGGCCCCATTCCTTCCGCCTCCTGACCTCCATTGTTTCTACCATCGCCCCTCCTGCACATCGTCAACCTCTCCCTCTCTACCAGCTCCTTCCACTCTGCCTTTAAACACACCACTGTCTCCCCCATGCTCAAAAAGTCCACTCTGGATCCCTCTGAAGTCTCTAATTACCATCCTGTCTCTCTCCTCCCTTTTGCTTCCAAGCTCATTGAACGCGTTGTCTACTCCCATTGCCTCAACCCTCTTTCCGCCAATTCCACTAAACCGACACTCTTCACGCCACTAAAACCACTCTTGCTAAGATCACCAACGATCTTCTTGTGGCTACATCCAACCACCTTTACTCTGTTCTTGTTCTCCTTGCTCTCTGTGCTGCCTTCGACACTGTTGACCACTCACTCCTGCTTGAAATCGTTTCACACCCTTGGATTCCACGACTCCATCCTCGACTGGTTCTCCTACTACCTTTCTGACCGCTCCTTCAGTGTATCTTTTCCTAACTCCTCCCCCTCCTCCTCCCTACCCCTCTCGGTCGGGGTTCCCCAAGGCTCGGTCCTTGGCCCTCTCCTCTTCTGTATCTACACCCTATCCCTAGGCAAACTCATTGCCTCCCATGGTTTCCAATACCACCTATATGCTGATGACACTCAACTCTCTCCACTTCTTCCCTCTCCCCCTCTGTTCAAGCTCATCTCACCAACTGTCTCTCTGATATCTCCGCCTGGATGTCTCAACACCAACTCAAACTGAACATGGCGAAAACTAAACTCGTCTTCCCTCCCAATCCTTCCTCTTTCCTGTCAGTTGCCATTGACGGGGTCTCCATCCTCCCTGTCCCCCAAGCCCGTAGCTTGGGCTTCGTCTTCGACTCACACCTTACCTTCAAACCCTACATTGACTCCGTTGCCAAATCCTGCCATTTCTCCCTCCACAACATTGTTAAGATCCGTCCTTTTCTGTCTGTCTCCTCTGCCAAAACTCTCATTCATGCCCTAGTCATCTCACGCCTCAACTATTGTAACCGCCTCCTTGCTGGCCTTGCTCTGTTGAACAGAGATGAGTGAAGAAAGGTGAGAGTGGGGAGCTCTCACCTTTCTTCCCTCATCTCTGTTCAACACTCTGCTGCCAGGATCATCCACCTAGCCTGTCTCTTTGACTATTTGCAGCCTCTCCTCTCCCCACTGGCTCCTTCTTCCTGAGCGTATTCTGTACAAGCTCCTTGTCTTCACTTGCAAAGCCCTTCACAACCTCGTTCCACCCTACCTCTCTGCCCTGATCTCCCTCCAAACCCCTGTTTGAGCACTCCACTCCTCTTCCATCCCCTCCCTCATGCTCCCATGCCTCCCCTGCTTCCCTAACCACCTTCGTCCCTTCTCCCTTGCTGCCCCGCATGCCTGGAGCTCCCTCTCTGCCCTCTTCTGCCTTGCCCCCACCCTCCACACCTTCAGGTCCCTCCTCAAAACCCACCTTGTATCAGGGTGGATCCCCCAGGGCCACACGGGGCACTGGGGTGTCACTCAAGGGAATTAGCTCTCCCCCTGCTATGCCATTTCAACCTTGAGCCTCGGCTGAACCCCCTTCTTCCAGGAGGGCGTACCCTCTCAGGACATACCACACAGTCCAGAAGGTCTTAGTCCACAGTCCTTTATTGGACACAACCCATGTCCCCTGTACCTGGGGCTGCCGACTCAGTTGCCTCCACCCTGCAGGCCCAGGTCCATCTCTGCAGACTCAGGAGCAACACAACCTCAACCTGCCAAAGTACATCCAGCCAGACCTTAAACTTCCAGGCTCTGACCAAGCCTTCCCCAGGCAAGAGGCTCCCTCCTGGGAACAGCCTCTCCCACTTGCCTGGGTCCCGCTGGTTCTCCAGTCTTCAGCACCTTGGAGAACATAGAGCAGGAAGGCTTTCTCAGGGAGATGTTGCTCCTTCGGCTTCCTGGCAGAGACTCTCTCCTCTCTGCCTTGCCTCTCCATTTATACAGGCAGAGTGGGCGTGGCCAGGCTTCCGCTACTCAGCCTTAAAGGGCTACTAACCTGCCCACTCTGTCACAGGGGTTTCTCAGCCTGTTTACCCCACAGGCTGTTCCCCAGCTCTGGGGCTGGCTCTGTCACACCCCTGTGGACGCTCAGCCCTCTGGCTGGCCCCCACAGCCCCCTTCTTAAAGGGGCAGCAGCCGCACAAGAGTGCTCCCTGATACACACCTCTTTCACTCCGCCCTTCCTAACTCCTGCTAATCATCCCCACCCAGGATTATCCCCCACCTGTTACCTGTATACTCCCAATTTACTGTAACCAAGCCAAGAACGTGTACCTGAGTTCTCGCATCGTCATGAATGTCACATCCCTTGTCTCTCCCTCTGCTCCCCCTTCCCTGTCTTCCATCCCCCTGTCTTTAGATTGTAAGCTCTCGGGCAGGGACCGTGCCAACTTGTTTTTTGTAAAGTGCCAGGTACATAGCTGGTCCTATATAAATGCTTATAATAATAATGTGCATGTCAGTGAGTGACTGGCTGCACTGGAACGGGGAGAACTCTGAGGGACTCGGACTGGGAGACACTCAGCCAGAGCCAGCTGAGCCAGCCTTGCTCCCCAGGCCTCACCAGGGAAGGAAGGAAGCCATTAAGCCAGTGCCATTTAGCATACTGGGTCAAGGTGTGGCTGCAGCAGCCTGAACTATCGGCTATTGCATGCAATGCTAAGCAATTTGAATTACAATGCATGCAATTTGGAAAACAAATAGCCCAGCCCAGGCAGCTAACAGCTTCACCTGAGTCACCTCCCCCCACCAGCACATGATGTGGCATGGCACCAGGCACCGCGGTGGCAAGTTTTCCTCCTTCTAAGGTAAAGTGACGGTCTACTAAGGTGCTTTGTGGCCTGGGGTGCTGTTAAAAGTTCAAACTGGTATGGACTACTGGTATTTTGGGTGCTTTCTGCTTTACTAGCCTCGGGTGCTGCTAAAGGTTCAAACTGCTACTGGGATTTTATTTTGGGTGCGTTCTGCTTTATTAGCCTTATTTTACTGCACTTTAATGTTTCTCTGAAGGGTTCTGCGTATTACTGGGAGGGAGGGGGGCTTATATAAATAAAGTTATTTTTTGTTGTTGTTCAGAGTGTGGTCTCTCTCTTTAATCCATTTTAATAACAAATGAAATGGGTTGGGGTATCTTTTTCCTCACAGGGATCAATTGCAGCATTTATGGCAGGTGATCATGTAAGTGTGCAATTTTAGGGTTGGCTCTGCCACTGCCACACCAGCCTCAGAAACCACCAACCGCCACTGATGGTGGGGGCACTTGGACTGTATAAAAGTGACCGTGAATCCAAGTGTGCTGTGGCTGCCCCTGTAGAATGAAATCTTTTTCATCCCAGCTTTGAAGGGTGGCTTCCTGCTAAGCCAGTGCTGCCAGCTGCTGTCTGTGTGACCTATCGTGGTGTAGCCCAGAGCTGCTCTATGGTAGGCTTGTGACCCAGTTTAACCTCACTTAGCGCATGCATGTGTAACCCTTGTGCCAATGGCATTGGTGGCAAGAAGGACCAGGTACTTTTTTCTAGTGGTTTTTCACACCACAATACACTGGCTCAAGCTCCCACCCAGAATCCTGGGACACTAAATTCTACTAGGCAGGCTGTTACTTTCCCCACTTGCAAGCACACAGGCTAGGATGCAAACAAGGGAGCTTTGTTAAGCAACAAGTTATTAAAATAAATTATTTTGTGCCAACAAAATATCACACCCACATAGATCCCACCCTCAGAGCAAGAGTCTGGTAGCCCCCACTCTCACGTTCCCCAAATTCCTTCACTCCACCCATGGTTCATCAGGAACATTCAGTTCACACAGTATGCTGGCCATCTCTTCATTCTTCAGTCTCAGCTGAGTTCTAGGTACACTGTTCCACAAGGGCTGGTGCTGCTCTCCATCACTGGCATCCTTTCACAAAGTCTCGGGCACACACCTTGATTCTTCAGCCTCAACCCAGTTCAGGGAAGTCATCCCATGAAGACTACTGCTGCTCTCCGATGCTGATGCCCTGTCTCAAAGTCTCAGGCAGCGCCTCATGGGTCTTCAGCCTCAACCTAGTCCAGGAAGGCTGTCACACACTGGCTGCTTTCTCTGTCTTCATCTTCAAGAAGCCCTGGGAGCCTACATCTTAATCTAGCCAAGTGATTTCAGCAAGGGGCTGGATCAGAGAGGTTTTTCCCAGTCTAACCATTCCATGCTGGCTGCTCACTCTATTATCCTCTTGCAGAAGCCCTGGGACCTTACACCTTGAGCCAATGATTTCAGCAAAGGACTAGATTAGAAAAGCTCCCTATACATTAGTGGGTCTAGTGCTCTTCACCAACCTTAACAGTTCTTCTGTGCCAGCACTGCAGAAATCCCCCAGATGTTACGCAGATAACTACTATTATCAGAGTATACAACCCTTTTCCTTCAGCTTCCCTTTATTTGGCCAGTACCTGGAATTGACACCACTTCTGGCAGCTTTTCAGGTATGGAAACCCACACTCCAATTCAGCCAAGTATCTTGTCACGATTGTTGCTGTTGGGGACATTGTTGCACCAGAGGAGCTAAATCCCTATTGTCCAGATGACAGCAAATTGCCCTCTACTTGTTCCCCAGTTATCTCCCATCTTGCATCTGAAATGTATGCAAATTAGGCATGCACGCAAATGATATACACTCACGGAGTACGTTACTTCCTCTTCCAGTAGGTTTTCTCAAAAAACCCAAGCTACACACACAATTGTTCCCACATGACCCTCTCATATAGCTTTAATTTTCCTCTTGAATTGGTTTTGTAAGGGTTGTTCTGTAACCAACTTCAACATAGATGAGTTTAGTGTATGTGAGCATAGGACTCCATGGACTGGCTGAAGAGATTGCGCATGTGACGCTTGACTTGTGCCAAAGCCAATCGATTGCAGCATAGATCATTTTTAAAGGACTATGCCATGGCTGTGATGGCGGTGTCGCATCTATCATAGCATCTGCAAAGTCTCATCCTGCAGAGATTTTTGGGCAGTGAATGGTCTAGTTAATCAGTTTGTCTTTGCCATGACCCTGAGTCATCTATTGCCCCCAATAGATGACTCGGGGTCATGGCATCACCCACTGTGTTGCTTTTATTAATTATGTTGCAGATAAAATAGCTCGTATTCACCACGACTTGGGTGCTGCTACTTCGACTGCAGTTTAAGGCTGTGGAAGCTCAGTCTTGTCCCATTTGGTTGGATCAGTTTCAATTAGTGTCACCCACAGATGTGGAGGTTGTACTTGAAGCAGTGCAGGCAACCAGTGTGAATTAGATCCTTGCCCATCCTGGTTGGTGAAAGCCAGCTGGGAGTTGGGGCCTTTGCTGGCTGGGGTTGTCAATTCCTTCCTTTAGGAGGGTAGGTTGTCGCACACCCTTAAAGTTGTGGTGGTTTGGCCCCTGCTTAAGAAAGCATCTTTGGATACTGACTCACCAGCCAGCTATCACCCGGTCTCTAACATTGCCTTTTTAGGGAAGGTTATTGAATGGGTAGTTTGAATGGGTGGTTGTCCAGCAACTTCAGACTCACTTTGAATTTAAGATTGCTTTCGGATTCTTGGACCCACTTCAGTCAGGTTTTCATGCAAGGTATAGCATGGAGACTGTGCTTGTAGCCTTGATCAGTGATTGCTTTGCATGTATAAGGTCCCAAGTTCAATCCCCAGCATCTCCAATTCAGGGTCTCTGGTAGCATGCCTGGGTGAGGCCTCTGGCAGGGATCCTGGAGGGTCTTGGGTAGCACGCCTGGGTGAGGCCTCTGCCAGAGACCCTAGAGAGCCGGATTTGAGACCCTGCTGCCGTGTCAGGTTGTGACAATACTGGGCTAAGATGGACCATTGGTCTGACTCAGTTAGGCAGTTCCTTAAATCCTTATATCTATGCCTGGAGATTGATAGAGGGCATTGTGTCCTGTTGATCATGTTTGATCTTTCAGTGACTTTTGATACAGTTAATCATGAGGTGGTGGTGTCACGTCTGTGGAACCTGGCAGGGGTGTGTGGGATTACTCTTGAGTGATTCTGTTGGTTCTTGTTGGGGAGGACCCAGTGGGTGGTGATGGGAGATTGCTTATTTTCCCCTTGGAACCTTCCTCGTGGTGTCCCGCAGGGTTCTATCTCGTCTACCCTCTTGTTCAATGTGTATATGATGCTGCTGGATGAGATCATCTGGAGGTTTGGAGTGAGGTGCCATTAGTATGCTGATGACACCCAGCTCTGCCTCTCTTTTTCATCCAACCCAGGTCCTGCAGTCTCAGTGCTTTCCTAGTGCCTGGCTGCTGTTAGTGACTGGATGAGGGTGAGGTGAGCCAATTGAAGCTGAATCCAGAGAAGACTGAAGTGATGATGGTTGGCCAATCTTGTGACTTGGGGATTGCAACCCCTGTTATTGAGGGGGTTTGGCCCTCTAGTTACTGAGGTTCACAGCCTTTGTGTGCTTGTGGACCCTTTGCTGAGCCTGAGTTGCAGCAGTGGCTAGGAGCACATTTCATCAATTATATCTGGAGAGACGGCTGTGGCCTTTCTGACTTGGATTTGGTCACTGTCATCCATGCTTTCATTACCTTGAGGCTAGACTACTGCAACGCACTCTACGTGGGGCTACTTTTGGTGACTGTTCGGAAGCTGCAGCTGATGCAGAATGCAACAGCTTAGCTCCACTCTGGGGTGGGTTGATATGAGCACATTTACATGTGTTTTCTATAATCTACACTGACTTCCTATAACTTTCTGGGCACAAGTCAAGGTCCTGGTTTTGACCTTTAAAGCTCTAAACGGCTTGGGGTCCCACATATCTGAAAACTGCCTTTCCTTCCATGCTTCATTGTAGCCCTTGCAGTTGGCCAGGCGTATCATTGGCCAACTTTGTCCGCACAACAAGGGCCTGCATAGAAGCATTCTTGGTTGCTTCCCCCATACTTTACGATTCCCTTCCCCCAGAGACCCACCAGAGCTTGAGCATATTCTGGAGGCAGTGTAAAACTTTTTTGTTTTTGCATAAATTTTGGCAGGTTGGGATATAGGTTCGGTGGGTGGGTATTTTGGGGGTGAGAATAGGGATTTTTAGGTTTTTTTATTATATTGTATTTTATGTTTTTATTATTTTGTGTTCTGCTTTTGTAAACCACTCTAAGCCTTTGGGAAAGGGCGGGATATAATTGTTAATAAATAAAATTAATGGGGCCTGGGCTACCTTCACACAAGTTGCTGTTGCTACAATCGAACCATAAAGAGTAAGCTGGATGCAGATCTTGGGGTGGGCAGGTTGGTTCTTTCAGCTGATTTAACTTCAAGCCACCTCATTGTTTGGTTGGTTTTGCTGTAGTACAGCCAGAGTCCCATTGGCATTGCCATGTTCCCAGACGTGCGTGCCCCTGACTGTCTTTCTGAACCCCTAGAAAACAATCCATCAGTAATCCAGAGAGTTCCAATATTCAGTCTGGCCCTTTTCTGTTGTTGCTTCCCCCTAGGTACCACCTGCGTGTGTGCTCCTCTTGCCAGTCCTGCTCATGCCTCTTACACCGGTGCCAAGCCTTCCTTAGCCACTGAGCTGCCCATACCTTTTGAGCTTTTATGCCAAAGTGTCGCTCTCTAGCCCCAGGCAGTATAGTTTATATGCAACAGGCTGGCATGGATCCAGGTGCTGTGGCACTCTCTGCCCCCCAGCCCTGGGACCTGTGGTGTCAGATGCAAGGATCGTTTCCATACTGCAGTGTGCAACCTTCTCAAGGCCATGTACTCCCTGGTGCAGTTGCATCCCCTGCTGCTGCTGGGGGCCCCATTCCAGCCTACCTACAACCCCTGAGTGCTGGAGGAATCTTCACTGTCTCAGGTCCCTGCTGATGCTGCATGCTTACTGAAGAGCCAGGTTGTGTGGGCTGCTCTTGATGTGTTTTGATCAGACTGAATCAGGCCAGTTCCCATAAAACATTTATGGACTCCCTCCCTGCCAATGCACAGTGTGCTGTAGTGTGTTTCAAAGTCAGCCACATTCAGAGGAGCATTTCCCTGAGACTGTACTGTGTTCCTGTGATGGCCAGAGTGTGGCTCCCAGCTGAGACTGGCTCAGCACAGCTCCTGCCAGCTGCTTTAGAGCCGCTGCCTCATAGCAAGTCGAGCGCCCTCAGGGAGCCTGAGAATGGCATGGGAGCTCTGCTGGGGCTAGTGTTCATAGTAGACAGGGTGTTGCAAGGCTATAGTGACTGTCACTAGCTTATTGCTTGGCTTTGGCTTACCACCCAAGTTCACTTCCTACATACTTGTGCTCTCTGTGGAGAGTGTCTTTGGCTAAAATCCTGCTCCTGTGCTGATTTCCAGCATTTCAAGTTCACTCTCACTTCCTTCAAGTCAGCCATTACTATGGCCATCTGACTGACTCCTTTCCCTCCAACCCCTGCTGTCTCTTTGCCATACTCACCCCTTCCTCAAACTACCTCCTCCCCCCCCTCCACCCACCTTTTTGCTCTCTGTCCAGGCTTTGACTGATTTTTTTTCTATGATAAAATTAACAAGATTCACTTAGAGTTCTTTGTCAAGCAAGCCCCCTCAACCTCCCACCACCACCTTTCACTTCCCTCCTCTTCCTCTAGCAGCTGTCACCCTTTCTTCTTTCTCTCAAGTTACTGAGGAGGAAATCGCTCCCCTTCTCTCCTCTTCCAAACTCACCACTTGTTCCTCTGACCCTAATCCCACCCATCTCCTCCGTTCTATCTCCCCTACAGTTATCCCCTCCATCCGTCACATCCTCAGTTTATCACTTTCCACTGTGACCATTCCTGCTGCCTTCAAACATGCTGTGGTCACACCCCTCCTCAAAAAACCTTTACTGGACCCTACTTGCACCCTGCTAATTACTGTCCCATCTCCCTCCTCCCCTTTGCATCCAAACTGCTCGAGCATGCTGTTCATGTCCACTGCCTAGACTTACTTGCGACTCAGGCCATTCTTGATCCACTCCAATCTGGCTTCCACCCTCTACATTCCATGGAGATGGCCCTTGTCAAAGTCTTCAGTGACCTCTTCATGGCCAAGGCCAGGGGCCATTATTCTAACCTTATCCTCCTTGACCTGCTGCTGCTTTCCACACCATTAACCACCATCTGCTTCTTGACACTGTCGTCCTTTGGATTTCAGGACTCCATCCTATTTTGGTTCTCCTCTTAGGGCGGATTCCGACGTGCATTTAAATCGCACAGAATCCTCGGCGGCATAGTGCGATTTAAAAAACCCCGCACTTCCGGGCTGGTGTGAATGCGCTGAGAGCGCACATTTCCACCTAGCCCGAATGTTTGGAGTGCGGTTTGAAAAGCTGCTCCGAGCAGCTTTTCAAACCGTGCTCCAAACATTCGGGCTAGGTGGAAATGTGCGCTCTCAGTGCATTCACACCAGCCCAGAAGTGCGGGGTTTTTTAAATCGCACTATGCCGCTGAGGATTCTGTGCGATTTAAATGCACGTCGGAATCCGCCCTTACACTATATGTGAGGTGGGAAAGGTATCGTTTCGTGGATCCTCCCCTACTGCTATCCCACTATCAGTTGGTGTGCCCCTGGGCTCTGTCCTGGGTCCTCTTTCTTCTCTCTCTACACTCATTCCCTTGGTGCTGTGATCTCCTCCCATGGCTTTCACTACCATCTTTATGCTGATGAGTCTCCGATCTACCTCTCTGTACCAGACCTCTCACCCAGAATCCAGCTCCAAATCTCAGCCTGCCTGTCTGACATCATTGCCTGGATGTTTAATCACCACCTTAAATTTAACATGGCCAAGACATAAGTTCTTATCTTTCCTCCTAAACACAGTTCTCACCTTCCACCTATCTCCATCTCTGTAGAGAACACTCTCATCCTCCCAGTCCCCTCAGTCCACAACCTTGGGGTCATCTTTGACTCCTCTCTTTCCTTCTCTGCTCACTAGGGGTGGGAATTCTGGTTCTCCCGAGAGCCGATATTGCCGGTATTTGGGTGTATTGGCTTAATCCGATAAATCAGATATTTACCTGTACCGGCATACCAGATTTTTAACATTGGCCGCGGTACCGGATTTTTTACATTGCGGCCATTGAAGTCAATAGCCACAATGTAAAAAATCCGGCACTGCAGCCAATGTTAAAAATCCGGTATGCCGATACCAGTAAACCTGGTACCAGGTAGATCCGATACCGATGTATCCGGTATTCTCCCTGGTGTCCCACCCTAGCTCACATACAAAACACTGTCAAAACTTGTTGTTTCTTTCTCTCCACTACAGTCTATTCAAAATTCAGCTGAAAGACTCTCCTTCCTTGCACGCTGTTACGACCATGTAAACCCTCTCCTCAAGTTACTACAATGGCTCCTCATTTGCTTCTGCATACACTTCAAGCTTCTGTTACTCAGCTACAAGTGTCTTCAACTCTGCAGCTCCTCAGTACCTCTCCTCCCTTATCTCCCCCTACACCTCTACTCGTGACCTCTGTTCATTGGGCAATATGCTCTTATCTGTGCCCTTCTCCTCCATCGCCAACTCCTGACCCCATGTTTTCCACTTTGCTACACCATATGCTTGGAACAAACTTCCTGAGGTGGTGTGTCAGGCTATCTCCCTGTCCTTATTCAAGTCCTGCCTAAAGGCCCACTTCTTCAAGATCACTTTTAAATCCTGAACCCAGGCCCCATCCATATCATATGGCCTTGTTGATTTCAACCAAGTTAACTGAAATAAACTTACTGAATACCTGCATTCTGTAGTTCATTATTCATAGGAGGACTCTTATCTGTAGTAGTCTCTATCTTTGTGTCTTTTTTGGATTATAAGCTTCATGGAGCAGGGACCTTCTTTAGGTTATGTGTATCTGTATTTATTTATTTATTTTCTAAATTTCTACCCCGCCCCTCCTAAAAACAGCTCGGGGTGGCTTCCAACAATAAAAGATACATATAAAAGATATATAAAACAATTTAAAACATGTCAAAAAATACAATTCAATATTAAACAGGGCCAGGAAACTCACTAAAACCATAAATAAGGTAGGGGAGATAAAAAACCCTAACCCTCCTTCCCCCCCTCCCCAAAGGCCTGGGTGAACAGCGCTGTGTACATCTAGTAGTGTTATAGAAATTATTAGTAGTTGTAATAGTACTTTGGATGTGTGGCTGGGTTGGGAATGTCAGCACTGTCGGTCTGGACTGCGTCTCTACTCTCTACCTCTTTCTGGCATACCCACCAACATTTCACAGATTAAAATTGGGACATTTGCCTTTGTGGTGGGTCTAGGGGCACTGCCCAGCTTGGCCAGCCTGAGGTGTGCTACCCAGCTCGCATGCATGTGAATTAACATTAAAGGCGCTTTTGCCCTTCCTCAATGATGGTTTACAACTGGGTGTTTTCCACAATTCCAGCTACAAGCATTCCATAAGCAGAAAGCAAGTAATAAAATGCTCATGCAGAGCACTAAATTCCAAATGAACAAGCCACAATAAAACACACAACACATCCTAAAATGCAGCCTATTAAGCACATTATCCCCACTGCCCCATACATACAGATCCCCCACACCCCATACAAAGCCCTGTACAATGTAGATTATGGCAAGGTATATGGTCCATGGCACTGTCCCATAGAGAGACAGATATGTACAGCCCTGTAGATTCTAGGGTATATCCCTACTGCCTGCCCCCCATAGAGACAGACCACAAAAACAGCCCTGTAGATATCCCCATAGAGAATCCATCCCCCCACAGTGCACATCCCTGCAGTGCCTGCTTCAGGAGGAAGGAAAAATCCAAGTTTGTTTTGTTTTTAAAGCAGCACTTACTTGTTACACCCTGGTGCTGGTAAGCTGGGTCTCAGAAAGAAGCAGCCATCTTCAAGGGAAAGGCCTTTTGGGGTGGGGTACTGTAACTCGCTTTGATGGAGTAGAGGTGCTGGTGGGGGGTAGGGCAGGCAGCAGCTCCCTCTTGCAGAACAGCAGGGTTCAGGAATGTTGGGGAGCAGTGACTTGCAAGTGCGCGCATGCTCACTCACTCTCTCTCACACACACACACACACAAAATCCCTCAGTTACTCACACACGCTTCGGCCGGGCCAGCCAGGCTGACTCAGCCCCCCTGTATGCACACCTGCTGCTGCTGCCGCCTCCAGAAGTCCTGGCTTTTGGAAGTCCTGGTGTGTACCTGTGCTTGGCGCTGGCAGCAGTTTCTTCTTTGAGTGGCTCCGACCATTCTCACAACACCCAGTTCTCCGACCAGTTGTAAGAACGGTCGGAGCCATCTCGAGGAACAGAAGGTTTCTACCTTCTTTGAAATGGCTCTGAACATTTTCACAACTGGGTCTTGTGAGAATGGTCGGCGTCATCTCGAAGAACCTTGTTTACAAGTTAGCAACCTTCTGACCCAGGAGGTCGCGTGAACAGTGCTGCAATCCAGGAAGTAGCAGGGTCCAGGGCAACCTGGCAGGCAGGCAGAGGAGGCGGTGGAAGTTCTTCCCCCTCCGCCTCCCACCCAGGCTGCTACTGAGGGTGGGGGCTCAGGGAGGTGATTGATTTTTTTAGTTATAGCATTGACAAATGGCCACCCTAGGCTGGGAGCTCAGTAAAACAGGGTTTTACTGGGGAAGTGACTCACCTGGGAATTTTTATTCATACCCGTGACATTCCCGGGAAAATCGGGGCAGTTGGAGAGTCTGCTTTCTGGGCCCCTGGGACAGCAAGGCAGACCTGATTCCAGCTCGCTCCAGGCAAGCAGGCACATTCTTGGTGGCGTGAGGGAGAGGAGGCACTGTGTTGGGTCCCAGGCTTGAACCCCATGGTCTTGTTAGGGGCAGAATTCTCTATTTGACCCAAGTTCTCAGGATATTTAAATTGGCAGTCTTGTAGTCTATTATTTCACTACTAAGAACATCATCACTGCTTTCTCTTAGAAATGGTGACCAATCCAATGTGACTGCCTTATGTAGCCAATTATTCCGCTACTACCAAAGCCATCATCACCTATTCCTTTTAAGAATGGTGAGCGACTATTTCTATGTAGCCAATTATTCCGCTACTACCAAAGCCATCATCACCTATTCCTTTTGAGAATGGTGACCGACTATTTCTCTAAAATATCCTGATCTCTGAGAGTGATCAAGTCTCAGGGACCTACTTGGGGGAGGTTTTTTTTATCTCGATACCATGTAAAAATGCAAACCACACAGTGCTAACCCATAAGATAAATTTTATTAAACAGGTTCTTAATATCATTTATAAAACTTATTTATCTTAAACTATGTTTCTAATTTTAAAAAACCCACCTTTCATACTTAGAAAACAAGCATACATTCAAGTTGGCCAGACTTGTAACTTCGTGCTGTGAGGCTGGGAGTGCTGCCTCTAAGGTGTCCAGGTTAGGTTAGCTGCTCCGAAGGAAAGGGAGGGGTGACAGTCTTTTATATCCTCCTTGTCAACCACTGTCTTGGGAAAACATGATCCATTTTGTTCCTTTTCTTTTCTTCTCATGCATCTAGGCAAAAGTTTTAACAGCCTGTCTGTGTGATTTTTCTCTGTTCCTTTCCAAGGCTGAAATGTTGCAGTCTTTTTCCCAGTGCTTTCTGCTTCACACAGCACTCAACAGTTTCTGGTTTCTTCGGCAGGCAGAATGTTACAATTTCACACATGCTCGCTGCCTTTCTCTGAAGATCTTCATGTCAGCAGTTCCTTTGTCTTCTGTTTGTCTTGACTTGACCCCTGGTACTTCAGTTCAGTTCAAAAGTCCAGCTTCAAAATGATGTTTTCCCAGAGCCCTCTGCTTCCAAAAGCTTGCTTCAAAAGTCCTGCTCCCAAAAGCCTCTGCTTCAGCCAGTGTTGACCTGAAAATCAGCCACTCAAAAACATTCACACAACAGTCTGCCTTGAGCTCTTCATACAGGAACAAGGTTTTCAATAAAACTTCAGAGATCAGAGCTGGACAAAATGGCCCGTGCTGTGGGCTGCTCTCTCAGACTGGCCCATCTCAGCATTGTTCCTTCCTGGCCTGGTTCCTGCCATTTAGGAACTGCTTCGTCTCCCTCAACCTCTTTGCATGTGCTCTATCTCACTCCAGCCACACCCATATACCTCCCCACTCCTTCCTTTGGGCTGATCCTAGGCTAGGCTTGTGCAGCACCCTATAGTCACTCATTTACCAAACATTTTAGATTTGCTTCTTTTGACTTTGTCCTGAAAGGAGTTCTGAACTGGCACACACCTACCCTGTGTGTATGGAGGTGGGGGAGTATGCCTATCCTGTGTGTGTGTGTGTACGCCGCTAAAGTAGGGAGTAGCATGCCTGCCCTGTATGGAGGGTGGGGTGGGAAGAGGAGCATGCCTGTCCTGCGTATGTGTAGGAGGCAGGGAGCATGCCCGCCGTGTGTGTGGGAGGCAGGGGAGCATGCTTGCCCACATCTACTCAAGTGACGCTGTTCCTGTATGCTATGCCCAGTGCCCATAGCTCAAGCTGAAAGCCCCTGAAAGTCACCAGACCATAGGCATCCCAATTCCCACCTCAGTGGGTAACACGTGAGCACTAAAAGATGAGGGAGGGAAACCACTGCCTGTAGTGGTGCCCGCATGAACTGGGGCTTCATTGCAACCATGGGCAAATGTGCCCCCATGTTTTTGGCCCTTTTTACATGAGACACCTCCACGCAATGCACACGTGGATGCCTGTGTGTGTGGATGCATGGGGGAGTGCCATGTAATAAACCCCGTGATGGATGTGCAGGGGTACATGAGCGCTCCTGCATAACACCCATCTCCACCTATCCCCCACGCATGGAGCAACTGGCAAAAACGGCAGTTGCTCCATGCGTGGGGGATAGGTGGAGATGGGCGTGCGCCTTTGTAACCATCCCTCATGCACCGCCACCGCCCCGTGGCACATACCCATCTGCACCCATTTGAAAGGGGCCTTCATATAGAGGGTGGCAGCCTAAATGGGCCAGTGCAGACTGGGTGCAGGCATTGGGGGTGTGGCAGTGGTGGGGAGGAGGCTTGCATACCTCTCAATATTTTGATATGCCAAAGAGGACCTCAGCCACCACCACCCCTCAATGAGCCCTACCCCTCAGCAAATAAGCTCCACCCCCACACACTGTTTTTACACCCACCCACCCCCTTCAACATTCCAAGAGCATAAAACCCTTTTCAAATGGGTGTGGGGGGGCAGGGGGATGGGTGTGCGATGCAGGGGCAGTGGTGTGGGGACAGTTACACAGGCGCACACCCATCTCCACCTATCCCCCACACATGGAGCAATCACCCTTTTTACCAGTTGCTCTGTGCATGGGGAATAGGTGGAGATGGGTGTTACGCGGGAGCACACATGCATCCCCGCACACCCATCGCAGTGTTTACACGGGATTCCCCCACGCAGGCACCACGTGTGCATTGCGTCGTGGGCATCTCACATAGAAAGGGTCAAAGAGGAAAATAAGCTCTCCTACTTATTCTACTTAAATTCTTGTCATTCCATCATGGCTCAAGACCTTGTTCTGGAAGGCAACCAGACAAAGGTGCCTGAGGCTTGAATACTGGTATTTTCTTTTCTTTTCTCTTTCCTGAAAGAGGGGCTCTGATCCTCTAAAAGAGGACAATGGGACTTAGAGCCAAAGCGGGACTGTCCCTCCTAAATGTTGCGACTCAGTATGGACTTGTCTGCAAATCCCACCCTATGCTTGATGCTGGAGCTGTGGCCACCCACTCTATCTTGCAAGGCCGGTCTTAGAATTTGCAGGGCCCAGGCAGGCAAAAGGTAAAGTGTGGGGTCCTGGTAGCCCCTTCCCCAACCTCTCTGCATGGCCCTAGAAGTGAGCATGTTTGGTGTCCAGCTGGGAAGGAGAATAGGCCCTATATCTGCCTGGGTGAAAACGGGCCACTGTGGGGCCTTCAGAAATAGAGAAAAGAGAAGGGCCCAGTGCAGTTGCCCTGGGTCACCCTGTGGTAAGGCCAGCTCTGCTGTCTTGGTGGGAAGGCATGAATGGGGCAGCCAATGTGTTGTGCTTCCCACTCCAGGTTTCTTGGAGCAACTGGGCAACAAAAGAAACTTCCTAAGTCCTTGTCATGGCTGCCTCTGGCTACAGCTTAGTGGCAGGACATAAGAGGCTGCAGAGAAGGAGGCAACTGGGCTCTGAGGCTTGGCTCTTTGTCCTGAAGGAATGAACACAAACCCCAGACATTGGGATGCACTCAGGTGCCTGCCTTGCTTACAACAGAGTTTGTTTCTGAAAATGACAGCCCCAGTGGGAGGTGGTGATTTAATGAGCTCAGCACTGGAATAGAGTGTTCCATGTGTGTGCGGGGAATGTGGATTCCCTCTAGATGTGGAGCATCCATCATTTGGGGGTAAGGGGCAAGTCTATTCTATGGCCTCTTTGTCCAGTTATTCGGACGTAGGGAGCGTTCTGCCCCATGGCCAGCAGGAGGCAGCACCGACTTTCACTGGGCATGCGTAGAGAGAGCGCACCCTTGCTTCCCCAGTTAAAAGTCTGCCTTGGATCAGCTAGGAGCTGCAGCGTGGGTGCTCTGCACCCGGCATGACTTTTGAGCCCCTACACTCCCTACGGGAGAAGGGGCTCCTTCTAAACTAATTAGCTAGGAATGAAGGGGAATCCCTTCCAGTTTCTGCAAGCGCCCGGTGGGTGCCATCTAACCAAGTGGCTTCTCCTGCTCCAACATCTTCCCCCTGGTACAGGCCCCTGGGTACTGTCCGGGGCAGAGCAGGTGCGGGGGATTGACCCACGAGGTACGCCCCCCACTTAGGAGTACCTGCTATTATGGCGGAGACCGCCAAAACCCGCAGGGCTGCTGCCCTCCGAGCTGCGGTGCAGCGGGAGGGTCCCGTGACTGCACCTGCCAAAAACAAAACTGCTCCCCCCCTGCCCAAAATCAAGCCGCGGCCTGCATCCACGAGCAGGAGGAAACTCGTAGCTTATCAGAAGCTGAGGAAGAGGACTCCCAAGAAGTAAGAGGGGTCCCTTCCATTGACCCTATCCAGCAGCTTCAGCTGGACGCCTTAAAATCCATGATGGGGGTACTGGCTCGCATAGAAGGGAACCAGACCTGGGGATGGTGATCCCACAAGTGTGCTCGCCCATCTCCTCCTCCCAAAATCTCTTTCAGGGGGGCATCAAAGTCTTCAGGGAAGGGCAAGCAGAAAAGCTCTCGCAAACCTTCCCAGAAGCAGTCCCTTAAGGATCTCATTAGCTTTCTCAGAGGACAACGATGGGGGCTCTCTCCTCATGGAGGAGGGTGAACTGCCGCCTGACGAAGAGTCGGATCTCGGCTCTCCCCACCCCCTAGGTGAAGGAGGGGAGCCAGCCACTCCAGAACCCCACTGGATACAAACGTAATCTCCGAGGAGGATTCGGAACATGCATCCTGTAGCTACTCCCCTCACTCATCTGACAGAGAGCCGTCCAAGTGGGAGGAGATCCTGTGAAGGGAACCTAAAGAACTGAGTAGGGAACTACCTTCTGACCAGGGCCCAAAGCTACTAAAGCGAGCGGAGACGGTTCTCAGGATTACAACCAGAGCCCTAAAGAAAAGGGACTCGGACTCTTCCTCTGATGAGGATGACTCCAACAGGGGCTATATCCCCAAATTAGAAGCTCGGCATGGACCCTGACATCTCTATCTCTCTATCTCGTAAACTTGCCACTAACATTATCCTTGCCCATGCCTTTCTGGTAGACGCATCCATGGATATCGTCACCTGTGAAGCCAAAGGCATGGCGGCCAACGTGGCAGCCAAACGTAGACTGTGGCTCCGCTCCTGGCGTGCAGACCTTCATGCAAAGAGCCTCCCAGTTAACAGCACATTCAAAGGGGGCAAGCTATTCGGCTCTACCTTGGACAAGACCTTGGACAAGACTTCAAATAAAGAAAAGAAGCACTCCCTCAACCAGGTTCAGTTGTTTAAAAACTTCTTTTGCCCCTTTAAATGCTTCTCACAGGGACCCAGACGTGGCCATTCTACAGGCAACTTCTGGAACATCCAATCACGTGACAGAGGCCATCAGGGACGTGGGGCAAAGCCTAGCAGATTCCCAATCCAACCTTCATACTCCAGGTGATCCAGATCCCCCACCCGCAAGCAGGGTTCCTGACTGCTCCAGATCCTGTTTCCCAGCCTCCGTCCCGCTGGGTGGCCGGCTGCAATGCTTCGCTCACAGGTGAGAGCAAGCGACCACAGACGCCTGGGTTCTACAAACAGTGGCAATGGGATACTCGATCGAACTCAAATACAAACCCAGGGAGTTCTTTCGAGTATCTCCTTGCTCACAGATCGCCTCCAAACACACAGCAATGCACCTGGAATTAAACACACTACAACTGATGGGAACCATAGAAAGGGTACCGTGGCATGAAAAAGGAAGGGGCCTCTACTCCATTCTATTCCTTGTACAGAAGAAGAACAGAGAGTGGAGAAGAGTCCTCGACCTGAAGCACCTAAACAAAGCACTCAAAGCGCAGCGATTCAGGATGGAGACCCTGGCCTCCATTTCCCTTTCCCTCTCGAAGGGCGACTGGCTGGCCGCGCTAGACCTCAAAGATGCCTACCTACATGTCCTTGTCCTTCCAGCCCACAGATGATGGCTCCACTTTTGCTACGAAAGCCAGCACTGGCAATATCGAGCCCTCCCCTTCGGCCTCGGCACGGCACCTCGAAGGTTTACCAAGATACTCGTTCCCCTCATTGCGAATCTTCACTTAGAGGGCATAGCCATCTTCCCCTACCTCGATGACCTGCTCATCCGGGCCCCATCAGAGGAACTCACCCTGCTTCACCTCCAGTGTTCCATCAACTACCTGGAGTACTATGAATTCCTGATCAACCGAGACAAGAGCCACCTCACGCCCACACAATGGCTAGAACACCTGGGAGTGATCATCGACACCACCCAAGACAGAGTGTTCATTCCTCGACAACGTCAACACAAGATCCTGAAACTCATGACGTTGGTACGGGCGCAACCTCGATCCCCCCTACGAACACTTGCATCTCTACTAGGCCTCATGGTGTCCAGCATTCGACATCTACAGGGGGTGCGATTCCACTCACGAAAACTTCAGGAGTTACTTTGACCATGGCAGGCACACATAATCAACAACTCGCCTGCTACCCTCACAGTCAATCCGAAGACCCTCCTCTCTTTCAGTTGGTGGGAGGACCCTCACCGATTCGAACAGGGAGTCCCTCTGATGGAACCGACAAGAGTGATACTTACGACAGATGCCAGTCTGTCCAGCTGTGGTGCCCACCTAGACTCAAGCGTGACGCAGGGCACCTGGTCTGTGCCAAATCACAATCACAGTATCAATTGGCTGGAGCTCAAAGCCATTTGACTTGCCCTTCAACACTTCACCCATCAAGCGGAGGGGCGACATGTCTTAGTTTTCACAGGCAACACAACAGCCATGGCTTACGTCAACAACCAAGGGGGCTCACAATCCCAAATACTCCACAAAGAAGCCACGTTTCTGCTACGCTAGGCGGAAATTCATCTCTCTGTCTGCTCTGCACATACAAGGAGCGGACGGTGTGGAGGTGAACTGGCTGAGCCGACAAGCAGTGGACCCGGGGGAATGGTCCATCAGCCAATCGGCATTCCAGCTGATTGTACACAGATTCGACCCTCCAGTTCTGGACCTATTTGCCTCCCCTTCCAACACCAAGACGGCCCAATTCTTCAGCAGGGGTCCCCACCCCAAAGCCAAAGCACACGATGCTCTCAGCCAGCAACGGCCCCCTGGCCTCCTATACGCCTTCCCCTCTTTTCCTCTCCTCAACCGAGCAATCCACAGGTACAAACAACAGTGAACCACCATCGTCTTGGTGGCTCCCTTCTGGCCCCACAGACCGTGGTTCACAGACCTAATCACGTTACCCGCTGGGGAACACCTGGAACTTCCCGTTGTTCCGGATCTGTTGTCCCAGGGTCCTCTGCTCTACAATCAGCCGGGGTTCCTGAGACTGACAGCCTGGCTATTGAGACCTTAGCCCTTCAGAGGTTAGGGTACTCGAACGCTGTCGTGGGGGACACTCTTGGCTTCAAAACACAAGTCCACTCAGCGTATTTATCAGTGTACCTGAGGGGTGTTCGTTAAATGGTGCCACATCAATCAGGTACCCTCCCAGTCCCCTTCCATAGCCCAAGTTCTCCGGTTTCTCCAGGAGGGGTTGGACAAGGGGCTCTGACCCAACACCCTCTCTAGACAATTAACGGTGCTGGATGCACCCTAGGGGCTTTCAGCGGGATTCGCCTGTCCACTCATCCCCATGTATGTCAGTTTTTGAGGGCTGCCTGACACCTCTCCCCTTCTATGGTCCATAGGTTTCTGTCCTGGAACCTCAATGTGGTGCTCAGGGCCCTTACGGACACTCCCTTTGAACCACTTAGAGAAGTCTCTCTCTACTTCCTCTCTCTGAAGGTAGCATTTCTGATTGCCATTACCTCCACTAGAAGGGTCTCAGAGATCGGTACCCTCTCCATGGATCCGGCACTGTGCACCTTCAGGAAGGAATCGGTCATCTTATGGCTAGACCCTTCCTTCTTGCCTAAGGTGTCCTCTATCTTCCACCTGTCCCAGGAAGTGATCCTTCCTTCCTTCTTTCCTCGCCCTCATCACCATCTAGAAAAGTTGTGGCATACCCTCGACGTACGTCGGGCTCTTAATATCTACCTGGAATGCACAGAGCCTTTTCGGCGCTCTTCCAGCCTCTTGGGAAGCTACCACCCTCACTCAAAAGGTGAGAGGGCTTCCAAGGTGGTTATTTCCAGGTGGATCTCAGCCTGTATCGCTGATGCATACAGGGCAGCAGGACTTTTGCCCCCCACAAGGGTTCTTGCTCACTCCACGTGAGGAGCTGCTACTATTTGGGCCTTTAGATCCAGGGCCTCGCTTTGTGAGATATGTAAGGCGGCTACTTGGAAGAGCCCGCATACCTTCACTAATCACTACAAGATTGATCTCCTTGAGTCCACTGAGGCCGTCTTCAGCCGGCGAATTTTACAGGGGGTCCTGGGTCAACCTTAACCACACTGTCCCTCCTTTTGCCAAATAGACGTACTGCTCTGTTATCGTCCTGTGTCCGAATAACTGGATGAAGAGGCCATAGAAAGGACAATTGGGTCTCTTACCTTGGGAATTGTCTTTCTATCGCTTCTGAGGGAGGTTATTCAGCCCACCCGTGGATATTGTTTCAACATCACTCTGACCTGGTCTCTGGGCAGGCAACATACTGTTTACACTCTTTTTAATGGGTAGTTGCTTGTTTTCCCCCTGTTGTGTGAGGGAATTTGTGTTTTCTCTTTTTCATTACAGATATAATCCTGATCCTTTGGTTGTGGTACACCTGGGGAAGCGAGGGCGTACTCTCTCTACGCATGCCCAGTGAAAGTTGGTGCTGCCTCCTGCTGGCTATGGGGGAGAATGCTCCCTACATCCGAATAACCTCCCTCAGAGGCAATAGAAAGACAATTCCCAAGGCAAGGGACCCAATTTTCCTTTCTATGCCAGCCCCTCCCCCAGGAATCTCCTGTCCTCTGGGTGTCATGGAGTCAGTTGACACAGTGGCATTGTCTTACTCTGTGCTCCAGGTTGTATAGGGATGAGGAGAAGCCGATTAGAAGTGACTGACATAGGCTTGTGGGTGATAGAGGAGCATTTCCCTGTCCAGCTCAGTGCAACGATGGGGCCTGAGACAGTGTGCATACCAGGCAGCGGGATGGGACGCACGGTGGGATGGTGCAAGCCGGGGATTGGTGCTATGGTGATTCAGGGGCAAGTGATGGGATTTGGAATTCACCCTACTTGACACTCCACTTTTCCTCCCAACACAGCAATGACCCAGTTTCTCCACTTGTAACAACACAGGCTATTATTCTTACAACTCAGGGCCTTGGGGATGTTCCTGATCACATAAAATGTATTTAGGTAGGGCTGCTTCTGTATCTGCCTGACCAGAAATGCTGTACCTGATTTCTGGAGTGCACAAACAGCAGCTTATGGTAAGCTTTATAAAGAAAGATACTATGGGAGTTTGATTTTAAAAAAGGCTAAGTCAAAGTAAATAAAGATTTGATTAAAAGTTTATTAAAAGACTTTGCCTACTCTCTATCCCCCCTCCTCCCCTCCGTTTTCTCCTCCTCCTCCCAACTCTGCCCTCTCCATTCTCAACATCTCTCTCTCCTCGACCCTTGACTCTCTTGCCCCCCTCTCTTCCTGTCCCGTCCGACCCCGAAACCCCCACCCCTGGCTCACCCCTGACGTCCACTATCTCTGCTCCTGCACCCAGGCTGCCGAACGCCTCTGGCGCAAATCCTGCTTCCTCCCTGACTTCCTCCACTACAAATTCTCCCTCCCTCTGCTATCTCCCTGGCTAGATAACGCTATTATGCCTCCAGGATCTAATCTTTCTCTCACGACCCTCACCGCCTCTTCTCTACTTTCGACTCCCTTCTGCCCTCCTCCGCCCTCTTCCCTTGCTGCTCAGAATCTTGCATCATTCTTCACCTCAAAGATTGACAAGATCCGTCGGGACATTGCCTCCTACCACCTCCTCCTGCTCCCGTACCACCCCCTCCCCCTGCCCCCTCTCTCCTCACATCCTTCCCTCCTGCCTCTCTCGAGGAAATCTCCGCCCTGCTCTCTTCATCCAACCCCTCCACCTGCCTCCTTGACTCGATCCCCTCCCGCCTCCTGACCTCTATTGCTCCCACTGTCGCCCCCCCACTTCTACATGTCATCAATCTCTCCCTCTCCACAGGCTCCTTCCCCTCTGCCTTCAAGCATGCCACTGTCTCCCCCATCCTCAAAAAGCCCACCCTGGACCCATCTGACC
>QEPC01001011.1:722110-732618 GCA_003113815.1 Sphenodon punctatus | reverse complement strand
TTTCTTATCCTGCTAGATCTCTCGGCCGCTTTTGATACCATGGACCATGGGCTGCTGCTGAGGCGACTGCGTGACCTGGGTGTTCTGGACGGGACTGTTCTTGAATGGTTCTGTTCATTCCTCTCGGGGAGGAGCCAACGGGTAGTGCTGGGGGAGGAGACATCGTGCCCCCTCGCTTTATCGTGTGGCGTTCCGCAGGGTTCTATTCTGTCTCCGCTATTATTTAACATCTATATGCAGCCCTTGGGGGAGGTCTTGAGAGGGTTCGGGGTGCGTTGTCACCAGTATGCTTATGATACTCAGCTGTACCTCTTCTTTTAAACTGACCCAGACCCTGCTGTCTCATTGCTATCCCAATGTTTGGAGGCCGTGGCGGAGTGGATGCGGCTGAGTAGACTGAAGCTCAACCCCGATAAGACGGAGGTGATGTTGGTGGGAAGAGCAAGGGAGATAGTGGCCCCCATGGTTGGGGGGGTTTGCCCTCCTATAGCTCAGCAGGTTCGGAGTCTGGGGGTGGTATTGGACGCAGATCTCCGCCTGGAGAAGCAGGTGGAGGCAGTCACTAAGGCGGCCTTCTGCCAGCTGTATCTGGTGCGCAGGCTGCGTCCATACGTCTCTGGCCCGGACCTGTTCTCCCTCATCTATGCCTTCATCACCTCGAGGCTGGACTACTGTAACGCGCTCTACGTGGGGCTTCCCTTGTTCCTGGCCCGGAGGCTGCAGCTAGTGCAGAATGCGGCGGCTCGTCTCCTTACGGGGACGGGCCGTCGGGAGCATATTACACCTGTGCTCCGAGCTCTGCACTGGTTGCCGATAGCGTGCCGAGCCAGGTTCAAGGTGTTGGTGTTAATCTATAAAGCCCTACACGGTCTGGGCCCCTCATACCTCAGGGACCGCCTTGCCCTCCGCACCCCAGAGCAGCTTCTGCGATCTTCCAGGGGTGCCTCTTTGGAGGTCCCATGTTAAGCGGGGGGCCACAATGGAGAGGGCATTCTCGGTGGCCGGGCCGCGCCTTTGGAACTCCCTTCCGGAGGAAGCTCGCCTGGCCCCCAACCTGTTAATATTCCGGCAATGTTGCAAAACCTGGCTGTTCACCCAGGCCTTTGGGGAGGGTGGGAGGGTAGGGTGAGGGATTTTTTAACCCCGCCGCCCTATTTGGATTTGTTTTTTATTAGTTGTGATTAGCCCTGTTTTAATATTTTATTATTGTTATAAATGTTTTAAATTGTTTTTAGTATTTTATATGTTGTAAGCCACCCCAGGCTGCGTGGCAAGAGGGGTGGGGTAAAAATTAATTGAAATAAATAAATAAATAAGTAGGACAGACCACATGAAATAGGGCTGTTAAGGAACGGATAGGGTCTGCTATACTTTCATGGAACATTGCTGACTGGGCTGCTAAACTTGCTGATCCCACCTTTTCTACTTTTCTTAGTTCCCATAAGATAATCTGCTTGCAGGAAACATGGGTCTCACAATGGCAAGCACAGCCTGAGCTAGAGGGATTTGATGCCTGGGTGGTGCCCGCGATACGGAAAGCAGTAGGGACCATTTCTGTGGAGGGCTGGCAACTTTTGTTGCCCATTCCTTAAAACTACGCATTTCTACAGTAACGACCTCAAATTCTAATCTCCTAGTTCTACGTTTATGGGGCTCCTTCTCGCTATTCCCTATCCTGCTAGTTAATGGTTATAATCCTCCTAATGGTAAAGATCCTTGCTTTGGGGAGGGACTTGACTGATGTTATTATGACTCATTGGGGAAGCTGCCCCACTGATGGGGTTATTATTATGGGGGACTTTAATGCTACAATTGGGAGGGATTTGGAATCTCTGCAGCCAGTATTTCTTCAAGAGGAGTCATTCTCTTGGGAAGGGGACCTTAATACCAAGAGGTGCTCCAAGGATGTAAAGGTAAATCCTGCAGGCTTACGCTTCTATGAGATGGTCACCTTGCTCAAGGTAAAAATACTTAATGGCTCTACCCCCAATGATATTCCGGGGTGTTTTACCTACACCTCCTCTAGGGGTGGCAGTGTGGTAGACTACATTGCCATTACTCATGACTTGCTGGATTATGTCATAAATTTTGAGGTGGGCTCTCTAACTGATAGTGATCACTTCCCTCTACAACTACAGTTACGTTATGTATCACCAACTGAAGGCTCTTTGCCCACAAGTGATTTAGTGGTTCTAGAAACTGGTCAGTGTAGGATTAGATGGTCCATTGACCTGGAAAGGGACCTGAGGTCCCTGATGAACTCCCTGGAAATTAAGCAGCTCCTAATTCAGCTGGAAAAGGCACCCAATGTTGGGAGGACCTTTGAGAGCTGGAATACTATAGTCTCTACTCTCCAACCTCATCTTACCTATTGTCCTAAAAACAAGCAAACTGGACAGCTGAGAAACGGGTGGATGGTGGGATGAGGAGTGCACCTAGGCAAAAAAAATCCCTGTGTAGTTTGGCTAGGAGAGTTTAAGGCTTGATGGGGGATGGGCAGGTGATACCCTACAGAATGCAACTTGCTAGCTATAAAAAACTATTGGGGAATGAGAAAAAGGTGTATAGGCATGCTCAATGGTTAGATCTGTTGGATGCTGTTAAAAGGAGGGATCATCGAGCATTCTGGAACCTGATTCATTTAAAGAGGTCTGGTAATGGGTTTTGTTGGGAACCGAAGGTCCCAGTTGATGAATGGACCACACACTTTTTTAACCTCTTTAACTTAGAAGGCCAAGTTTCTTTGGAGTTACCAGCTAATAGGGATTCCTTACTTAACTGGCCTCCAGTTACTCAGGCAAATGTCTTGGAATTAATTTCATTATTAAAATCTGGAAAGGCTCCAGGTCCCGATTTTATAGTGGGAGAGGTTTTTAAGGCCAATCCAGAGTGGTGGGCAGGTGCGGTGGCTCAACTTTTTACTCATATTAATGCTGCCTGTAGGGTTCCAGATGAATGGAAACTGAGTCTGGTGGTTCCTATTTTTAAGCGGGGCGCCAGGAATAAGTCACAGAATTATTGTCCCATTAGCCTTTTGTGCGTTATCTCCAAATTGTACACAAGACTTTTATTGCATCAGTTGTTGGATTGGATTGCTGTAGGGGGGATTATTTCTGAGGAACAGGCGGATTTTATGGCAAACTGCGGAACAATGGACCATATTTTTGTTCTCAACCACTTAGTGGGAAAATATCGGCAACAGCGCCAGAAACTCTATGCAGCCTCCATAGATCTCTCCTCGGCTTTCGACCTTGTAGATAGAACACGACAATGGACAGAACTGGATAGTTTGGGCATTGACAAAAGGCTTCTGGGACTTATCCATTCTTTATATTCAGATACCTCTCTCAGAGAGAGAATTAATAATTTGGGCGCCCTTTCAGATAGAATTCCCACCACCAGGGGAGTGAGGCAGGGTTGCCTGCTGGCCCCTCTCCTTTTTAATATTTATGTGAACCCATTAATAATAGCCCTAAGGGATCATGGGCGTTGCATGGCACCGAAGATTCTAAATAAGAAAACTGCAATGTTAATGCATGCGGATGACACTGTCTTGTTATCCACCTCAAGACGGGGGTTAATTCGACTATTGCATGATTTTGGGGAACAATGTGTAAATCTTGCGTTAAAAGTGAACTTTTCTAAAACCAAAATTCTGGTTTTTGCCTCCCGTTTTCAGCCAAGGTCATGGTTTATGGGACCCAATAGATTGGAACAAGTGTCTAGTTATAAATATTTGGGGGTCACTTTCTCTTATTCTGGCTCTTGGAGGCCGCATGCTTTTTTTATTGAAATCTTTGAACAATCGATAAGTCCTTGTAAAAAAAATATTTGTCAATGGTGGTGGTAGTGAGGGCATAGCGCTTACAATTTTTAATGCCAAATATATTTCTAAACTGTTTTATGGCGCCCAGGTGTGGGCGGTAAAGCCTGATGGTGCAGGGGTGGTTGAGGCAGTAATTAACACCGTATTGAGATCTTTATTGGGGGTGCCAAAGTCAACCCCTATGACTCTAGTTAATCTGGAGCTGGACTGGTGGCCCTGGCAAAATAGGCTTGACTTTGCCATTATTTTATTTTGGCATAAGTTATGTCTACAGGGGAGTCAACCCTGGTGGGCAGGTGTCTTGCTGAAAAAGTAAGAGGCCATTACCTCGACTGTTGGTGGCGGGAGGTTAAGAAAAAGATTTTTTATCTGGGTTTTTCCCCTTTTATGTTGTGCCAATTGCCCAAATATATAGTTAAGTCCCCAGTCAAAAGGAGGTCTCGGGATATGGCCTATCAATCAGGTAGAGCAGTCGCCGCCCAGGCAAAATCCGACCCATGGTATAAATTGCTCATCCCGAAGATTGATGGCCCAGAGTATGTTCGTTCTCTGTCCAATCTCCATTTGAGAAGGGCATTTACCTTGTTTCGTTTACAGTCATTTGACTCAGCAGTGTTAAGGGACCGCTATTTGGGCACCCCCTGGCAGGAACGTCTATGCCTGTGCGGCCAGGATGTGGACAATCTATGCCATGTTCTTTTTGATTGTTTATTATATAGGGTGCCAAGGGCGCAGTTGGGTCAAACAGTATGTTTCAATTGGGTGGCTGATTCAAAGGTAAAAATCATTTATTTGTTGGGGGACAAGAACAGGGAGAGATCTGCACAGGTTGCAGTCTTTGTGCGGAGTATTATTAAACTTAGGAAACAATTGGAGGAGGGTTCTGATAAATAAACAAAGCTTGTTGTGGGAGGTTCTTGGTTAGTAAAGGTTGGCCTCTTTGTTACTCATAGGTTATATGTTATTGTGTTATTGTAGGATATCCCCCTTTTTTTTGTTACATTTTATGATATGCTGGTCTTGGGTACTTGGAATGAGTTTTATTGATTTTATGTATTTATTATAAAATGTATTTAACTTGGGATGAAGACGAGAGTCAATATCCCCCTTATAAAGAAGAAGATATTGTAGCTTACTTGAGGGGGGAGCTGCTACTTATACTGTTTTTAAGGAAGCAGTATGCGACCTGATTATTTCAGGAAGGGGTTTAGATCCCTGAAGCCACAATCCGGCAGGTCAGTGGTAGAGTTTGGGGCTAAATTGATGGAAATGGATAGAAGAAGCGAAAGCTGATACCCGAGAAAAGTTGATAGATCAGTTTTATTTCAGAATTCCCCAAGAGATAAAGTTCCTTAAAATGTATGGCAAGCTGCTGAGGTAGCATACCAAATGATACTTAATCGGGAAGGGGGAGGGGGGGGTGGAGAAAAGAAATCTGCTATATAAGAAAGAGCACAAAGGTTACCAGAAGGAAGAAGAAGGGGAAGGTGACTCAAAAGGAAACCAGTTAGAGGTTTTAAAAGATAACACACACCTACTGTAGAGTGTGAGATATCTGAAGATAAGGAGGAGGAGTTATACAGAGAGGGTGACAACTCCTTCCAAAGTTCATTAGAGGTTCAAACTGAAGAAATTTGGGACCAGGAAGAGTTCAAGCGAGAGATTCTCAGGGATCCAAGTTTAGAATCCATGAGGCAAATGGCATTAAGTGAGAAGACTGCTTTCACTGAGGAACTCCGAGAACAAGTGGTTTAGAACCAGGGAAAGTTGCATAGGAAGTGGTTACCTAGAGGCAGAGAGGTGTCCTGGGAGCCAGTCAAACAACTAGTGGTACCACAAAAGTTCAGAATGAGCTTAATGGAGTTGGCTCATGATATGCCATGTGCGGTACATCTTGGGGCAGGAAAAACTCCTCAAAAATTACTTTAAAACTTTTACTGGCCTAAGCTAGCTCAGAATGTATCAGAATATTGTCAGTCGTGTGAAACATGTCAAAAAATAGGAAAAGGAGGTAGTAAGCTCCTTTACAGTCCTTACCTATTATTGGGGAAGCTTTTCAGAGTGTGGGAATAGATATTGTGGGTCCCATTTCAAAGCCTGCACAGAGGAAAAAGGATTTCAGGAAAAGGTAGTCAAACTAATGGATATAGTTAAAGAAAATATGGTAAAGGCTCAAAGCAAACAGGAAAGCTGGTATGATAAGGCAGCTTGTTCGTGAGAATTTAAAATTGGAGACAGGGTAATGGTGTTTTTACCCTTACAGAAAGATAAACTAAAAGCTGCATGGTATGTCCCCCATGTGATACATGACAGGATAGACACCATCACCTATGTAGTTTCTATGAGTGAACCGGGAAAAAGACTTAAGGTGGTGCATGTTAACATGTTGAAACCTTTTACAACAGAGAAGACTTAGTTCTGGGAGTCCGTGAAGTGGATATTGTAGAGGAAGAAGTAGTATTGGAGGAATCACTAGTTCCTTGCTGAGAGGGAGGGAGTTTAGAGACTGTGGTGCTTCCTGAAAATATCTCCCCTATGAAGACTTTTTCAAATAAACCAGGGAGAACTGTTTTAGCTAAACATTGCATTGATACTGGTTCCCACCCTCCTGTTTGTTCACCACCCTATAGGGTAAATGGGAAGGTTTTATGTGACATCAGGAAAGAAATAAAAGTAATGTTAAAGCTGGGAGTAATACAGCCATCATCCAGTCCATGGGCATCTCCGGTGGTTTTACTGCCCAAACCGGATGGATCCATTAGGTTTTGTGTGGACTGTCGGAAGATAAACGCTATTACAAAACCAGATGCCTACCCTGTGCCAAGGATAGATACCTTGTTGGACCAGCTAGGACCAGCCAAGGTGATATCTACTATAGGTTTGTGCAAAGGATTCTGGCAAATGGAATTGGATAGGGATGCGCAAACCAAATCTGCGTTTGCTACTCGTAATGGGTTATATGAATTCACGGTGTTACCTTTTGGCCTGAGAAACTCTTCTGCTTCCTTCCAGAGGTTAGTTAATAGGTTATTAAATGGCCTAGGAATGTGTGCCATTGCTTATATAGATGATATAGCCAGCTATAGAAAGGACATGGAAACATTTAAGAGACGTCTCATTAGCCCATGCACAAGATATTATAATTTATAGTTTGTTTGTTTTTTTCATATTATTTTTATATCCTTTGTAGTTTTTCTTTTTTCTACTATTGTTTCATAGTATTATGTTTATTACGTAAGTTATTTGATTATTTCAATAAGGTTGCAGAATCTGATGTTTTTTGTAGTTCAGCATTGAATGTTGATGTTATGTACTGAAGTCTTGGTGTATGTGAAGTATGGTGAATTCATTTAAATAATTTTTATTTTTATTTTTAAAAAAACACATTTAAGAGCAGTCTTACTTGCTATACAGAAGACGGGACTTACTATATATATTGTATATTTGAAATGACCCTCGGGTCTCTCAATAAAGTTACTTACTTGTACTATTAAACCTAGTAAATTTGCTCTCTCTGAAGTTATATATCTGGGACACAGAATAGGAAGTGGTATAATAACACCTATGTGAGACAAGGTAGAAGCAATAAGGAACTGGGAAACACCTAAAACAAAGAAACAAGTGAGATCTTTTGGGGGTTTAGCAGGGTATTACCACCGATTTCTTCCACTGTCAAATCGGAATTTTACCTGGTTTCCCTCCCAAGCACAATTCCCAGTCGGAATCTTAATCACCCCCACACCACAAATTAGACGTTTTAATTGGGTACAACACTATTTTATTTTCTGCTCACACAATCAGTACAGCATGAACCCAACACTACAGTTCTTGGATAGATCCTAGTCTGGCCTGCATAACACATAAAATATATGTCTCTTACGTGTCCTGCAGATCACAGTGGCAAGCGTTGGTTGGGAGAAGTAGGTACAGGTGGGGGCCCGGGGGTCCATACCCGGGAGAGGTGCCCCTTGTATCTGGATCTTTTGAGAGCGATGATAAGAATCAACAGCCCAGTGGCTTGCTGCAAAGCTAGTGGCCAGTAGCGCTGGAGACAATTTGCCATGGTTTGGGCTTCTGCTTATATAGTCCTCTGGGCTGGAGAATGTTTTGCTGGTATACTTTGTGCAGGGCCTCACATCACTATCTCGTGGGTTTCTGCTGACCACATTCTTATGCACATCTCAATCTTTATCTCTTCAGAACATTCACACCCCATCCCTCTGGGCAAGGCCTAAACTTCTGTGCTTCAAAATGAAACTAGAGTTTTCTTCCTGCCATGGTGCCCTCAAGGTTATTAGCTAGCCAATACCCATTACTCTGCATTATAAAAGACCATTTGTTGTGTTAAGTGTTGCAAGCTAGTGCCCGTTTTGCTATTGAGATGCTTTGTTTATATCAACATTCCCTTCTTCCCTTCCAAACAATCTCTCTCTTGCATGGTTCAGTAGTTTTCCCACCACTGTGATCTGAGACTCCTGGGTTAGGCTTAGGTTGACTAGCCTTGTTCTTGGCTTGTATCCGTCATGTTTACAACATGAACCAACATATTTCTACTTAGACTAATATCAGCACATATATTCAACACTACTTATATTCAATCTAATACTGTTACAAACAGGTGTACACAGCTAATAAAATCATCTAAAAAGCAAGTTTACAATCTTTTGGTCAGGTGAGAATACAATCATAATGCAACAGTCCCCTCCGTGTTGCCATTTTGCTATATGGCGGCATTATTTTGCTTCTGGAGTTCTTGAGGCTTTGATTTTTAAGGATCATTGACTTGTCTGACTGAAGGAGCTCAAATCCATCAGAGAGCCTATGTCCTTTGTGCCAATGGAGCATGAATGGCCCTGACCTGCAAGGCTAGTATTCCTCTCTTTGCCCAACATGCAATCCAGATGACAACAACTATTAAAATACATTGAATAACTAAAATGATAACAATGGGATGCATTGTAAGATTGAATAACCCCGTAGCAGTGGGTGACCACCCAAATAGGCTTTCCCAAAAAGAATGTTTGGTGGTATATTCCACTTCAGTTAGAACATGAGTAATCTTATTTCCTTCTGACTTTCTTCCAGCAGTAGCTGGAAGAAACTTAAATGCACAACCATTCTCCATTATAAACATGGGACTGCTGAAGCCCCGATTTTGAGGAAACCGCTTGAGAAAATGTATCCATGGCTATTAGTTGTGAGGACCATCATATGCACAAAGTTTGAATAAGATCCATCAGAAGAATAAAATGTTACGACAGTTTAAAAGTTAATTGCTTGTGGTCAAAATGCAGATGTCCTCACGATTTTGAATCATCAATATCTCCTCCCCCTGGATGAGTTGAGCCCCAAATGTCACAGGCGTGGAGCATGAGATCAATAACAACTGCTTATGTAATATGATAGTGATTGGTGCAGCCAAAACCGAGGTATTAATGATTAAAAAATCGGTTCTGCAGGCTCGCACATGCTCAGTTGAGGGCAAAAAACACAGCTCGGTTCTGCAGGCTCACACATGCTCAGTTGAGCAGCTGCTGACCTGAAAGGTATGTGACTCTACTTTTAAAAATCACGCAACTTTATGAGAAGGCAGCTCCAACACAAAGACTTTAATTTAAGTTCTAGTCAGTTTCATGTCAGTTACACAGCACCCCACTTTCCCAGCTCCTGGAGACGGCAGAGGAGCAGAGCCAGGAAGCAGGGCGCTGTGTAACTGACATGAAACTGACTGGAGTTGAAAGTGTGTGTGACGGAGCTGGCTTCTGAAAGATACGTGATTTTTAATAGTAGGGTTTATAATCACGTATCTTTTAGAAGCCAGGCATCTTTCACGTATCTTTCAGAATCACGTATCTTTCAAAAGAAAGGTGATTCTTTGCAGAATAGCTGCCCAGGTTTTTGGAAGAGGAGAACATGATCTTTTCTTAGGGCACTCTTTCTTTCCAGCGTGCACACAGTTGGTAGGAGGGAAGTGGAAGAGGGATCCCAGGGCCAGCCCCAGGCATGTGCAACGTGCGGTCGCACATGGCCCCGCAGGAGACGGGGCCCTGCTCCTGGAGCCTGGTCTGTTGCTCCGGTGGAGGCAGCACCGCCTGAATTCAAAATCTAGGCTGACCCCACCCCCGCTGTCGGAGCTGCTAGCCCTAGCTCAGCTGTAGCCCTGCAGTGCGGGGGGGGGGGAAGAAAGTCTCTCCCCTCCCCCCCCATTCCCGCCCCTCCTCTGCCTCACCATTTGCTGCCGGCCCCACATGCCCCAGCCCAGGGGCGGCTGGTGGGTTTTGCGGCTGGAGGGGCAGTAAGGCCAGGTCAGCCCGCTGACAGCTTTGCCACCGGCGGGTGGTGAGCAGAGCCAGGGCAACGGTGGACAGAGCCAGGGCAATGGTGGGCGACATAACCCAGCAGCAAGGAGTTCCAAGGGTTAATGTTGGATGGACATTACATTACTTAATCCAGCAATTTCAGTTAGATTAGGCAGGTTATAATCACCTCCACTGCCAGGTTTAAAAGCAGGCAGACAACTTTAAACCTCACTTACAAGCAGTTTTAGCAAAGACACACACACGCAGCAGAGGTTAAGAATACTGCTTCAGAAAGAAGGGACTTGCTGCATGTATGTTGGAGGGACCCCAATCCCTGCTTCAGAAGTCCCTTCTGAAGCAGTATTCTTGCCCTCTGCTGCGTG
>QEPC01001011.1:690388-716923 GCA_003113815.1 Sphenodon punctatus | reverse complement strand
TGACTGAACAGTTCGTATTAGAAAGGGGTACGCGACAGGGATGTCCCTTGTCTCCATTGTTATTTAATTTAGTACTGGAAATATTGGCCATTGCTATAAGGAGTGAGCAACAAATTAAAGGGGTGAGAATAGGCAAACAGGAACATAAGCTGGCGTTATACGCCGATGATATGTTAGTGTATATCACAGATCCAAGCACATCAATACACCACTTAGCAAAGTTTGTGGACATTGACTGCCAAGCAAGGCAATTTGTTGGGTAAGTCCTAGAGCTATACTGTTCATGGGGTCAGAGGTTACCAGCACTTGACCCAATGTGCGGGCTAGTCTTTACTACTGCCCCTTTGTGCAAATAGTGTGAGTGATGTCATGACCTAACTAGAAAGATGCTTAGGAGCAAAACTGTAAATAAAAAAAGAACAAACTACAAAGCATAGGTAAACAAGTGATGATGAAGAGATTAACTGAAAACTTGCCTTTTGAATAATCATGGAAGACCATTGTAGTTGCATCACATTATTCTGTACTAACTGTTCACTTTGAGTGCAGAACAATGTGGACAACACTGAGTGTTTAATTTTACTTCATGTTTACTTTTCTTACATCCTGCCACTTGTTCCCCTTTTCTCACATAGGTTTAGTGATATCACATAGATAAACACATAAATAGATATACAACACTGAGTGACAAACACACAACACTGAGTGACAAACCATGGCATAACATACACACACACACACACACACAAACACACACACATAAATGAAAATAAAAACGGTGGTTGGTTCCTTAGTTTGTTGCCTTCCAAGGCCACCTTCTTGCTTCTGTAAGAAAGAGAGAGATCTGGCCTCTGCAAGGCCTAATTAATTACCTGAACAATTAATTTGTTTATGCACATTGGGTGACTCCCATAGTTAATTCAATAAACTTTTGTATAAAACCACATAGTTAATTCATAAAACGAATCACTGGAATTATATAAACATTGCCCTATACTTTCCCCTCACTTAATACTGTGAGAGCATGAACAGTACTACCATTGTAATGACTGCCTGCTCCTCTCTGGGATCAAATCATGCCAGAGGTCTGGTAAACAGAAGTTGCTGCATTTTTTTCTCTCCTGAGGAGGCAGGCAGTCCTTGCTGGGCTTAGCTCCTCCTTCTCATGAATAGGCAGGGACAAAGACTTTGATAGGCTGCCAGGACTTGGGGGAGGAGCTAACCCTGGCCTAGCAGCTCCAGATCTGTTCCTGCCTCCTCAGGAGATAGACACAGGGACAGCTGTCTCCGAGAGCATTTTTTTTAAAAAAAATCTCTTAAACAAAGAAGAAAAGAAGATTAACAGGCCAGAGGAGTGCTCCCTCGCCCCATAACTTTCCCCCGCTGAGGTGTTGAGCACGGGGCTCGAGGTTGAAGCAGTTCAGGGTGCCAGCTCCCTCCCCAACAAGGATGTCAGCATGGAAGTTTGAGTATTCCCAGGATGGCTCCCGCCTACCTCCTGAGAAGAGGGGGTGCTGGGATGATGAAGCAAATGTTCACCTGGCCAGGGAACATGCCCACGGCACCTCAGCAGTGTATGTGGGCACAACGGCACCGCAGGACACTGGAAGAGGCCCGCCCGAGGCCCGTAAGTACCACGAGTCACCAGGGCCAGTTTCCAGTGTCCGCAGCAAGCGGCACCTCCACCACGACCCCAGAAACACTCATGGGGGGTCCCAGAAGGGGAGGGCTAGTCATCTCCGGAACGTGCCAGTCCTGGCTAGGCCCACGTCCAGGCCCACCAGCCAGGCACGCTCAATAGCGTGAGTCCCCATTCCCGTGCAAACTCAGACAGAATGGGAACTCCAGGCGGTGGCCCGGCAGGCCCAGAGAGACACCCAGGCCAGCTGGGAAAGAGTGAAACACCGTTCTGGGTCGCCTCCAGGCCCCTTAGGAGGGACAGACACAGAAACAGGGAGGAGGCCCACCCCACCCCCAGTGGCAGTATGACTACCCAGGACATGATCCCCAATGGATCTACAGGGATTACTCCTGCAGCAGAGACAGGACACACACACACCCCAGCTACTACTCGGACAGAAGGAGGGGAGAGAGAGAGACCTCCTCCTCCTCTTCTTGGGGTCATACAGCCCCTTACACAGGGCTTCCTTCCCATCCAAGGAGACCAGATGGAGACGTGGTCCCCCCACAGGTCCTACAGTGGTTGGGTCAGCAACTCATCACCTAGGGCCCAAGCAGCGTTGCACACCTCCGGGGGGGGGGGCGTTATCTCTCATGCAGAGCTCAGCCGCCTCCCACGCGGGGGGGGGGACGAGGAACCCCATACCCATCCCAGCTCACCATGGGACAGATCTACTTCCCCTGAACTGGGAGCAAGGCTAAGGGGCAGAGGAGCCCTGGAGCACCCTGAATCAGGGAAAGATGAGAGTGAGCTCCAGGAGAGGGAAGGACAAGACCCTGTATCGGCAGGAGCCAGGATCTTCCCCCCCCAGAACAGTTTGAGTAGCCTCCAGGATAGGACTGACCCCCCCAACACACACACCCTTCTTCCCAAATGGAGGAAAACCTGATGAAGGATGCCTCCCTAGTGCTCCCTCAGGAAGAGGTGGATTCCACCCAGCTGCTCCTTCCCTCCTTATACCTAAGAATCCTCCAAGGGGAGTGGGAGTCCCCAGCCAAAGCAAAGGAAATTCATTCTACAGCCAAACAATTTTATTCCCTGCCGGCCTCACAGGAACCCGTGTTCCGTTTACCCAAGGTGGATGCAGGGGCATCGGATCTCTCCAAGGCTTCCTTGCTTCTCACTGACAGAGAAGGCACACCCAAGGACCCATTGGACAGGAAGGTAGAGTCATTCTTGCGTAGGGACTTCGAAGCAGCCTCTATAGCGTGCAGGGCAGCAACAACAAGCTCCACAGTGGCGATAGCAATGGTCCTGTGGATAAAGGACCTCAATGAGATGGCCACCTCAGAAGATATGCACAATGTGTTGAAATGACGCTCGGCAGAGGCGGCTTTCGCAGCGGACTCAGCGCTGGACGCAGCCCAGTTCTCAGCCTGAGCCATGGCAAACAGTGTGGCGACGAGACAGACAGTATGACTTTGCCCGTGGAAAGTGGACCTTCACGCGAAAATGGTCCTCACAGCCGCGCCCTACACAGGCGACAAGCTCTTCGGGGACACGATGGAGTGCATAATGACTAGTGAGCCAGAGAAGAAGAAGGCCCTCCCTGTTCCTCTGCCCAAGAAGGATAGTAGAAAGAGACCACCCTACCAACAGCCCTTTCACTACAGACCCCACTTCTGCGTGGGGGGGAACAGATCAAGGAACAGGAGATTCCCGTCGCAGGGGACAGAGGGAAAACAGGTTTAACCCCCAGACTAGGAGATCAAATAGATCAGACAGATCCAAGGCCCCCACCTCCTGACTCTCATGGGCAGGCGGGGGAGAGCAAGAAGCTAGGGGGTCGGTTGCAAGCTTTTTACCCACAGTGGAGGCACACCACCACAGACAACTGGGTGAGGGAAACCATATCAAACAGATATGCACTGGAGTTCCTTACCCTACCAAGAAATCTGTCCAGACAAACACCGGTGTCTCATGTACTGGAAAAACACAGACGCACCATAGCAGCCATTCGACATCTACTAGACATCAGGGCGGTGGAACTAGTTCCCATTGAAGAACAGCACTCCAATATCTACTCCATCTTCTTTACAGTTACAAAGAAGAATGGAGACATCAGGGCCATCCTGGACCTCAAGTGGGTCAACAGGTTCCTGAGGCCATGAAAATTCAGAATGGAGACACTAGCCTCCACGGTTCAAGCAATCAGACAGGGAGACTATCTCGCTTCCATAGACCTTAAAGAAGCATACCTGCATGTCCCCATTGGACCGGCACACTGGAAATTCCTTCACTTTGCTTACGCACAACACCATTTCCAATACAAAGCTCTCCCGTTCAGCCTGGCGTCATCCCTGAGAGTCTTCATCAAGCTACTCGTCATCCTGGTAGCTGACCTTAGGATGCGGGGAGTCCATATGTACCCGTATTTAGACGACATCCTCATACAGGCCTCCTCTCTCCAGGAGGGTGGGAAGGCAGTGGCATCCACAATCGAGACACTGCGCACACGTTGTTTCTGCATAAATTGGGAAAAGAGCTCCATAACACCGAGCCGGACACTACAACATCTCTGAGTCATCCTGGACACGGCCAGAAACAGACTGTTTCTGGCACCGGACAGGGAGATCAAGGCGAGACACCTGTTTGAGAACATCAGGAGGCACAGGACATCCAGCCTGCTGGCTCTAACGAGTGCCCTGGGCACCATGGTGTCTTGCATGGACTCGGTGGCGTGGGCCCGTTTCCATCTTCGCCCTCTTCAAACATTCCTGCTGCCACAGCAAGTGCAAATCACAGCTCGCCTCAACCCAACTGGTGGCTCCAGGCAAACAGGTACTCCATGGGCCGACCGATCCAGGAATCCAATCGGATAGCGGTCACTGTGGAAGCCAGCATGTCAGGATGGGGGGCGCACTGTCAGGAGTTGGTGGCACAGGGCCGCTGGGGTCCCGAGGACAGAGGAATGCACATAAACATCCTGGAACTGAGAGCTATATGCCTGGCCCTGAAAACCTCTCTCCACAGACTGAAAGGCAGACATGTTCGAGTGTTAACCAACACCACGTCGGCTATGGCGTATGTCAACAGGCAAGGGGGCATGAGGTCCAGGAGGCTTTTCCTGGAAGCAACTCCCCTACTGAACTGGGCAGAGCAGAACCTGGAGTCAGTGACAACGCAGCATGTCAGAGGGGAGCTGAACGTCAGAGCGGACTGGCTCAGCAGGGTGAACCTGGACCCAGGGAAATGGACTCTCAATCCCAAGGTATTCTCAACCCTAGTGGAGAGATGGAGAATGCCATACATGAATCTGTTTGCCTCCAGAGCCAACCACAAGGTGAGCAGATTCTACTCCAGACACAAGGAGTACAGGACGAGCGGCCTGGACACTCTAAGTGGCCTCCTCACCTACTCTACACGTTCCTGCCAGTACCTCTACTGTCCAGAACCCTGAGAAAGAGCTCTGCAGACAAGGCGGAGGTGATTCTGATAGCTACAAACTGGCCGAGGAGACCGTGGTACTCCTCCATCAGGGAGATCCTAATGGATAGCCCAATCACCCTGCTGCAGAGGCGGGACCTCCTGACTCAGGGTCCCATTCAGTACCAGGGCAACCTCAACTTGAGTTTGAATGCCTGGAGGTTGAACATGAGTACCTTAATGCATTCGGATACAATGACAAGGTGATTAAGACCCTGCTAGGAGTCAAAAGGATATACACCACCATGTGGAGGGCGTTCAGATCTTGGACGCTAGAATACGACGTAATCCCGACCAGGGCCACCATCACAGATGTCCTAGCCTTTCTGCAAGAGGGACTAGATAGAGGACTGAGCATTAGCACACTCCAGCGACAGGTGTCAGCTCTCTCAGGCGACCCTACCACGGTCAACCCAGGACTCACTAGGCGAGCACAGACGTGTAATGGTTTTTGAAGGCGACCGCAGGCTTGACACCACCTGCCCATCATCACGTCCCATCATAGAAGCTAAACGTTGACCTGGACGCTTTACAGGGACCACCCTTCGAACCTTCGCAACAAGTACCACTCAGGATCCTGTCTTTCAAAGTGGCCTTCCTCGTGGCCATTACATCAGCAAAAAGGGTGTCGGAGCTGGAAGCACTGTCGGAAGACCCCGAATTCTGCCGCTTTAACAAGGACAAGGTCATTCTGACCCTGCATCCAGCCTTCCGACCAAAAGTGGATTCCAGCTTCCAGTGAGGGCAAGATCTGGAGCTTCCCTCCTTTTGCCCTAATCCCTTGCACCCCAGGGAGGTCCTCTGGCACAAACTAGACGTTAGAAGGGCACTAAAGGTGTACTTAGATAGGACACAAGAGTTCTGAGTGGACTCCGCCCTTTTCGTGAGGTTTCGTCAGGGTTGCAAAGGGAAAAGGGTGTCGCCAGCAACTTTGGCCAGGTGGCTTAGGGGATGTATTGCCTTAGCCTATAAATCAAGGGGACTCAGGGTTCCTGAGGGCATTACCGCATACTCCCTTAGGTCTGCTTCCACTAACGCAGCGCTCCTTCAAGGGGCGTCGTTGGAGGACATTTGCAAAGCAGCTTCCTGGGCCTCGAAGCACTCCTTTACCTGGCATTATCTTATTGACAAATGGGCCTCTGCCAGGGCAGCCTTTGGACGAAGAGTCCTCACGTACCATAGCCTAGGAGGCCTATGGTACATGAGGGTGATTGGCCAGTGATCTGGAATTCCCACCCTTCTGGTGGAGATAGTTACTGCTTGGACACGTCCCATTAAGAACTGCCTGCCTTCTCAGGAGAGAGAGAAAGGAAAATTTGGTTCACTTATCAGGTGAATTTCCTTTCTTCTCTCCATGGGAGGAAGGCAGTCCGGCCCACCCAAATGAATCAGAGGCCTCAACCGCCGATAATTGATCTTCCCCAGAGCTCAAGTCCGAAGGGGAGTAAAGAAGTGTTAATAGTCCTTGTCAAGGATGAGAAATCAGGATTCAAGAGGGTTTCCTCTTTCCTTTGTCCTACCTAGAGTTAGGGTAGGAAGAGGGTCATCTATAAAATTTCCCCGCTAAGGATCCATGGGGTCTAGTTCGGGATAGTTCTCTTTATCAGTCCCCAGTTCACAGGGGGTTAAATTGGGGTTTTGTTAAAAATTCCTTAGTTTGGCAAGTCACAGATCTGGAGCTGCAAGGACGGGGTTAGCTCTTCCTCCAGGTCCTAGCAGCCTATCAAAGTCTTTGTCCCTGCCTATTCATGCAAAGGAGGAGCTAAGCCCAGAAAGGACTGCCTGCCTCCCACGGAGAGAAAAAAGGAAATTCACCAGATAAGTGAACCAAATTTTCCTCTCTCGCATAGCATTAAAAATACTACTGTCTGAGGGGATGGATTTTATGCTGTTTGATACTGATGGCAGCAATGATTTGCCAACATGGAGACAGACTGCATGGGGGAAAAACACAAACACTGCCTCCAAGGTCAGACCCCAGGCAGGAATCAGACATAATATTACCACAACCAGTGCATTTGAAATGAATACAAAGACAAGGATTCCTTTCTAGGACTTTTAAAATTATTATTATTATTATTATTATTATTATAAACATTTATGTAGCGCCAGTAGTATGACCTGGAATAGAAATAGATGCAGTCCCTGCCTGTGGCTTACAATCTAAAAGACAAGGAGGGGTAGACAGGGAGAGGGGACAGTGGGAGAGACAAGGGAGAAGACCAACAAAAAACAAACATTCAAGCGGATGCGAAGTCTCAGGTGCATGTGCTTGGCTTGGTTACAATCAGGTTGGTTGCAGCAGTCTGCAGAGGAGGGCAGACAGTGTGTATATGGGAACGACTAGCAGGCATTGGGAAAGGCGGTGAGGAAAGAGTGGGTCTTCAGGAAGGATTTGAAGGAGCAGAGGGAGGGGGCAGGGTGGATGTGGGTAGGGAGGGAGTTCCAGGCATGGGGGGCAGCGAGGGAGAAGGGTCAAAGGCGGTTAGGTGAGCAGGAGAAGAGGAGGAGAGTGAGGGAGGGAACAGAGGAGGAGCGGAGAGCACATGCAGGAGTGCATAGGGAGATTAGGTCCAAGAGGTAAGGGGGCTGTCTCTTATACACATCTAGATGTGTATAAGAGACAGGGTCAAAGGCGGTTAGGTGAGCAGGAGAAGAGGAGGAGAGTGAGGGAGGGAACAGAGGAGGAGCGGAGAGCACATGCAGGAGTGCATAGGGAGATTAGGTCCAAGAGGTAAGGGGGAGCTTGGTCGTGGAGTGTTTTGAACGTGACTACCAGGAGTTTAAACAGGATACGTTCAGGAAGGGGGAGCCAGTGAAGAGAGAAGAGGATTATCACTTCTAATCTGGTGTTGGTCTGGACACATTACAGGGACCGTGTCTATCTTATTCTCTGTAAAGCATCAGGTACATTGCTGGCGCTATATAAATGCTTATAATAATAATAATAATAATAATAAATATATAAGGCAGAAGGCAAAGAAGAAGGAACTGAAGGGATAGGGTGCCAGACTAAGTCCGAAACTTTTCTGACTGTATAACAAGCAGTCCAAGAATATCTTTCAATCTCAAATAAAGCACACTCAAAGAAAATAGTGCTTCCATGCTGCAGCAAGTTAGCACAGGGGTATATAAAGGAGGGATTCCTGCTTTTCAGCAACTCAAAGATTGACAAGATCCACCAGGACATTGCTTCCCACCCGTCTCCTCTCCCCGCACCCTCCCCACCCCCTCCCCCATCTCTCCTCTCCTCCTTCCCTCCTGCCTCCCTTGAGGAAAGCTCCTCTTTGCTCTCTTCCTCCAACCCCTCCACCTGCCCTCTCGACCCAATCCCCTCCCGCCTCCTGACCTCCTTTGCTCTCACTGTCACAAACACCCCCTTTTACATGTCATTAATCTCTCCCTCTCCACTGGCTCCTTCCCCTCCACCTTCAAGCATGCCACTCTCTCCCCCATCCTCAAAAAGTCCACCCTCGACCCTTCTGACCTCTCTAGTTACCGGCCGGTCTCCCTTCTACCCTTCGCTTCTAAGCTTCTGGAACGTGTCATCTACTCCCGCTGCCTGGATCTCCTCTCTGCCAACTCCTCCCTGGACCCTCTCCAATCTGGCTTCTGCCCCCTTCACTCCACTGAAACTGCTCTTGCCAAGATCAATGACTAAATGATTGTCACTAAATCTAAGCACCTTTACTCCATTCTTGTCCTCCTTGACCTCTCTGCTGCCTTTGACACCATCGACCACTCACTCCTCCTGGACTCCCTTCGCTTCCTAGGCTTCTGCAGCTTTAATCCTGTCTCTTATACACATCTAGATGTGTATCCTTGACTGGTTCTCCTCCTACCTCTCTGACTGCTCCTTTAATGTGTCTCTTCCCAATTCTAAATCCTCCTCCCTCCCCCTCTCGGGTGGGGTTCCCCAAGGCTCTGTCCTGGGCCCACTTCTCTATCTACACCTTGTCCCTAGGCAAACTCATTGCCTCCCACGGCTTCCAATACCAGCTTTATGCTGATGACACTCAACTCTCTCCCCACCCCGTCTCTCTCCCCATCTGTCCAAGCTCGCCCCATCAACTGTCTCTCTGATATCTCCACCTGAATGTCCCAACATCAGCTCAAGCTCAACATGGCTAAGACTGAACTCCTTATCTTTCCTCCCTACCCTTCCTCTCCCTCTTTCCTGTCCATCCTTATTGATGGGGTCACCATCCTGTGAGAGACCAGGAAGGACTCTCCAATGCACGCACTCTCGCCCCCCAGTTGCGAGGACACTTGTACTTCTAAATGGTCCCTCAGGGTCTTATATTGGCTACGGGAGAAGGCTACAAGAGCAGGTACCAGCCGAAGCTCATCATCGGGACTGGCGAAGGACAAAGTGACCACTCTATAAATCCACACTCCTTAGGGGACCCAGGGAAGGGGGGTGAGGTTCAGTGGTGGTTCAGGGGAGGGGTCACCGGGAGACCAGAAATCCACTAGGGTAGGGATAGGACACTCACACAGGAATAAGGGGATAAGGTAATAGGGGAAGGTCAAGTTCCACGTTCTCCCCAATCACTCGTTGTTCACACCCACTCACCCAGTTACTCACCTTGCTCTCACTGCACACACTCATCACTCTCGCAATCTAGATCTCGCGCTCCGCACTTCCTCTCCACAAACAATGCTCAAGGGCCGGTCTCATGGCACTGCGTCCGATCACCAGCAATGCAGCCTGCTTCTGTGGGGTTTAAATAGCCCTGCCCTATTGCCTCACCCGGATGCGTGCGGAATGCCGTGGTCCCGCTTCCGGGTCTATCTCAGGCATGCGCCGTGAGTCCTCGGTTGTCGGGGGACCCAGGGACGCTGAGCTTGTGCATGCGTCCTCTGGGTCAGGTGTCCCTGACATACGTGGAAGTGCGCCCGCGGGGGGCCGAGCGGCGCCGCCGGAGGCGGGGTATTCCCCGCAAGCATTGCCAACCCAGTATCCCTCCTCTTCCCCAACCCCGGGACCTGACAGTACCCCCCCCCCTCCAGGGTGGGGGCTAGGGCACCAGGTGGGGCCGGGCTTGGACGGGTAACAGGCGTGAAAGGCGCGCACCAGCCGTGGGGCGGACACGGCTGCCGTGGGTTCCCAGGAGCGCTCGGAGGGGCCAAAGCCCTTCCAATCGATAAGGTAAAAAAGAGTATGGCGTCTCCACCGGGAATCGAGGATGGCCGCAACCTCATACTCAGGTTCCGCCATCACATTTGGTATACCCACTGGGTCAGGAGTAGGCAAGGGGAATAAAGGAGGGTGAGCCGCTTTCAAGAGGGAAACATGGAAGGAAGGGTGGATACGCAGCGAGGGTGGCAATTGGAGCTGAAATGTGACGTCGTTAATCTTGCGAATAATAGGGAAAGGTCCAATAAAATGGACATCTAATTTAGCTGAAGGTTGGTTGGTAGGATAGTGTCGTCGGTCTACCCAGACCATATCTCCCACCTTGAAGGCCGGGGCCGGGCTCCGTCGACGATCTGCGTATTGTTTGTAACGTTGTCGTGCCGCGGTCAAGGCGTGACGTGCTTGTTGGTGGGTAACTTGTATCTTCTGCGCCAATGCCCCTGCCGCTGGAACTGACACGTCCACAAGCTCAGGAAAACACAATCGTGGGTGGTACCCGTAGGTAACAAAGAAGGGTGAAGTTCCAAGGGAAGCATTGGGGGTGTTGTTGTAGGCGAATTTGGCAATCGGGAGGTACTGGGCCCAATTATCCTGCAGATAATCACAGTAACATCGTAGATACTGTTCCAGCGTCTGATTTATCCGCTCGACCTGGCCATTTCCCTGTGGGTGGTAGGCCGTTGTAGGGCTCAAACGTACCTGGAGCGTAGCAAACAAGGCCTTCCAGAACCGCGATACAAACTGCACTCCTCGGTCGGTTCTAATTTCTGCGGGGAGTCCATGTAATTTAATCACATGTTGTAAGACCAGTTGCGCAGTCTGCACTGCTGTTGGAAGTCCTTTGCAGGGAATAAAGTGTCCTAGTTTACTGAAGTGATCTATGACCACCAAGATTGTGATAAACATATTGGAAGGTGGGAGCTCTACAATAAAGTCCATCACAATACGCTTCCACGGCCCCTGAGGTACTTCCGTAAGCTGTAGGGGGCCTTGAGGGCTCCGATGAGGAACCTTGGTACTCACGCATATGGTACACCCCTTCACGTACCTTTGAACATCCGTGCGCAAGGAAGGCCACCAATAGTGCCGCTGCAATAATTGGAGGGTGCTTCATTGTCCTGGATGGCCTGCCAAGGGAGCATCGTGGTGTGCCCACAGGAGACCTCGTCGTTCCCCGATTGGGATGGCTATCCTATTCTTGAAGTACAGCAGATTACGCTTGGGTTGAAGGCGTGGGTCCTTCTGTAGGTCGATATCTGTTTGGGAGTCGTTGTGAAGGCGTGTAAGTGACGGCTTCCATGTCCCGGCAAAAACTTGTGGTGGCAATAGCAGGAGTCCTCCATCTGCCGGTTGCTCCTCTACGTCTTGACAGCAGGAAAGGGCATCAGCCAACACGTTCTGGTGTCCTGGTCTATACTGCATAGAAAAATTGAAACATGCGAAGAACAACGCCCATCGCACGTGCCGTGCATTAGTAATTCGTGCGGTGCGAAGGTACGTTAGATTTTTATGGTCCGTGATAACCACCACTGGGTATTGTGCCCTCTCCAACTGCAGCCGCCTGCTCGGATAGCCAACAAATCTCTGTCGAGAATCGTATAATTCTGTTCGGCACTGGTAAGTTGGCACGAGTAGAAGGCGCGAGGAAGCAACGGGCTGCCTTCTGGTCCGGGTTGTAAAAGGACGGCTCTGAGTGCAGTGCTGGAGGCGTCCGTCTCCACGGTATAGGGCTTGGTAGGGTGTCAAAGGCCCTTTGTTGTTCTGATTCCCAGGTATAGGGGTTACCTTTTTTTAACAATCGAGTTAAGGGAGCTGTAAGGTGAGCGTAATCCGAGATATACTGCCGGTAGTAGTTGGTACTACCGAGGAATTTTTGAAGGGCTTTCACATTAGCCGGTGCTGTCCATTGTTCGATGGCCCGTACCTTTTGGTGTTGCATTTCAATCCCATGCAGGGTAATGACAAATCCTAGAAAGTCCACAGAGGTGACGTGAAAGATACATTTTTCCAACTTGCAATACAACTGATTCTGATATAGACGTTTCAGCACTATTTGCACATGTTGTACATGTTCGTGTTCTGTGTTGGAGAACACGAGAATATCATCTAAATAAATGATTACAAAGATATCCAAGATATCGCGAAACAAGTCATTCATCAGGTGCTGAAATGTAGTGGGGGCGTTGGCCAGGCTGAACGGCATCACTCGATATTCGAAGTGCCCATAGCGTGTGCGGAAGGCCGTCTTCCATTCATCCCCTGCTCGAATTCGCAACAAATTATATGCCCCCCTGAGGTCCAACTTGGTGTAAATCTGAGCTCCCTGCAGCCGTGTCAGTAATTCAGGTATCATGGCAAAGGGTAGCGATTCTTTATCGTAATGTCATTAAGACCTCGGTAATCCACGCATGGACGAAAAACCCCATCTTTCTTTGGCACGAAAAATATCGGAGCCCCTGCCGGCGACACTGAGTGCCTGATAAACCCTCGCCGCAGATGTTCTTCAAGATACGTCTTTAAGACCTTCAGTTCGGGCTCTGCCAGAGCGTAGATTCGCCCGTAGGGCGGCTCTGTGCCAGGAAGCAATCCTATGGGGCAACCGTAGGCCCGATGGGGCGGTAAGGTGGCTGCTTCCTGCTCACAGAAAACCTTTTGTAGGTCCCTATATGCCATAGGGAGGTCCGGCATAGTGGAGGCAGTTGACAAGGCCACGTCGTGCCCGTTCCGCGCGGGAGGAGGGGTTTGTATACAGTGCTCCTGGCAATATAGTGATGGGAACTTAACCCCTCCTAACTTCCAATCAATCTGGGGGTTGTGACGTTGCAGCCACAGTATCCCCAGGATGATGGGGAATAGCGGGGTACAGATGATATCAAACTGGAGGGCCTCCTGGTGGGGGCCAATATGCCCTTGCAACCCTTGCGTACAATATTCAATGGGCCCGGACACTAGAGGCGACCCATCAATCAAATGGACCACTTCCACATGGGCTCGAGGTTGCACAGGCAGAGCCCACTTTTATACCACCCCTTGGTCCATAAAGTTACTGGAAGCCCCAGAATCTATGAGGGCTCATTGGATAATAGAGCGCTCCGTCCCCCAGGTAAGAGTTAAGATTACCTGTAAGTGTCCCGATGGCTGGGTCGGAGGCTTGTCCTGCAGGGGTGATGGCATTCTTACCGAGGTGCCCCCTGGTCATCTCGGCCTTGATAGTTTCCCGTCAACCGACGCGTGGGTGGTAGTTGCGGGCAATTTCGGGCGAAGTGGGAAGCGCCTCCGCAATAGAAACACAGGCGGCCTTGTCGTCGTCTTTCCTTCTCCTCCACCGGGAGCGGTCCGCGTGATGCTCCTAGCTGCATGGGTTCCTCCGTCTCCGTCCTGGGGTTTTCTGGACATGCTGGAGGCGCAACCTAGCGGCAGGGAGGCATCCTGCGGCTTCCCTGTCTCTCTCGCCTCCTGTCTGCCAGCCGTTCATCAATCTGAATAGCTAGTGTGACCAGCTCCGCCCACTTGTCTGGCAGTGGCGTGTAGGCTAGCTGGTCCTTGATCTCTTTGCTTAAGCCCTTCCTAAACAACACCTTTAACACCTTATCTGGCCAAGCCAACTCCACCGCTAATTGTTGAAAATGGGCCACGTACTCTAACAGTGATCCTCGCCCTTGTTTTAACTCTAAGATAGCTGTTTCCGCATCTCGGACATGGTGGGGATAATCAAAAAGGAAGGTGAATTCCCTCTTGAAGGCAGCATAATCTCGGATCAAGGGGTCCTGACTTACAAGTAGGGGGGTGGCCCATGAGAGGGCCAACCCTTCGAGATGCCCTATCACAAAGGCCACTTTAGCTTGGTCGGAGGCATACGTACGGGGCTGAACGAAAAATGCGAGTTCGCAAAGAGCCATGAAGCCCTGAAACATTTTTTGGTCCCCCGTGAATTTAGCTATTTTTGGACCCTCAGGCTCACGGGGGTAGAACTCCCTGGGGCGTTCCTGTAAGTCCCGAATCTCCATGGCCAGGGATTGCAACCCCCATACTATGTCAAAAGGCCCCATCTCCCCCAGATTGGAGATCAAAGGATGAAGCCCCATAAGTCCCTCCTCCCTTACAGATGGGTCTTGTGCAGGGGCGGCGGGACCACCACCCTCGGCCCCTACGGAATCAGTGCCTCCAACTGCCCCATGCTCCATACCTCCCACCTCCCTAACTGCAAGGGGGAAGTGGGACACAGTCCCTTGGGTGCTGGTGATACTGTGAGAGACCAGGAAGGACTCTCCAATGCACGCACTCTCGCCCCCCAGTTGCGAGGACACTTGTACTTCTAAATGGTCCCTCAGGGTCTTATATTGGCTACGGGAGCAGGCTACAAGAGCAGGTCCCAGCCGAAGCTCATCATCGGGACTGGCGAAGGACAAAGTGACCACTCTATAAATCCACACTCCTTCGGGGACCCAGGGAAGGGGGGTGAGGTTCAGTGGTGGTTCAGGGGAGGGGTCACCGGGAGCCCAGGAATCCACTAGGGTAGGGATAGGACACTCACACAGGAATAAGGGGATAAGGTAATAGGGGAAGGTCAAGTTCCACGTTCTCCCCAATCACTCGTTGTTCACACCCACTCACCCAGTTACTCACCTTGCTCTCACTGCACACGCTCGTCACTCTCGCAATCTAGATCTCACGCTCCTCACTTCCTCTCCACAAACAATGCTCAAGGGCCGGTCTCACGGCACTACGTCCGATCACCAGCAATGCAGCCTGCTTCTGTGGGGTTTAAATAGCCCTGCCCTATTGCCTCGCCCGGATGTGTGCGGAACGCCGCGGTCCCACTTCCGGGTCTATCTCAGGCATGCGCCGTGAGTCCTCGGTTTCCGGGGGACCCAGGGACGCTGAGCTTGTGCGTGCATCCTCTGGGTCAGGTGTCCCTGACGTACGCGGAAGTGCGCCTGGGCGGGGGGCCGAGCAGCGCCGCCGGAGGCGGAGAATTCCCCGCAAGCGTTGCCAACCCGGTATCCCTCCTCTTCCCCAACCCCGGGACCTGACACATCCGCCCCGTTCCCCAAGCCCGTAGCTTGGACTTCGTCTTCGATACTCACCTTTCCTTTAAACCTTACATCGACTGTTGCCAAGTCCTGTCGCTTCGCACTCCACAACATTCTGTGCTTCAAGATGAGACTAGAATTTTCTTCCTGCCATGGTGCCCTCAAGGTTATTAGCTAGCCAATATCCATTACTCTGCATTATAAAAGGCCATTTGTTGTGTTGCAAGCTAGCACCTGTTTTGCTATTGAGATGCTTTGTTTATATCAACATTCCCTTCTTCCCTTCCAAACAATCTCTTTCTTGCATGGTTCAGCAGTTTTCCCACCACTGTGATCTGAGACTCCTGGGTTAGGCTTAGGTTGACTAATCTTGTTCTTGGCTTGTACCCGTCATGTTTTTCAACATGAATCAACATATTTCTACTTAGACTAATATCAGCACATATATTCAACACTACTTATATTCAATCTAATACTGTTACAAACAGGTGTACGCAGCTACTAAAATAATCTAAAAAGCAAGTTTACAATCTTTTGGTCAGGTGAGAATACAGTCATAACGCAATACCACGATTTGGGGCTATTGCTAGTACCTTACATTCTCTGATGCAAAAGAAGTTACCTGATAAAGTGGTGTGGACATCTGAGTGTCAAATAGCATTTGACCAACTGAAAAAGATTTTAACATCATGACCAGTTCTTAGGGCACCTGATTTTGAAAAACATTTCTTTGCTGCTACAGATGCCTCAGACACTGGGTTGGGCGCTGTCTTGTTACAAGAATATGAAGGCGTGAAACATCCAGTAGCCTATTTAAGCAGGAAACTTAACAACAGAGAAAGAAATTTGTCCTCCATCCAAAGAGAGTGTTTGGCAATAGTTTGGGCACTAGACAAAGTAAAGCCATACATATGGGGTCAGCCATTCAGTGTTAACAGATCACCTCCCATTACAATGGCTTCAGACTATGAAAAACTCAAATACTAAACTGCAAAGATGGAGTTGGAAGTTGCAAGAATATAACTTCAAGGTAGAATATATAGCAGGGAAGCAAAATGTAATTGCTGATGCTCTATCCAGAAAGTGCTGAGTTAGAGCTTAAGATAACATTATAATCTTGTGGAATAGGGGATAATATTGTGTTGTATAAATAGTTTTTATATACTTAATGGTTACCATAATGTTCTAAGAAAGTTCCAAGCTAACCTTTGGAAAGAAGGATAGCTTTCCACTTTAAAAATAAGGGAAGGGAAGTGTAACAGAAAGGTCCAGCTGTCAGCTAGAGACACATAGAATGTTTGGGAGAGAGTCTGAACAGCCAATTAGATTCAAAGGGTTTTGGAGAATGCTGGAGGTGAGAGGCAGTTGAGGTTAACAGCAGACTAGGCAGATAGGGGGGAAAAGGCTCTTAAAAGATTGGCTATAACTTGGTTGGTAATCAGTAACAATTTATCTTATATGAACAGGATTCACTAAAGACATTACTGAAGGTTTCTTTTTAGTTACTCATGTTGAGTCATCTGTTACTTTGTAATAAAAGAAAAAATGTTTCAACTGTTATAAAGAGGCTTCTTGCATTATTCTCCGAGGGAAGACTAAAGCACAGCTGTTACTATATTCCAGTGAAGAAAAAAGATTGTGCTTATCAGGATTGGTGACTGTCAACCCTATTCAGTCATAGAGGGATTAAGGTTATAGAAACATTCATAGAAGAGGGAGGTTTCCATAACACATATCATCAGACATAAAGCTTATTGTATTTACAAGAGGAAATACAATACACAGAGTTCTCTGTGAGGGAAGTAGAGGCTAGTGGATTAGATGGGGAGCTGGAAGCCAGGATTCCTGGATTCTCTGTGAAAGGGTTGGGAGTGGGACCTAGTGGCTTGGGGCAGGGCTGGGAACCAGGATTCCTCCATTCTCTGGGAGTGCAGTGGGGACTAGTGAGTAAGAGGACAGGGCTGGGAGCAATTAGTCATCTGTCCCATTCTCCCCAACCCAAATGAAAGGATATAGGGAAAGGAGGTGGCAGCTCACCCCCTCCTGTTCCCAGCTTCAGTAATGCCCCCAACTTGCAGAGGAAGAGGATTTGGGATGAAAGACCAAGGCAATATGTGGGTGCATGGAGCCTAATTTGTAAGGAAGCACAACATGCAGGATTGTATGTGGCAGCATGGGCCCTGGGCCGGGTAGTTCCCCTCGGGGTCAGACCCCCTAAGCAGCCAGGTCCACACAAGGAATTAGCTCAAGTCCATTTATCCAGCACTGCTATATTCCGCCACCATATATACACATTTACACAGTTCATACAGAGCTCCCTGCTCATACCAGTCCTCGTGGGCTCCTGGCTCCCTCTCACAGAATCTTGCTCACCCAGGCAGTCCTCTCTCTTGCTTCTCAAGCCAGTTTTCACCCTGCAACTGAGCACGTTAGAGGCTTTTAAGCTCCAGGCTGGCTTATCCCCATTCTGCCCAGGTGTGCCTCTGAAGCCCAGAGTTTGGCCTCTTAAAGGACCAGCACTGAATTGAGTCTCTGCTCTGCTACACTGTACAACTTCTTTACTGCTTACATGGCAAGACAGAAAATTTCTCAGGCTGACGCACTAGAATAATGAACAGCGTAACTGGAATTTCAGGATTTCAAAGGTTCAGTATGTGGGGCAGTCATGAAAAATCCTAAAATCACTGCAGATCCAACTCTTATGCACAGCTCCCCTCTACTCATACCATATACACATATTCACACAGGTCCACATATTCACACAGGTACCATACACACACACATGTGAATGCGTGTGTGTGTGTATGGTAACACACACACGCATTCACATGCACAATTCACACACACTCTCTCACACATGCACAGCTCCCCCACCAAACCCAAAACCTTGTGGGTCCTGATCCTGTAGTCAGATCTGTGTTAACAGATTCATTCACCAGAGTGGAGTTCCAGTGATTTAATTGATTTATTTAAATGTATATGGTGCTCTTCCCACAATGGCTCTGGGTGGCTTACAATCAATAAAACAATAATAAAATTCCTAAAAAAAAATAACCCACCCACCCCTCCAAACTCCCCCCCCCATCCCACCCAAAACCACCAAATAACCCCTATTTATCCCCATCCGCCAAATGCTATTTCAAATTTTTAAAGTCTTGCACCACCTCTGGAAGATGCCCAGGCTGGAGATTAAATGAACCTCCTGGGGAAGGGAGTTCCGCAGAACTGGGGCAGCAATCGAGAACATCCTCCTGCGCACCCATGGACAGGGCAAGCAGATGGAATTTGCAAGAGGGTTCCCTGGCTGACGCTAGGGGCCACAATGGAACATGGTAGGAAAGATGTTTTCTCAGATATATGGGTCCCAAACTGTTTAAAGGTCAAAACCAGTACCTTGAATTGTGCCTGGAAAGCTATAGGGAACCAGTGCATACTTTGGAGCACCAGTGTAATGTGCACCTGGTGACTTGTCCCCGAAAGGAGCTGAGCTGCTGCATTCTGTGCCAGCTGCAGCTTCTGAACAGCCATCAAGGGCAGCCCCACGTAGAAGCACATTGCAGTATTCTAGCTTTGAGTTGTGGCCAGATCCGAGTCAGAAAGAAAAGGCTGCAGCCTTCTCACCAGATGGAGTTGGTGAAAAGCACTTCTGGCCACTGCTGTAACCTGATACTCCAGGCACAGCAAAGAATCCAAAAGCACTCCAAGACTGCAGACCTGATTGACCAGAGGGGACTGGACGCCATCAAGAACAGGAGCCCCAATCCCCTCCAAGTCACAAGGTTGGCCAGTTATCATCACTTCAGTCTTGTCAGGATTCAGCTTCAATCAGCTTACCTGCATCCAGTTCTCGATAACAACCAGGCATTGAGTAAGCACCGAGACTGGGAGACCTGGGTTGGATGAAAAAGAGATGTAGAGCTGAGTGTCATCAGCATATTGATGGCATCTCACCCCAAACCTCCAAATGACCTTGCCCAGCAGCCTCAGATACACATTGAACAAGAAAGGAGACAGAATAGAACCCTGTGGGACTCCCCTGGGGAGGTGCCGAGGAGATGACGAGCAATAGCACTGAGACTGCGCTTGTGGCCTTGTTTGATGGCCTGAGAGTGGAACTGGAGAGGGGCTGTTCGACCCTGCTGGTTCTGCTTGATCTCTTTGCAGCTTTTGATACCATGAGGTGTTGATGATGTGTCTGTAGGACTTTGCCAGGGTGGGTGGGACAACTTTGCTGTGGTTCTGTTCATTCCTGGCTAATCGATCTCAGCGATTAGTCCTGGGGGAGTGTACTTCCTCCCCCAGAGGTCACCCATGTGGGGTTCCGCAGGGTTCCATTCTGTCCCCCCTCTTGTTCAATGTGTATATGCAGCCGCTGGGCGAGGTTGTGTGTTGGTGTGGGGGTACGTTGTCATCAATATGCTGCTGATACTCAGCTGTACCTCTCCTTTTCATCTGACCCGGGCTTGGCAGTCTCGATGCTTTCCCAGTGTTAGGCAGCTGTGGGGAACTGGATGAGTACTAGTCAACTGAAGCTGAGACAGAGGTGACAGAGGTGATGCTCGCTGGTGGGACCAGTGATCTGGGTGAGGGGGGTTCTCCCATCATTGATGGGGTCTGCCCGGTGTTGTCAACTTACATTCAGATCTTAGGAATGCTCCTGGATCCGCAGTTGCTCATGGATGTCCATGTGTCAGCTGTGGCCAGGAGTGCTTTCCACCAATTACATCTGGTGTGGTGGCTCCATCCATATGTCTCGGACTCCGATCTTGCACCGTCATCCAGGCATTTGTCGCCTCGAGGCTCGATTACTGTCTGGCAGCTGGTGCAGAATGCCGCTTGCCCATCTGGCTACAAGGACGAGTTGCTGGGAGCACATTCATCTGGTGCTCTGGACTCTGCGCTGGCTGCCTATTGTTTTCCAGACCCGATCCAAGGTGCTGGTTTTAACCTATAAAGCCCGGAGACTGATGGAACCAGAGCAGTTCCAGAATGCTCTGGGGGAGGTACCCTCTGATCTTGACGACCGCTTGCTCAATGACCGTGTGGCATTTTGGAATACCTTGCTGAACCAGATGGCTCCTAGGTGTCCACTCCCTGCGCGTCAGCACTGCAGGCCTCCTTGGTTTACTGAGGATCTACAGCAGCTGAAGTGGGAAGGGCGGTGGTTGGAGTGACAGAGGCGCCGCTCTCGTGTTGAAGCTGACAAATTGCGACATTAGAGTTAGTTTACGAGCTTATACTGTGACTGTGTGGGCAGTGAAGGCGTTCATAGCATCCGCGAAGTCTTGTCCAGCAGAACTTTTTGGGAGGTGAGGGGGCTGGTCTGACTGGCCTCCCTCTGCCTGGAACTGGAATCTTCTAGTGTCCACTGTGACGTGTTTGTTGATTACTTCATGAATAAAATAGCTCGTATTCACTACAATTTCAACACCACGTTTATTACAATAGAAGAACCAGAGGTAATAGAATCCCCGCCGTATCTGGTTTTGTGGAATCCATTGATGCAGAGGATGTCTTTGGGGCTGTCAGAGCCACCTCAGACTCGGACCCGTCCTGGCTGGTTAAGGCGAGCCGGGAGATGTTAGGGCCATTGTTGACTGGGGTGGTCAGTGCCTCCCTTTGGGAGGGCAGAGTGCCAAGCTGCCTCAAAGAGGTAATGGTGTGGCCTCTGCTCAAAAAACCTTTGCTTGACATGGACTCCCTCGCCAGATATCGGCCGGTCTCTAACTTTCCTTTCTTAGGAAAGGTTATTAAGTGGGTAGTGGCCCGGCAGCTTCAGGAGCACCTTGACTGCATCGGGTTTCTTGATCCCTCACAGGTTATGGCACTGAGACTGTGCTTGTGGCTTTGGTCAACTACCTTCACTGTGAATTGGATCAGGGTCACTTGACCCTGCTGATTCTGTTAGATCTGTCAGCTGTGTTTGATACCGTTGACCATGGGATGTTGGTGACTCGTATCGATGAAAAATCCATTCTCATGCTGTTGTTAAAATCTGTCAGAGTTCATTATTGATCTCAAAGTGCAGAGAGAGAGAGAGAGAGAGAGAGCAGCACTGAATCCACGCAGGGAAACAGACTGGTCTGCTCCTCCCAGAACGCATAGGTATTTTATAGGTTACAAAGATACAACAGATACAGAGATGTCCGTTAAAGACAACGTCATACAATAATGGGAGGTTACTGCAATTGTTTACCTACTAAGCAAATTATTCTCAAAACAATATAAGCTAGACTGTTTATAAAGTAAGGTGCCTAAACAAAGCTAATTAACTAGCACAGCTGCAAGGCCATTTTCTACTATCTGCTGTAAGGAAGAACAGAGTGGCGTCCTTCTGTCCAATGTTTATCATGCATGAAGCTGTTTCCCAGACCTTGCTGTGTGGAACAGAACTCAAACTAGCCTCATGATTATTTCTATCTAACAGGCTAAAACTCACTTCTGTTAAGAATGAGTATTATCCAGCATTCATCTGTCTTCCATTTTGTGCTACCTTCCTTTGGCTATGTGTAGCTTAATTCCATAGGGTCCCTTATAAAAATTTCCCCACAATCCCTTCCTTTTGTGACGTTGAAGGCACAACAACCTAATTTTTAAACCCTTATGGATGTTAAGCCATCAATCTCTGCTTGCTGAGTTTGGAGATCTGCATACATGTTATAAACTTGGGTACTTTGCCTTTGGTTCAAGCCTTGTGAAAGTCGTTTCGCAGTGCTATTTAAGCAGCATCTAATAAACCTTAAAATTAATTGAATGCATAAAATAAGCCAAACAACACAACAAAAGCAAGCAAAACAATATAAAAATTTGAGAGCCGAAGCCTCCAAGCCAGGCCCAAAGGGTCAATTGATCTGTTTGATGTAACTGGGCTACTGCTTGTTTAATTCAAGCAGGTTGATCTAGAATAGAGCCAGAGTTTTCTGTGATGTAAATTTATTTTTATTTAATATTTATTTAATCAATTTATACCCCGCCCCTCCTGCCATGCAGCCCGGGGCGGCTTCCAAAAACATTAAAATACAATAAAACCATTAAAACTCTCATAAATATAATAAAATATTAAAACAGGGCTAAGTTATAAATATAAAACCAAAGTAGGTGGGGGAGCTAAAACACCTCACCCTACCCACCCTCCCTCCCAAAGGCCTGGGCGAACAGCCAGGTCTTACAACTTCGCCGGAATGTTACAGGCTAGGGGCCAGGCGAGCTTCCACCGGAAGGGAGTTCCAAAGCCACGGCCCAACTACCATAGCATTTTTCACAAACATAGCATTTTTCCCAATCAGAGCGCATACACCCCCTTTGCTGGCTAGGATGCAGTCTAGGGCTATGCAGTTTTGCAAAACCATCTGCCTGATATTACCCCTTTCATTGACCATGTTGTTAAAGCCTAGGGATGTGGCATTAGTAACTTTTTTTAATATTCCAGACATGCACTGTATTTCTCACATAGAGAAGGTAACTCCAATTCCAGGTATGGTGATACCCCAATATTCTGGGCCTCAGTGATTTCCCTTTGGTTATTCAGTTTACCTTGACAGGTGTCGAATGATAGGGACAATAGCTCCAACCAAACAAGATCCCTCCCACCAGGTGGCAATTACTTATAGGCCTTGTTTTCACAAATGAAATAGTGTTCAATAAGGGCAAGGGGTTCCGTCATATAGGACAAGGAGGATTGCATAATGTGAAGTCCATAATAGCTGGAATTCACTAAAGGAACTTCCATTTAAAGCCATATATCCAGTGGAATTTATGGTGAATTTTCTAGTTACAAATGCTGTACCCTACCTTGACCCCTTCCTTGTGTGCATATCTTCCTTACATAGACCTATTGGACTGAAAACCATATTCTCCCTGCACTTTCTTGGCTAGGTGAATGTATTCAATATTATTGTGACCTATATTAGTCCATGTTAATTCCTTGCCTGGAAATGGAGTGGTCACCCCTTGCACTATTTGAGAGGCATTTAATACTACAGGAATAAAAATATCTTTCAAAAGCACAAGGGTAAATGGACCCAAATTTAACATTTAAACACAAAAAGAATTATAGCTATTCAATTATAACAAAAACATTAACACTGTGCACTAGGCATTTATTATTAGTGTGTCAGTGTGCAAAGTTCTTTTGCCTTCTTCTCAGGTAGGCCAGGACACAACAGCAGTGGCAATGATGATGCAGACCTGTAAGAAAACAAAGAGCTGGATCCAGTAGGAAAATCGCCCAAGAGTCTTTTCCTCTACTTCTGAGGTGATAATGGTGACACATCTTTGCTCTTGGGTTGTAATTGCAAATCCTCTTCTCTTTGTAGTGGTAAATCCTCTTCTAGTACAGGTGGCAGGGAAGAGGTTACTAGAACATTACCCTGCCCCTCTGACCTTATTTCTACAGGTGCAGGGGTCCTTTTGCAATGGGAGGTGTGAATCCAGGATGAAAGTGCCTGGGACTCAATGTCAGTGTTTGGTGGCAAAAGTACTTGAAAAAGGACTCACCAATGCAGCTTGAGAGGTGCTTTTCCTTGGAGGCTTGTGACATGGCCTCAGTTACCATGCTGCAGGTTTTACAGGGTCCTTTGGGGAAGGGCTTCTTGACTCTGTAAATGAAAGTCTTGACACACTTCATTAGTTCTTGGCATTAGGACAGCACAGTTTTATTAGTCAAATTGAGGATCATTTCAGTTGTGGTGGTATAGTTTTATGGGCCTTCCCATCAGGATTTGTAAGAGGTGATATACCAGTCTTTTGATGCAAGATGATCTCATATACAGAAGGGTTAAAATCAAAGTTCTTTACCAACTGAGGTTTGCTTTATGAAATATTTATCAAAATGGAATTTTATTTATTTATTTTATTTTATTTTATTTATTTCATGCATTTCTACCCCGCCCCTCCTGCCATGCAGCTCGGGGCGGCTTCCAAAATATCAAAAAGATAAAATCAATTTAAAAACATACCAACATATTATAAACATTAAAACAGGGCTAAGAACAGCATAAAACCCAAAATAGGTGGGGGCACTAAACACCTCCCACCCCACCCCTCCCTCCCTCCCAAAGGCCTGGGCGAACAGCCAGGTCTTACAGTGTCGCCGAAATGTCAACAGGCTAGGGACCAGGCGAGCTTCCTCCAGAAGGGAGTTCCAAAGCCGTGGCCCCACTACCGAGAATGCCCTCTCCATCGTGGCCCCCCGCTTACTGCTTACTTGCAAATTGAAAGTGGTCTGAGCAGTAAAGGTTCTGTTGGATCCTCAGGGCCTTGTCAGCCCCCTCTGGCCCGAAAAATGGGCAAGCCCACCATTGCTACCAGGCAAAACAATCCCAAACCATGGGATAAAATTCTTTGAGAAAATCTTTCTGTTCTGATTGTAAAATTATTGCACACGAATATGATTTTTTACATCTAGGACACAGACACACAAGAACCAATGCACAGTTAACTAAACACACCTAAGTAACTGTATACATTCTATTTAAAATGCAAAGCCTAACAAATGGGGTAGGCCTGAACATACTGCCAGGCCACAAAATGCAAGGCATGAGGCCTGGACTCAGTTCATATAATTTGTGGCATTCAGACAGTAGGGATCAGCTTAAAGAAGCTGAAGGACCTAAAAAAACAAAGCTGCAAATAACACACAAGAATAGATAACTTTATATCTCATTTTTCATTCATTATACCCCCCTTTTTGCTTAAGCTACACATAGCCAAAGGAAGGTAGCACAAAATGGAAGACAGATGAATGCTGGGTAATACTCATTCTTAACAGAAGTGAGCTTTAGCCTGTTAGATAGAAATAATCATGAGGCTAGTTTGAGTTCTGTTTCACACAGCAAGGCCTGGGAAACAGCTTCATGCATGAAAAGCATTGGACAAAGGGAACCCACTCTGTTCTTCCTTACAGCAGATAGTAGAAAATGGCCTTGCAACTGTGCTAGTTAATTAGCTTTGTTTAGGCACCTTACTTTATAAACAGTCTAGCTTATATTGTTTTGAGAATAATTTGCTTAGTAGGTAAACAATTGCAGTAACCTCCCATTATTGTATGATGTTGTCTTTAACGGACATCTCTGTATCTGTTGTACCTTTGTAACCTATAAAATACCTATGCATTCTGGGAGGAGCAGACCAGTCTGTTTCCGTGCATGGATTCAGTGCTGCTCTCTCTCTCTGCGCTTTGAGATCAATAAAGAATTCTGACAGATTTTACCAACAGTGTGAGTATGGATTTTTCCTCAACAGTTTGGTGCATTGACAGGGAAGGCTCTTAGCCCGGCTGGTTCCAGGGGGGGCTGCGGACCATCTCTCTCCCACCTTCAGTTGCCAGATAAGAAAAAGGGACCTTTTGAAATCCCTATGGAGGTGTGGGTGAGGTGCTGTCTGTGGTCTCTGGGAGTCAGACCAGTGGGCAGATGCCTTCTGAATCTGAGTGGTCAGATCTGTCAGACATTCTTAGTAGTGTAGATATTAAGTAGAGTAGGTGGAAGAGACTAGTCAGTGAAGAAGTTTAGTGGATCCACTGAATCCTGCCAAGGGGGGCGATTCTAAATACATATGTAAAATCCATGGGGGTTGGAAATCCTGCCAGGAGAGGGGGTTTCTCAATACTTGTGTAAGAATCCTGCCTTAAAAGGAGGATTTTTGTGATGTGTATGTTCTGTGAATGTGCTACCCTGTATGTGACCACTGATGGAGTCTGGGACTAAGCTGAATGTTGCATAGCAAGACTGCCTTGAATTGGGATAGCTGCCCTGAATTGGGCTAATTGCCTACCTGAAGGGGTGGGTAATTTTGCGAATGTGCACCTCTGTGGATTCCTGTGATTTAGTAGTGAGAGTGTGATTATTTCCCCCTCTCAGTTTTAGCTAACTGAGGGTGATTTCAGACGTTACGGGCGGGCGGTTCACCACAGTGAACCCCCGGGGGGGTGAACATCACAACCATGGGCCGGGGTGGGAAAACGACCCAAATAGGCGTGACGGGACTGGGACCACGGCCGGGAACCGGGTCGAACCATCACGGACCGTGGCAGCACAACAGACGTGCAGCCAAACCCCTGCCATGGTCAAAACACCCAGAAGGCACCGGGCAGGGGCGGGACACAGACATGGCCGCCTGAGGGCAAACGAAGCCAAAAGGCACACAAGGGAACGCCCACACAAGGGAAACGGGAAGGGAGGGGGGAAGAGGGAGAACAGGCTGACAGGCGCCACACACAGCACACGCACACACACACACACACACACAGAGCGGAC
>QEPC01001011.1:662150-684705 GCA_003113815.1 Sphenodon punctatus | reverse complement strand
GGGCAGAGTGAATGACCTTGGCAGCGGAGTTTTGGATTGCGATAAGGGGGGACAGGTGAGAGCAAGGGAGTCCAGCAAGGAGGAGGTTGCAATAATCGAGGTGAGAGATAACCATGGCATGAACAAGGGTTTTGGCCGAGGAGGTAGAGAGAAAGGGGCGGATCCAAGCAATGTTATGGAGGGCGAAAGGATGGATGGTGACTCCATTGATGCAGATGGGCAGGTTAGAGGAAGAGGAAGAGGAGGGAGGAAAAATGAGGAGTTCAGTTTGTGACTGAGAAAAATGGGGACTGGAGGATTTGAGGAGCTCTCTGCCCTGCCAAAAGGAAGCCCAGCTCGGTATATCTCAACCCTGATCAGGTTTGCATACCTGGTACTCCAGCAGTTTCTTTGTAAATTGCCTGAGGGCACTGATGAGGAGACTTCTGAAGTAGATTTTTGCAGCCCTGCATTCCTACCACCTTGTCATCCAAACAATGCTGGGATGCCCCAACCAAAGCAGCCCCAGAGAGCTCCGGAAGCTCCGGAAGCATACCTGCCACCTCTATCAGGGTTTATGCAGACAGTTACTCTTCCCGATAGTATTGGAAGTGCAAGTTCTTTTTGCCTGCTCATGAAGCATTTTCAGTGGTGTCAGCTCCCTTGCAGGCACAGGCTGGTGCATCACTGAGTTCTCACACCGTTAGTTTTACTATTGGGATCAGCTGCTTTTAATCCTGTTTCAGGCCATACTAGTATTAATTGGCTCTTATCATTTGGATAGCTCTGCTTGTTTTTAAAAGGGAGGCTCCACAGGTGTGCAGAGCAATTAAATAAGAAATTAAGAACTGCCAGTAACTTGGTTTTAAAGAAAAGCATGCTGCTACTTTAGCCTGATCAGAATCCATTGCTGAAGAAGGGGAAGGGGCAACAAGGAGGTGAATTATAGTATGGGTCTTGACTTTTAAAACCTGAAAGACACCGCTTACCACTATTGTGGCCAACTGGAATGTTGGGAAGCGGATGTCCAATTCAATGTGACCTATTGGACCGAACATTTGACTCTTCCACCTCTTTCTCTTGCCCAGATTACCAGCTCCTGTCCAGGCACCATCAGACATTTTTTCCTGCTTTATATTGGGGCAGCCTGAAAAAGCTGTGAATGTTTTCATTTTATAGTAAGCCAATTTGGTCTCTTTTGTTATAATTGTGTGTTGTAGTTTGTTAAGGATTCAAGGCAAGGTATTGCCTGCTGTTTCATCATTTTCATGATTTCAGCATGATTAAATGAAGCACTGTTGTTTGCTCCTGTCTCCTGTGACTTTTGTACTTCTCAGTACTCCTATAGTTTAATGTGGATTTAAGTGTGTCCTGTGTTTATGCCATGGTTGTTGTCCAGTTAAAGTTGTGTTGTATGCTTGTGTGCTTGTTCATATGAAAAAAGGTGATGTTAAACTAACCAGGAGAAAGGAGCAAACAACAATGCTTCATTTACTCATCATGCTGAAATCATGAAAATGATGCGGGACTGTTCTTGAATGGTTCTACTCCTTCCTGGCCAGAAAGACTCAACAAGTGGTGCTCAAGGAATATTTTTCATCACCCAGGACCTCTTGTGTGGAGTCCCACAAGGTTCCATTTTGACTCCTCTCCTGTTCAACGTGGATATGCAGCCTCTGGATGAAGTCGTGAGACGGTTTGGTTTTCGGTGTCCTCAATATGCTGATGACACCCAACTCTACTTCTTCTTTTCATCTGACCCAGACCCGGCAGTCTCGGTGCTTACCCGATGTCTGATGGCTGTGGGGGATTGCATGACGGCAAGCCGACTAAAGCTGAATCCTGACAAGACGGAGTCTTAGGAAAGGTGGTGGGGTTGGCATCCCCCATCATTTAAGGGTTTCGCCCCACCCCACTTGGTTCCCCAGGTTCATAGTCTGGGAGTGCTTCTCGATTCCCAACTCCGCCTGGATATTCAGGTGGGAACTGTGGTGAGGAGCATGTTTCACCAACTACATCTGATGCAACAGCTTCGACCGTATGTCTCAGACTCTGACCTGGCCACTATCATCCATGCTTTCATCACCTTAAGACTGGACTATTGTAACACACTCTACGTGGGGCTACCCATGGTGACAGTTCGGAGACTGCAGCTGGTACAGAATGCGGCGGCCCTAACTCCTTATGGGGACAGGCCGCTGGGAGCACAATACATCTGTTCTCTGCACTGGCTGCCTATAGTCTTCCAGGCCCAATTCAAGGTGTTGGTGCTTACCTTCAAAGCCCTATATGGCATAGACCCTACCTACCTGCGGGATCGCCTCACCCTCCAGTTTCCACCTCGCTCTCTGGTCTCAGGAGCGACTATGGAGAGGGTGTTTGTAGTGGCTGCGCCAAGGCTGTGGAGCTTCCTCCTGGCGGGAAGGAGCAGAACCACTCGAGCAGTCCCACGCACTCCCTCCAGGTCCCACAGTCTTGTCAACACCTCGTGATCAACTGTATCAAAGGTCGCAGAAATATCTAATAAGATCAACAGGGTAGAATTCCCCTTATTCATCTCAAAGTACAGATCATCGACCAAGGCCACAAGCGCAGTCTCCATGCCATACCCAGGATGAAAGCCTGACTGAAACGGATCTGGGAATCCGATGGCATCAAGACAAGCCTGGAGTTGTCAGGCAACCACCGTTGAATAACCTTCCCTAAAAAGGGAAGGTTAGAGAAAGGACAGACTCTAAGCTGGCTGGGGAGTCAGTGTCCAAGGATGGTTTCTTAAGCAGGGACTGGACCACTGCAGTTTTAAGGGTGTCAGACACTCTCCCCTGCTGTAGTGAGACATTGACAACCCCAGCCAACAATGGCCCCAATGTTTCCCAGCTGGCTTTCACCAGCCAGAACAGGCAAGGATCTAGTTCACAACTTTGCCCTCATTGCCCCCAAGCACCTTCTCCATATTGGTGGGCAATACCAATTGAAACTGATACAAATAAACAGGACAAGACTGAGCTTCCAAACCCCCAAACTCTGACCCTACAGTTGAAAAGGCAGCACCCAAGTCGTGGTGAATATGAGCAGTTTTATCTGCAAAGTAGTTAATACAAATGTCACAGAGGGAAATTAAATTTTGGATTTAAATGGGTTTCTCCCAAGACACAAGGGCCCAAACAGCATAACCAGACTCCTAGGGGCAGAATGTAGGAAAGGAGCTGCTTTGGGGAAACTTCCCAGGGAGGAGGGCAATTTATCCTTCACACCTCAGTCCCAGACACAGGAATCTAACTTTACCTCTCTCTGCCACGTCCCTGGGTGCCAGGGAAGTCTGTCTTTGGGGGAGGGGGGAAGCAGGGGATGGATCTGGGCAGGGCTGAGAGCCTAGCCCCTCTCTTCCTGACCCCAGTAGTTCGAAAGGCAGGTTGTGATGGGGGGACTGTACTACAAGGATTTAATTTGTGGTGGGGGTACGTGCTGTGAGCAGGTGGATCCTCAGGGGAACATCCCAAGATTGACTGTGAGTTAGAATTTCCTTGTGTGTAGACCCTGGATGGGTGGGGAAAAAAACTTGGACATCACTCTGGGTGTGAATTTAGTTGTTGTTGTAGCAGCTACAAGCCTGACAAAGCAAAAAAAAAAAACAACCACCACCCCAGGCTGTATCCTTTAGCACGGCACTAAAAGTAGGGATGCCCCAGACAAGCACATCCTCCAGGAGTTCTGGCTCCCAGCCACCCTTGCTCTAACCCACTAGCTCCCCCCTCCCCTCCTAGGCAACCCAGGAGTTCTGGCTTCCAGTCGTCTGCTCTAATCCACTAGCCCCCACTCTGCTCTTGGAGAACCCACGAGTCCTGACCTCCAACTCCCCTGATCTCACCCATTAGCCCTCACTTCCCTCCAGAGAACCCAGGAGTCCTGTCTCCCAGCCCCCCTTTCACCCACTAGCACCCACTCCCTTCCTAAAGAACCAAGGAATTCCTGGCTCTGAGCCCCCTGCTCTAACCCATTAGCCTCCAGTCCATTTGGCTTTGTCACTGTTACCATTTTCTCACTGCTCCCTCCTGTTAAAAATCCCTGACTCTGACATTTTACTTCTCATGGATGTCCCCCCCACATCCTCCTCTCTTAGTTTTCAAGACAGTTAACCCAGGAGTCCTAGTTCTCTGCCCCGCCCCCTGCTCTAACCCACTAGCCCCCACTCCCCTTTAGGCCTTTCCATTAATATCTCATCTTCCACAGGGTCTGTAGATTCAGTTCCTTTTTGTGTCATGTTTGGGAGTCCCCCTGCATCAGATCATACTGTTGGTTCCTCCCCCAGGTGTCATTTTGGGGGTGTGATATCATCAACATTAATCTCTAATAACTTTTTTCTGGAGAGACTAGAGACTCCCTGATTGCTGGTGCCATGTCAGGGGGAGGGGGTGTGTCCCTTTACCTTGCCAAATCATTGGTTTTTCTGTGTGTGGTAGTTTCCTGGGTGCTTGGAAATTGGGGTTTTTGCCCACTAGCTCATCTTGGGGGGTGGGTCAAATCACAGCCAAAAAAAAAGCATATTTGGGGGCAGGGATGTCTCCTTTATCAAACAATGGTCTTGTTTTACTCCCAAGGTGCCCCCCCCCCCCCCCCCCCAATTTTCAAACTGACCGCTGCTGGTATTTTTGCCCAGTAACACAGCTTGGGAGGCATCAGATTGCAGTTAAAAAGCATATTTGGGTTTGGTTGAGTCTCCTTTATCAAATGGTGGTCTTGTAAAAAAAACACACCCCAATTTTCAAAATGGCCACTGCTTCACTTGCTAGTTCATTTTTTAGTGTTTTCAGGGGTTCTAGGTGTCAGAAAAATTAAAATATTGGATTTGGGGGGAAGCCTCAAGCGTGCTAGGCCCTTTTAAAATGAGCGCCGCACACTTGCACCTAAAAATCACACGCCTGTGAAAAAAAGCGGGGTTTAGATGTGCGAGGACGTTCTTTTTTTAAAAAAGCGTACGCACTATAAGGTGCATCCCTGTACGTCTAAACCCTCTTTTTCACAGACACGTGATTTTTAGTTGCAAGTGCATGCTCATCTAAAAACATCCCTAGTCTCAATAGAGCTGGTGTTACCAGATCTTTCTGATCGGCTTGCTCTTTGTCACAATTTGGCTCTGAATCTGAGCTTCTCAGATCCACAATCTGTACATGGCTGCTTTTAACCAGGGTGGCTTTATCTCATTTTTTTCTCTCAAATTCCTCTACCAAAAAAGTCAGTTCCTGGTTTGTGTCAGCCGTGGCGGCTGCTTCCCGGCGCAACGGCTGTTCCTAGAAGCGAGGGGCCCCGCCCCCACCAGCACAAACCCTGCGGAGACATCTCCGCAGCCAACCAGGACTCCTGCACGCACTAACGTGGCGCCGACAGCTGAACCACCCCACGACACAGCGAGGCTCCGCCCCCTGTTGCGCCGATCCGCACGCCTCCGGGAGCGTGTAGAGGGCGGGACTTCCTCTTCAAAAGCCGGCCTCACAGTAAGCTCTGGGCCGGTGAACAGAGCTTGTGTAAGGGCTTGCATGAACTAGCCCCCCTGCCTGAAAGCTAAGTTAACGTATTGGTACTAAAATACTCCTGTGTGTGTCTCCCTCTGTCTGCCTCCATGTTCCCTCTCCTTCCCCCCCCTCCTGGTTTGACGTGATTCAAAGTGATTCCCTGTATTGTCTTTTGTCTGCCTGAACCCCTGTTTCCTGTTGTTCCCAGAGTGCTTGAGTGGGTAGTGTGAAGGGGCCTGCGGGCCTGGCGTTTCTTCCCCCTCCCTGGGCACCTTTTTCTCCCCTACCCCTCTCCAGTGTGCAAGCCCTTATACTCCTGTCCCCTCTACCTCGGGTCCTTGCCTCAATCACCCTACACCAGCCCCCACAGTTCCTCCCATCCCCCTGTGGTGTGCCAGAACCCTGCCTAGCCAAAAGCTCTGTGCCCTATGATGATAGGGGCCTAGGTTCCAGGTGCGAAAGCCCACGGAACGGCCCATATACTATCCTGACGGGCCTCCGGGACCCCCATCGAATACAACAGAGCTCCCAGAGAGTGTGTGGTGCGCCTGGGCAACCCTCGTCCTCCCTTCCTTTCCCCTCCCCACTGACAGATTCACCGACACGTACGCGCTCCTTCCCCTCCTGGAACCATGGACGTGGCGCAGGAAGTTGGGAAACTCGTCCTTGCAGTACAGACCCTGGCCATGCAGATAAAGGATCTGCAGGAGCAGCACACGCAACTGGCTACTGCTGTGGCACAGCAGCAGGCCGCTCCCCCTCCTGCAGCAGCGATGTTGGCACCCCCTGCGGTTGCCAATGCCGACGAGGCTGCCGCCCCAGCCCCTGTAGTTGGTCCTCTTGTTCCACTACCCCTTGGGTTACTGAGAGAACCACGAGGACCACGTATTGACAAATTTCAGGGAGATCATAAGGCTTGCCAAGCCTTTTTAGCCCTCTGTGACCTCACCTTTACTACCCAAGCCGCCACCTACCCCACAGATGAATTAAAGATTGCATTTGTGATTGGAAACTTGGGGAGTGTAGCCCGGGAATGGGCCACTAATTTATTAACTAGCAAGAGCCCCCTTTTGACTAACTACCAGGACTTTTTAAGAGAGTTTTGGTTCTTGTTTGACCACCTGCATCGCCTGCGGGACGCTGAGACAGCCATTCTGACCCTACGCCAAGGGCGAATGCCCCTCATAGAATATATAACACAGTTCCAACATCTTGCCCTAGAATTACGCTGGTCTGAGGACGCCCTTCGGGTGCACTTCCGGAGAGGATTAGCAGATGACATCAAGGACCAGCTTGCGTATGTTGCTCTCCCGGATACCTGGGCAGCGGTAGCCACCCTAGCACTCCAGATAGATGCACGGCTTGCGGAGAGGCGAAGGGAACGACGCCAAGATAGCCGAAACTTCCCCATCAGGCCCATCTCCTTCACGCCCCCTAGTGGGGAAAGCTCTGGGCAGGCTCTCCCCGACGCAGAGCCTATGCAGTTAGGTGCCTCTCGAGGGCCCGTCCCAGTGGAAGAACAGGAGCAGCGTCGGCGGGCACGAGCCTGTTTCTACTGTGGTGAACCGGGACACTTCATACAAGATTGCCCGGCAGTACCTACTGCCCAGCATCAAGCGGGAAATGCCAGGGGTCGAGATGGACAGGGAGCGTCTCGACCCTGAACATTATTCCATCCCTTACAACTTCCGCCTCACCTCACTTACGTGTACCTTTGACCATCACGGTCGCTTCGCACCGATCATTGATAGTTTTGGCCTTGCTGGATTCCGGAGCATCTGCAAACTTTATGGATATCACCCTGATCCAAGACCACAAGATTCCAACGCTGGGGAAACAATATCCCGAAGCAGTCCAAACCATCGATGGCTTCCCCCTCAGCTCGGGCCCTGTTACCCAACAAACCACTCCTTTGGAGTGTGTGATAGGTAAACATCAGGAGACTCTTACCTTCGACACAGTCCGTACTCCTCTCTTTCTTGTGGTTCTGGACCTCCCTTGGCTCATGCGGCACAAATCTCGCATATGTTGGGCCCAACGACAGGTTCACCTTACCTCTCCCTACTGTACCCAACATTGTTTCCTACCGGCTCCATCTCAGCAGGCCATGACTACGGTCCCTTGCCCCTTCAGCAAAAATGACCAGGCACTGCCCTCCGAATATAGCGACCTCATGGATGTCTTTAGCAAGGCCCACGCTGCTCAGTTACCTCTGCACCATCCCTATGATTGCCCTATTGAACTGGTTCCAGGGAAAGAACCCCCTTTCGGACGTATCTACGCCCTTTCAACCCCAGAGTTAACCAAATTGCGCAATTACCTTGATGAGGCCCTTGCGAATGGCTTCATCTGGCATTCCACCTCTCCTGCGGGGGCCCCCATCTTTTTTGTTTCCAAAAAGGATGGAGGCTTATGACCCTGTGTAGACGCTATTGGGGTCCCAACAGCATGACAATTAAAAATCGCTACCCGCTTCCTCTGATACCAGAGCTGCTCAACCGTCTCCAAGGAGTCCGAATATTTACAAAATTAGATCTTTGAGCAGCCTACAATCTGCTCCGCGTACGACAGGGGGATGAGTGGAAAACTGCCTTCCGTATACGGTACGGACACTTCGAATATCTCGTGATGCCATTCAGCTTGGCCAGTGCCCCTGCTGCGTTTCAACATTTTATCAATGACATCTTCCGAGACATACTCGACACCTTTGTGATAGCGTATCTAGATGACATTCTTATTTATTCCTCCTCCTATGCCCAGCATGTACAACACGCTCGACAAGTGCTACGACAATTACAGACTCATCAACTTTACTGTAAACAGGAGAAATGTGCATTTCATCTCACTGTAGTCGAATTCCTGGGGTTTGTAATTAGCCCAGAGGGAATCCAAATGGATCAAAAAAAGGTGCTCGCTATTCAGCAATGGCCGCCCCCTAGGGCAGTTAAGGCCTTTCAGCGCTTTCTTGGTAGCACTAATTACTACCACCAGTACATTCCTCATTACGCTGAAGTCTCGAACCCGCTGACACGGCTCCTGAAAAAGAATCACCCCTATGTCTGGGGGACGGAACAGGACCACAGCTTTCAATTTTTGAAACAGGCCTTCATGCAAGCACCTCTGCTACAACATCCTGATTTTCAAAGGCCGTTCCTTGTCAAAGCAGATGCTTCTAGCATTGCCATTGGGACAGTATTACTTCAACAAGACACAGAGAAACTGCCTCGACCATGTGCTTACTATTCACGACAGCTGTCCCTAGCCGAGAGAAATTACACGTTTTTTGATCGTGAACTTTTGGCCATAAAGATCGCCTTTGATACATGACGACATTATTTAGAAGGGGCCCAACACCCCATAATAGTGACTACAGATCACAAAAACCTGACCTTTCTTCGTACTGTACAAATCACGAACCCGCGACACGCCCGGTGGGCGCTTTTCTTTGCACGCTTTTCGTTTATAATCCAGTACCGCCCTGGGAAAATGAACCTTCTAGCAGATGCTCTTTCACGATACCATGAGGGAAAAGAAGCTGACAGCCGACCCCGAGGTCCCATTCTTGATACCCAAGTGTTCGGTGTTACGCTCCCCTCCATGGAACGACTTCGTCAGGTATCCATGCAAGAACTGCAACTGCAGAATGATTATAAGGTTACCCTACAAGGGGGTCTGTATAAAAGAGGAAACCAAATTGTGGTACCTCCGTCCTATCGAGCCCAAAGGGCGCCCCACGACGCTCCCTTAGCCAGCCATCCCGGGAATGAACGCACCTTGGCCCTCCTCCAGTGTCAGTTCTGATGGCCTTCAGTAACCACCGATGTGCAACACTACGTCCAGGCTTGTACGACTTGTGCATGCACCAAGGTAGTGCGAAAAAACCCGGCAGGTCTTCTCCAACTTACCCCAGTACCCTCTGGCCCTTGGCAAAGAATTGGGCTTGATTTTATAGTGGAGTTGCCGCCATCCCGAGGGTATGATACCATCTTTGTTGTCATCGATCACTTTACGAAGCTAGGCCACTGTATAGCTTGTAAAGGTCTCCCTACCGCACAGCGAGCTGCACTTTTGTTCATACGCCACGTGGTGAAACTTCATGGATGGCCTACAGAAATAGTGAGCGACCGAGGATCCCAGTTCATTTCGCATTTTTGGACAGCACTGTTTAAGGCCCTACAAATCAAACTAAGATCTACCACCACGTACCACCCGCAAGCTAACGGGCAGGTTGAAAGAGCCAATCAGACTCTGGAACAGTATTTGAGATGTTACATCAGTTACCTTCAAGATGAGTGGTATGCGTGGTTACCCTTGGTACATTCCACCTTCCATGTATCGCTACTCAAACCAGCCATTGCCCTGAGCAACGCAGAACCTGCCGAGCCTGGACTGCAGCCAGAGCCAGAGAACACCAACCCTGTTTACCAGATCCGTAGTATCCTTGACACCAAACTTCAGCGCGGAAGGCTACACTATCTCATTGATTGGTGGGGCTTTGATCCTGAAGAACGGTCCTGGGAACCTGCAACACATGTCTTTGCCCCGCGCCTACTTCAGCTGTTTCATCGCCGCCACCCCGACAAACCTGGCCCCGCACGACACCTGGGGGGGGCTCGAGGTGGGGATACTGTCAGCCGCGGCGGCCGCTTCCCGGCACAACGGCTGTTCCCAGAAGCGAGGGGCCCCGCCCCCACCAGCACTAACCCTGCGGAGGCATCTCCGCAGCCAACCAGGACTCCTGCGCGCACTGACGTGGCGCCGACAGCTGAACCACCCCACGACGCAGCGAGGCTCCGCCCCCCGTTGCGCCGATCCGCATGCCTCCGGGAGTGTGTAGAGGGCAGGGCTTCCTCTTCAAAAGACGGCCTCACAGTAAGCTCTGGGCCTGGCGTTTCTTCCCCCTCCCTGGGCACCTTTTTCTCCCCTACCCCTCTCCAGTGTGCAAGCCCTTATACTCCTGTCCCCTCTACCCCCGGGTCCTTGCCTCAATCACCCTATACCAGCCCCCACAGTTCTTCCCATCCCCCTGTGGTGTGCAAGAACCCTGCCTAGCCAAAAGCTCTGTGCCCTATGATGATAGGGGCCTAAGTTCCAGGTGCGAAAGCCCACGGAACGACCCATATACTATCCTGACGGGCCTCCGGGACCCCCCTCGAATACAACAGAGCTCCCCGAGAGTGTGTGGTGAGCCTGGGCAACCCTCGTCCTCCCTTCCTTTCCCCTCCCCACTGACAGTTTGCCATGATCCTAGTGTGCTTCTCTCTCTCTTTCTCACACACACACACACACACACACACACACACAACCAATCCCGTGGTCAGGTTACCATCTTTCATACTCATGTCTCAGTCAGTCTGTCTTCTGCTACCCCTCTACTGCATGTGTGGCATTATGAAGTCTCTTATAGACTGATATGTGAAATCAACATTTATACAACTTTAAAACCATGAGACAAATTTTGAAAATTCAAAAAGCAAAATGAGCAAGAAAGCAGCCCTGAATTATTTAACAACACTAAAGGTCAATCAAATATTCAAAATAATAGATTTCTCACATCCTATAAAAAGTGTTTTAACTCCAATTTAACAGTTTTACTCCAATTTACACTGCTGTAACCTTTTTGTTTTTGTCAGATTTGCATGAAAATTGGATAGATTGTAGCCCTCACACAAGCAATCCTCTCTGCCAAATTATCAGACAGATAGGATCAATAGTGCCAATTTTATAAGCAATAGAATTAAAATGGAGAGTGCACCTTGGCCTAAACTAAGGAGCAGATACTGTTGCTCTTTAATTCAAACAAAATAACAATACGTTTTCATTTTGCCTCCATTGGGCTCTGTACAGGCTGCCTCTTAAGAGGCTGTGAAGCACTCCAGGGAATGGAGGGGGTGAGAATAGGTAAGGGACATGATTGGCATCCCCACTGACCATTTGGCATTGGGAACACATGAGGCAGCACCATGACAGACACAGAGAACCCCTGGGATAGATCCTTCTTCAATGCTGCCAGCAACTTGGCAGTGCCAACCAGGGTGGCTGGAGGTGGGCACTGGAGAACCTATGTAGCTCCCTGGGAGTGTCTCCCAGTGCCTGTTGCTCCTATGACCACCTGCTGTCTGCCATTCTCTCATATTCTGCCCTCCCACTCACTGCAAGTTGAAGCCCTGCCATACTTGGGGCACCAATGCCAGTGCCTGCTGCTTCTGTGCTTGCCTGCTGCCTTCTAGTCTCTCTCACACATTATTGAGTTCTGATAATGAGAGGGGAAGGGAATTGGGGGGGGACAGCAGCAAACTCCAAGCAAGCAAGCAGTCCTGCAAACACCCGTAGGGATGCTCTGAGCTTCATTCAGGTCCACCCCTCTCTATGGCAGTGGACTTCAACCTGTGGTCCACGGACCCCTGTCAGTGCCTGCTTGGTGCCAGTCACTTTCTGATATTCTACCACCCTGGGGCGCTGTCTGCAAGTTTGGGGATGGGAAAGTGTCAGAGAGACAAAGTAAAACCACTATTTAAACAAATGCAAGAACTGCAAAGTGATGCCCATTGAAAATAATGGGAAACAAATTTAATTACTAAAACAAACTTAAATTACAAATGAAAACAAATACATAACTAAAATTTTGAAACAAACAAATTGAAAACGAAAATGATTATGGTTCCTACTGCTTGGATGTAGGATGACTACAACTACAACAGCCCTGATAGATGGTTGACAAGCCTCCTTTTGAAAACCTCTAGCGACAGAGAGCCTACAACCTCCCTAGGCAGCTTGTTCTGTTGCTGCACATATCCTTCTGTTAGTAAGTTTCCCCCGATTAACCAAAATCTACCTTTCTATAACTTGAGCCCATTGTTTCTAGTCCTGTCCTCTGCAGCAATGCAGAAAAGTTCCTTGCCATCTTCTTGGTGGAAGCCCTTTAGATATTTGAAGACTGCTAGCATGTCTCCCTTAGTCTTCTTTTCACTAGACTAAACATACCCATTTCCTTCAATCTTTCCTCATAAGACTTGCTTTCCAGACTCTTTATAATCTTTGGGTAAAAACAGACATGACCTTGGGCCTCTATGGGCCACTGTAGCCTGGGACCCACTTGCATGAGTGCGCAGACACCATCGGATATTGGCCCGGGCCATGTTGGTGGCTAGCTTGAGCTGTGACCTTGACAAATCTATGAAGTTACAGCCCAGGCTATAGCCTGCACAACCAGACAAAGCGGGCCACATTATTTGCCATGGTTGCACATCATTGCTGGGAGCAGGGCACAGGCAGGGGCAACTGTCCACATGTTTGTGCGGGTGGCGGGACTGCTCTCCAGCTATAGGCACATCAGTTCAGTGCCCCGTCCTGACCCAAGCCTTGTTGCTCATGATTTACCTCCCCAGGACCCAGGGAGTGGTCCCGCTGGCCGCACTTCTGTTTTTACCCTCCTGTGAACCTGCTCCAGTTTTCACTGCCCTTCTTAAAACAAGGCTCCAAAACCTGGACACATTACTCCAGGTGAGGTCTGACCAGTGCTGAATAATGTGGAATTATTACTTTTGCTGACTTAGAAACAATGCTCCTGTTAATGCTCCCTGGCCACTGCCCAATTCCTGTGGAGGGAATGAGCTCTTAGGTGTTCTGCCTGTGGAAGGTGCTAGCTCGGGCTCGCTGTGGGGTGCCTTGCATGGTGCAGGTGTCTAGGCTTAGTGCTCATTGTGGTTTCTCTTTCTTCATTTCTGCAGGTCCTGGGATGACTTTCACACTTGTGCCAGTGGGGTCTTGTCTCGCTGCCCTGAGGAAGCAGCCGCCATCTGGGAATCACTGCGGCAGGAGTCCAGGAAGATCCAGTTCCAGGGAAACCTACATGACCTGTGCAGTGCACGGGCTCGCTCAACTGGCAGTGGCAGGGACTCAGACACAGTCGAGACCAACAAAGAGACTCTGCGGGCCTCAGCCTGGTTCCCTAAGCCTTGGTTTCTTGCTGGCCTGACTCTCCTGGCTCTGGCCTTGTTGGCACCCTTTGCCTAGCCTGGTTCAGTGTGGAAGCCCTGGCTCTGGACCCTTCCCCTGTTGTTGTCCAGCACAGCAGACTGGTTGCAGCCCAGCCAGGCTGGATGCTGGAGAGCTCACCTGGTGGCAGCAGTGCCCAGCAGGGGCAGGAGCATCCTTTGAGCATAAGAGGCAGGAGCCTGGGGACTGCCTTTACAGTAACTGTCCCATGCTTACTCAGAGGAATGTGGGCTGAGTGCTCCAGGCTCCATGTGCAGAGACCTGTCCCCTGAATTCCCCTCATGTCCCTCAACCGAGCACTGGTGCCCCGGTCCCTTCCCTCCTTCCATTTCACCTGAGCCATGGGAAGAGTGTGGTTTCTCTGGCAGTGCAGCTGCTTTGCTGGCAGGATGCTCTCTGTTGCTAGGGATACACCTTCCTGGACGCAGCCTACAGGCTGGCCATGGTTTGATGGATTGAAATGAGGTGAATAAAGGGAGGATCCCAGATAATTCCTAAACTGGTATGCACTGTAGTAGGGCAGGCCTAGGGTTCTGCCTTTCCCAGCATGTGCTGTAGTCCTGCTTGAGGGGCAGAGGGGAGAGCATTGTAGCTGTCTCTGAGGGGCCCTGCTGTTCTCAGTGCATATTGTGATACTGTAGTGTCACCCCAGTATTGGGCTGTTTGTGGGGGTTTGTTACAGTGTTTGCCCCCAGGGGGGTAAGTGTTTGCAACAGCCTGATCTTTATGTAAATTATGGACCATGCAGAGGAACTGGCTATTTACTTCTGGGCTGTATTAGCAGCTCCTTACAGTCATCCAAGCACGAAAGGTACATTCATTGCCACCATAAATATAAACCATCCATCACATAGTTCTTGTAGCCTGTCTGGGGTTCCCGCACTCCCAGGTTCATACGCAACACTGTTGGCCCCTGTGGCAAGCCTGTTTCTGGGCTCCCAGCACCCTGGCTCTGACTTCACTGCTCCTTGACTTCCCTGATCTGCTGCACCGTGCAGGGCTTCAGTACCGTAGCTAGCTCATAGCAGCGGCATAAGCCCAGGTCATGCTGATTCTGTGATCAGGCTCAGACTGCCTGTTTGCCAGGTTCTGCTGGTTTTTATAGCCCCAGAGGGGTGGGCTTTCAGTGGTGAAGCATGTTCCCTTAAATGGCAATCAACTGAGTTCATCACATATCTCCACTCCACCTCCCACCCCCGCCAGCTGTGTCTTCCTGGCAAGCACGACCAATCAAATGTCCATCACTTCCATAACCCCATGTATATACACTACATAAAACTCAACAAAATATACAAAGACTGAGTGTTTAATATATTTTACCCCATGTACAAATAAACATTAACAAACTACCATGTCCCCATTGAGCTCAACGTCCCTTATTGGTCTATACCATTACAACTGAAACATTTATAACCTTGGGGGGTGGGAGTAGTTGTTTGTTTTTTAAGTGACTCGAGTATACAGACCCCTTTCCCCATATCCTGTTTCCCACTTACTTTATGACTTCTTTTCAGTAAATTTCTCTTTATTCCCCATATAGTCCCATGCTTTGGGCAGTCCCTTTAGATCACACATAAACAATGTATATGTATCCAGGTCTGTATCCCATAGCTTAAACAAAATATGCCCAAGGTCTTTCCTTCAACCCGACTCTCAATGTTCATTGCAATACATATAGACCAGCACATGGATAATGACAATCTGTAATCATTCCCAACTAACAAGGTCACAATTCCTGTTCTTTTATATGTCACCCATCCACAATACATGTTACCCAAAATCAACCAACCTGCATTACAGCAAACCTCCATATTCAACAAAAGATGTTTCTAGGGATTCTAAACTCCCTTTATCCTGATATGGTTGGTTCACAAGGTCCACCCCTCCATCTCTTCCTATGGTCCTTCAGGTGCTTGGGATACAGATACTGTCAGTTAAACCCAGTATGGACCCTGGGCCCTTGTCAAACAGCCTCTTCCCAGGTAACCTCTCCAGGCAGCCTCCTGCCTCTATGCTGGACTCCTTTCCTCAAGTGCTCCCCTTTTCTGGGGCTACCCTGCCATCTTTGGTTGCTGTACACTGGGCCATGGTCTCCAACTACTCAGGTGTGAGCTGTCCTGCTCCCTTCAGGAGATCAGCCACTGGCTTGGCCATTTCTATGCAAGAGTTATCAAACAGTAGTGCTGCCAATTTTCTGTCCCCTGTCAGGCCCCATTGTGAGTGCCTATATTCTTCCATCATCCTGGGCACTGTATAATGCATCAGGCAGCTCACCCAAGCTTCCTTGACTCTCTTTTGTATCATTGCATCCTACAATGTCTTTTGGCGTTGTTAATATGGTGACTAATCTGCCCTGCATATAGCTGGCCTAGCACAGTTTCCTTCGTCACTAGTGAGAAGGCATTCTCCCAGCAGATACAGTTACATCCTTCAGTTACAGCTTCCGCTACTTGGAGCTCCTTGTGATTGTTCCCTAAAACTAAGATAGACTTTGTCTGTTTCCAATAGGAAGCCAAGAGTCCTCCACTTACATTCACAAGGAACCAAAGGCTATCCCAAAAGCTCTTCTTTTCTCCTATAGCCAACACTGCTTGCTCCCCCCTTCCAGCCCTACATGTTCCTCAGACACGGACTCATCTTGCTCCTACCATCTCTGCCACTGCCTTTTCCTGCCCATTTCCCTCGTTCTCTTCAAGTTTGCTCTTTTCTAAATCAGTTGGTTCTTCTCTTTCCTTCCTTAAGCTTTTTCATTTCCACATTTTTTCCTTTACATTCTTTGCTTCCTCATCTGTGCTTTTGGCCCATCTTCAACTTTCTCTGTCCTCCATTTACACTTCTCCTAAGACATTACCTGGACACTGTTCTCTATTCTTGCCCATTCCAAGAGAGATTTCCCATAGTTGACAATGTTATTATTTACAACAGGCTCCCTGGCCTCTTCCACCTGTGTATGAATAATTTTCCAGACCCAAGGTAAACTAAAGCAAATGCAAGCCCTGGGTTAACAGCCAACCCAACGTTAACAGTCACTGTTGTAAACCTGTGCCCCAAATTGTGAGTACTGACTCAGGCAGGATCGTCAGTGAGCATATATTTTGAACCCTCATCAGTCAAACTCGCCATGGATGGAGCTTATGAATTCATCACCACCTTTCACTGCAGGGACTTGGCTCCTGGCTGTAAAATTTCTCTTCCTCGGGCTAATCAGCCGCCTGATGCTTCTTGTGCTCATGCAGCTCCTGCTTATCACACCACGAGTACCTCCTTTACGTGCTGTATCCACAACTCACTCAACTTCTCCTTGTAGCATTTCTTTTTCATCTGTCCCAGTGAGCCCACCACCGCCCTAGGCAATTTATTCCACTGTCAAACAACTCTTACCATTAGGAAATTCTTCCTGATGTTTAACCAAAATCTGCTTTCTTGCAATGTGGGCCCATAATTACTAGTCTTGCCTTCAGGGCCAAGAGAGAACAAGTCTTTACCATCCTCTCTTTGGCAGCCCTTCAGGTAGTAGAAGACTGCTATCATGTCTCCCTTTTAGTCTTCTCTTCTCTAGGCTAAACATACCCAGCTCCTTCAACCTTTCCTCATAGAAATTGGTTCCAGATCCCAAACCAAGTCCTCCTCTGAACTTTGATTGATCCTATAAAGTCTGCTGCACTCTCTCACACCTCCGGTAGTGACTCTGAATCTGTTCCTTCTGCTCAAAGAAACTGGCTCTCAGTCTGTAGCTTCTGCTGAAGCTTCTGGTTATGATAATGAAGGGATTTCAGCTTCTCTTCTTTGTTTGCTGAATCTTCTCCATTTTGGTCATGCTGTCATTCCAGAGAACTTCCTTCTCCTCCTAGAGCTGATGAAAACTCTCCTGTTGTCTCTTCAGTTCCTCAAGCCTCCTCTCCTGTTGCTCTGACTCTGCATCCCATGCCAAAATCATCTCTCAGAACTCCTGCATCTCCTGCACTTGCTTCTTACGCGTCTGCAGTGCTGCTGAACCACTGCAAGCTGCATCTCCATGTCTCTATTTGCACCATACCTCCATATTCAGTACATACTTACCTAACATATCAGATTCTCCAGTTCATACCCTCCTAGGGCTGTCTGTGCTCTGTGTTAAGAATTGGTCTGAGCCCTTTTTAGTACTAGTGGCTGCCCCTAGCATTCCTACCTGTCTTTCTGGGACACTTTAGAAAGAGGGCATATTTTGTATATTGAGGTGCTGTCTTCCAACCAGCTTCCCAGTCCTGCCAATCACCCGCTGTCTGGAAAGTTGCCCTCTGCCTGGACTCCCCCTGGCACAGGAACATGGGTCATTTTGTTCGGGAGAGGTCCAATTAGTTCATACAAACAATTCCTTGTCATGCCACCTGACTATCCCTTATTTTTACATTCTCTGCCTCATTTCTGTTTTGCAAGAGACTGGAGCCAATCCCGGTTTCCATAGTCAAAACACCTTAATGTACAGTGCCTCTTCAAATGCCCCATCTCCCCAGAACTGTTTTAAGCATATATTTTCTCACTATGTTGCAGCCCCCAAGTCCCATCTGGTGCTCTATAGCTACTATCACTTTCCCTCCAGAGGTGAGGAAGACACCGTTCCCACCCCCCACCCCCTGTCTCAGGATCTGGCACTTCCCTCACATCAAAGGAGCCCTACTGGCAGTGGGACTTATCTTAGTGGGCCTGGTCTTGCAGGGAAGTCACATTTCTGGGCTTGCCTTGGAGATTCTCTTCCTCTCATGGCTGCCAAGCCTTCTATTTCAGGTACTTTCCAATTCCCCAGGGTTTGGGCACATCAGCCTGGCATACACATATTTCCCCCGAACCTTACATCTGCTTGCAGCTGTGGCCCTCACTACTTCACCCACTCTGGTAATGTCCCTGCCTGGGTCTGGAGATTCCACTTATTCCAGCAGATCAGCCCTAGGTTCTGTGCTGTTTGCATCCTACTGACTATGCAACCTGCTGATCAGAGTAGCAGTGTTCACCCCCAGCAGTAGCAAGTGCTTGCAGGAACCTTTCTGTATATTATGGGCCATGCAGAGGGATCGGGCACTTACTTCCAGGCTTTATTAGCTAATACCTCATTATACTCATCAAAATACAAAAGTTATATTTATCACCACCATAAATATCTCATCATTCTTGTAGCCCAATGGAAGTTCCTGGGTTCATGCATCACATTGTTGGCCCATAGGGCGAGCATGCTTCCAGGCTCCCAGCACCCTGGCTCTGGCTCCAGTGCTCCTCAGCTTCCCTGGTCTGCTGTACCTTGCTGTTTCCCCTTTCAGTACCCATTCCAGCTCACAGCAGAGCCCTAAACCCAGATCTTGCTGGCTCCGTAGCCAGGCTTAGACTGCCTGTGTGTCAGGTTCTGCAGGTTTTTATAGCTTCAAAGGAGTGGGCTTTCAGTTGGTTCCCTTAAAAAGCTAGCAACCTGCTTCATCACAGAGTCCCGTAGTTGAATCCTCTGGTACCACAGAGGATGTTTCCCAGAGGGGAGTGGATGGATGCCTAGCTCGTGAGCACAGGTACTGGACAATGTGGGATAGGTTCAGGAGGACTTCTTTCCCATGACATCTTTTTTACTGCTGTACAAATATTCTTTAGTTGACTTTGATGTGAAATGAATATTGGATGTCTGTGCCAGATCTGCGTGTCTCTACTGGGTGTCAGTCATTCAAATGTATCTATATTTCTATTAAAAGGCGCTTTTACACTTCTCTCCCACTCATTCTCCGTTATGTGAAATCAGCGTCCTAGAATCCAAGGTCAGATGAAACCCCCATTGAGTCTGACCCCTGGAGAAGACAGGCCATCATGTCCCTCCCATACCAGAAAATGTATAGTTTAAAAAGAAATACTGCCCTTAAAAAAACAAAATGATCAGGTAGGCGGGTATGCTACAGGCACAGAGCAGGGAGAGTCAAGGTGCACCATTCGCATGGAGCTAATTTGGTTATAGAAACCCTGATTCCCCAGGCAAACGAGCCACACCAACACTGTAGGGGATGGCATCCCCCTCCCATGTGGACACTGGTCAGTCTGAACTGGAGGGAAATTCCTTCCCACACCCTAAAATGGTGGCTGATAAGACCTTGAGTGCATGACTGAAACTCCTCCAGCCAAGCAGCTAAGATAAAATCACTGTTGGGGGGGGGGGGGAGAGAACGGGGTAAAGGGGCAACACCACACGCTAAACCTATAATCCCAACACTCCCCTCTTCTGCAACCACGGGGATCCCCCTGGAGGCTAAGGACCCTCAGGATCTTGTTTGGGCTTTCTCTCCTGTATGAAGAGCAACCCAGGTCATCATAGGGTGGAGAGGGCATGTCCGCGAGGCACGGGAAGGGGGAAAACCCCTGAAACACACAATACTCATGACTCCCACTTGAATTTTGCAGAGATCACCAGAGACAGGTTGGGGAAAATCAGGCCAGTTCGGGTATGAGGACCCTACTGTGAAGAGGAAAGGGAGCAGGGGTAGGGAGGACACTCGCACTTCCCTTACTCTCACAGGGTTGCAAGGACTTGAAGGGGGAGGGGGTTCCACACACACAGTCACTAATGTTATTCCCTTACGCTCTCTCTTTCACCCACACACACACTCCCTCAATACTTAACAAAACCTGCTATGTTTCACTCTCCACGAACTCTTTCCAAGGGCCAGCCTCTCGCATCAATTACCGGTGGGGAAATGAACCCCCGCTGGCTGTTTTATCTTGTTCCCTAATGCCTTCCTCAGGTGTTGCCAGTCCCTGCTTCCCCCGGCCCCACCCACACCGCTGCTACAGCGAGGCGGCTCCCCAGCCCCGTAAGACTGCACTGCTGCAGCCGAGCGCTGCGCTGTGGCTCTGCTTCTGGTTGCTGAGCAACCTGTGTGCTCGGCAGAGCGGGTGGTGTGGCCCCCTGGTGGCCTTGCTCTGCTGAGCCACTTCTGATCCCGCCTGGCAGCGGCACCCCCCCTCCAAGCCACCCAGCCGACCCAGACCCCTAACACACTACTGGCAGTCATCTGCTGTCCTGTCTCAGAGGAAGGAATGAAAACAACTCAGAATACAGAGGGGGGGGGTGTAGAATTATGGGTCCAAGAGGAAAGTATTCCTCAATCTAGGCTCCCTCTAACTTATTTCCCTTTTAATGTTCCCCACACAGGAAATTACACAGAGAAATTATCTTTACTAAAGCAAGTGAATTTAACCATACAAGTGAATTTAATCATACAAATATTACTTGAAGTACAATACAGATTAGATATACAAGGACATAGATGGAAAATGAGATCCAATAATACATTAAATGACTAGTTCGGTCCCTGTGATTAGTTGAAAGATAAGACAGATAAGATATCACCTAAAAATATCTAAATCCAAAACAGAGGTTCTACCCTACAAAACTGCCTCAGAAGAATAGCTAAACCTTGGAAGGTGTCTCAGCTTACCCTGTAAAACAAGATCAAGAGGGAAGCGGGGAGTTCTCACCGAGACCCTACCCTGAATATTCAAGGGACATTCAGAACAGAGTGCTGGGATCTGGAGCTGCCCACAACTCGGCAGCTTTCAGTTCAGGGCATTTTTTTTATAGACCACATTGTTACCAGAACCATATATATGGGTAGGGTAATATGGAAATATATGATTTCATAAAGCGTGCCATCCTACTGTAATTTTAACTAAGTAAGGTATCTGCTTTTTTCAAGTCAGCATCTTCTCCAGCTGCTTAATTCAGTTTAAGTTAATGTCAAGCAAGGAAACTTCTAGGCCTTAAACGTATTAAACCAAGCTAAACAGTCTCTATTAGTAAGCAAACAGCCATAAAACTCAGCAATATGCCTTATAAAGAACCGGAGGAGGAGAGAACGGGGAATTATCCTTTCTTGACCTCTGTAAGCAGCTTTCTGAAAGCAGCTCCATCCAGCACCACCTGTATTGTGATTACATGGCAGTGTAAATAGAAGTTTGGACATAACATAGGATAATTCCCCCTGAGTCTGGACTAGATGACTAGACTCAGGGGGTTGGACTAGATGACCTCTGAGGTACCTTCCAACTCTAAGATTCTATGATTCCATCTTTCATACGTAACCACAGAATGCAAATCCATACACATTAAAAAACACTTAATGTACGAGTTTAGTTAGTAAACATTTACATCTATCGTTAACAATAAATTATACTGTAGAAATATATCCCCATATTTTAATCTCTGATGTGACTGTTGTATCTGTGGCATTGCTATCACTTATGCAGCCATCCGTGCTACAAGTGTCTTCAGAGTATTCTTCATCTACTTCATTTTCCTTCGGACTCACTTTCACGGGTATCAGATATGCACTACTAGTCATCCAACCGAACACAGGGCAGCCAGAGGTAAAGGATTTCTACAAACTGAGCACAATCAAACTTTAGAAATCCCTTTGAGAGCATATGTTGTTCCTAACCTGTTGTCAGACATATGCCACACTCTATGCATTCCAAACTCATCCCCTTCCTGGGAGATGGTTTTCATTTTATAGGCAGTGCCACATAACAAGCAGCTCCAACCTTCTCCTCAAGCTTGACTGCTCCAAGGGTTTCTCTTTGTAACAAGGTCCCGCGGTGCTGGGCTCTGGAACGCCTCACTGCTCTAAGGACTAAGTCCCCGAGCATGCTCAGTTAGCACTAATGCTGCTCTCAGGGGCGTAGCAAGGTTGAGAAGGGCCCGGGTTCAAGCCTTAGTTATGGGCCCCTAAAAACCCAAAGTGGGTGGAGCTTAAGGGAGGAGTGGGGCTTAAGGGAGATGGAGGGGCCTGCCCGTCCCTGGCGTCCATCTAAGCACCACATGGAACCTTATGGCTGGCAGAGCTCTAGGGAGGAGCTTGTACATTGTAGGTGAAGCCTCCAAAAATCCAGCAACAAGGAGTTTTCAGCGTTAAGATGTGATGGACAGAACATTCGTTAACACTGGGAACTCCTTGCTGCTGAGTACAACCCTACCACTTGGAGACAGAGAACTTTCCTACTAGCATCGCATCCAGTAAGTGGATGGGACTCCAGTAGGACAACTCTCTGGGTGAAAACAGACATGA
>QEPC01001011.1:629927-643765 GCA_003113815.1 Sphenodon punctatus | reverse complement strand
TAGACACTTAGAGATAACACTCCAGACTCCTAGGCTGGCTTGGTCAGAGAGGGTCAGCTAGAGATTTAGCTAAGGGACCTCTTTATTACTTTAGCTTAGACCAGAGGGATAGCTGGAGATAGCTTGTTTTATGGCTTGACCATTTGGTGGTTTCCCTAGTAACAGCCAAATGTGATTTGGGAAGTTTAGAAAAACACAAAGGAATGTGCTTGGAAGGGGCCCTAGCTAATCACAGAAGCTGATTTTAGAATTCTATGATGTAAGTCACAATTAGCTTACTTTAAAACAGAAAGTTAACATATAAAGGCTCTAAGTTAATACATTTAAACACAGATAGCCAAAATATCTTAGGTTTATAATTGAAAATACATGACAACTGTGTCAGAAAGTCTTTTCATATCTGAAAGATAAACTGTCAACCATCTCACGTAGTTCTCTTTGTCTAATCAAAGGCATATGAAAGGATCTCTAACAGTTGCAATGTGCAGGCTGAAGTCCCCTACTCTGTCAGCCTTAAATAATCAGAGCATGATACCACACATATTCCAAAGACCAATCCAATAGTCAAAAGCTGGTGAAAGGAAACTGTGACAGCTAATGAAATCCAGAAGGTCACTGAGAATTAATTTGCACATATCATTCAACCTTTTAACAGAACATTGTCATATTTCAATACCAGAAAAGCAATTGTTGACAAGCCTAGCTTGCTCACAGATCTCTCTTACATGACCATCATTCACAAATTCATGCCACAGGAGATGGAACAGAACTTCAAATAAAGTTACAAATGCCCTTGTTGCTTTGTTTACTGCTTTTCCTTTCAATATAGACTGGGCCATACATGCCAGAATTTGTGAGAATGTGGAAAACCTCTCCATGACAATAACAATCACCAATTATTTCCAGGAATTTCATTAGCAGATGAAATGTTCAATTCGTAATACTGTGTGCCTGAACACTTCTGATTTGGCATTTTGCATCTTGTGAGCGATCCTATACACTGCCATATTGCATGCAAGTACTGATGTGCCTTGTCTGAGGGCGTTTGCACGTTCTTTACTGCTAATCATTAACTTACAAACAGTTCTTGCATCTTGTGAACTACCATCATGTAGTGGGTGAAATCCAGTAACATCTGACTTAGTACTCTCATGACCTCTCATAAGAGTGAAATGGTTGTTGAGTTATGTTGGAACAAATTCGCAAACTTACAAATTCGCAAACAATGTGTTAACCACATATGCTCAGTTTCATACAGAAGTTAGATAAAACAATAATATAGCACAATTTTCAATTTCCTTAACCTCAAAAGCATGGAATTCGACCCCATATTCACTCTTGTATGTATTTTATATTATGGCATATTTTAACATTAACTGGCATATTGTGTTATAATTTTGTATAATACGTAGTTTTGTTATTGTCATTGTTATTGTTTTATTAATTATTGTTTTAAACTTTGGCCATGACGAAAGCCCATGCTATAATAAACTAACTAACACTCTTCTATGTGCCATATTTCATGAGGTATGGAACTTCGAAAATGGCACTGTGTAATCTCTCTGCAACTCCAATTCATTGTGGGAATTTTTTGGGAAGCCTATTCAATGAGGACAACTTACCTGCTGAAGATCATTCATCAACGGACATTCCCACACAGAACCTTTATTCATCATACTTACTGCAAACGGCTGGCCAACTCTTTGTAGATCAAAAAAACCAGCAACTTGAATTGAGCCCAGTAAGCTATCATCAGCCAATACAGACTCTGAAGCACTGGTTTAATGTGCTCCTAGTGACTTTCCTAGGGCTGAAACTCTTTGTTTTTCTCAATCTCATCAAGAATCAAGAAAAAAACAAGAATCAAGAAAAGGTCCAATCTCAACAATTTCTCGATTTTCTGCTCAATTTTAAAAACAAAAGAGAGAACTGCACATGTGCAAATGGCCAGTGCTGCCATTCTGTGCATGCACAAAAATGGCACCGGCAGCATTACTGCCATTTTGGAAAAGGGCAGCTGTTCTGTGCATCTGTGGTGGCCATTTGTACATGCACAGAACAGCTGCCCCTTTTGGAAAAGCCCGCAGAACAGCCCAGTGCATACAGAGACTTTTGTTTTTATTAAGTGAGAAACTTGAAACATTAGCAAGATCCCAGCAATCTTGCTAATGTTTCTTGATTCTCATGAGAGTCAATTTGATTCCTGTTTCAGCCCTAGCACCCCTGATGGAAAATTGATTGACTGCTGTGTTCTGCACCAGCTGTAGCTTCCAAGCAGTTGTCAAGGGCGACTTCACATATATTTATATTATTATATAATTATTTATTTTATTCGTTTGTACCCAGCCACCATCCTGCCTCTAGCAGCTTGGGCTGGCTCACAACCAAAACATAAATACAATAACAATAAAACCAGAGTAAAACAATCATATAAAACAGGAGCAGAAAATTACAATAAAACAAGGCAGAATGTGTAAAAAATTTAAAAAAACACCCATCCATCCCCAAACCTCCCCTTACCCCTCCCCGCCACCAAACGCCTGGCAGAAGAGCCACATCTTGCACTGACAACAAAAGGCCATGAGATTTGGGCTGAGGTGGACACCCACTGGAAGGGAGTTCCACAGCATTGGTGAGGCTGCCGAGAATGCCCGTCTGTCAGTCCCCACTTGACGATACCAGGGAACCTCCAGGAGGGCACCCCCTGATGACCGCAGGGACTGCCCCAGGGTCCAGGAAGTGAGGTGATCCCTCAGGTAGCTAGGGCCCAGGACACTTAGGGCTTTATAGGTTAAGACCAGCACTTTGAATCAGGCCCGAAAGACTATATGCAGCCAGTGCAGAGCCTGGAGCACAGGTGTAATGTGCTCCCAGTGACATAGAGCACATTGCAGTAGTCTAGCCTCAAGGTTTTAAAGGCATGGATGATGGCGGCCAAGACTAAAACTGAAAGAAAGGGTTGCAGGCTTCTCACCAGATGGAGTTGATGAAAAGTGCTCCTGGCCATGACCGCAACTGCAGCCACAGCAATGAGTCCAGTTGAACTCCCAGGCTATGAAACTGAGTGACCAAAGGGGACTGGACCCCATCAATGACAGGTGTCCCTATGTTGCCCAGGCCACCGGGCTGACTAACCATCATTACTTCAGTCTTGTCTGGATTCTACTTTGATCAGCTCACCGACTTCCATTCACTAATGGCATATGGGCCCTGGGAAAGCACCAAGACTGCAAGACCTGGGTCAAATGAAAAAGAGAGAGATGGGAGTCACTGGCATATTGATGGCATATCACTCCAGGGAAATTAACCTATGTTGCTATAGTATAAAGCATGTGCTGCAACACATCAAAGTTTTCACTTACAACAAAATTTTGGACACATAAATCTCTGCCAAAACAAATTACTCATTTCCCATGGTAGGGGCTTCTAATTAACACTGTGCCCAGAGGCCTTACCTCCTTACCCCCCACCCCCAGTTCTTGTGACACCTCTGCCTCCAGTCTTGACAGCACAATTTGTGGCAGGTATATCTCTGCACCCACCCACTGACCCATCATTCACTGTGGCCCAAGCTCTAGAAACATTTCCATGATTCTGGCAACCTTGCACTGAATTTCTTTGTCCAGAGAGTTAATTCATAAGCTTTGAAATAACTTTCTAGAGATCATACTGCTACTTTATTTACATGTATGTTACTTGTAATTATTATGCATTATACCTTAATGTCTCTTTAAAAATAAAATTCTCAGTTTTGTGGGGGAGGCCCTGAGCTTGAGGTCTTGGTACAAAATACCCTCCTCCACCATTATAGACCTCTCCACACACACTATTCACCATGGAACCTTTGGAGCAAGCAGCAGGTGTTCTATTGGCAGGGGCGGTTGGTGGGTTTTGAGGTTGGAGGGGCAGTGAGGCTGGCTGGGCTGCCGGTGGCTTTGCCGCCGGTGGGCTGGCAAGCCTAGGGGCGAAGCCAGGACAATGGTAGGCAGAGCCAGGGCAACGGTAGACCAGTGGCATGGCATAACCCAGAAGCAAGGAATTCCCAAGGTTAACATTGGATGGACATTACTTAATGCTGTGTGAAGCACTGCCACCAGGGGATAGAGAACCCTCTTATTGGCAGAGCATTTAGCAGGTGAGGATAGAGGTCAGTGGGTTTTTGGGGTGTGGGTAGGGGGTTTTAGGTGATTTTATTGTATTATTTTGTATTTTTACTATTTTTCTCTTTGTGCTTTTGTTTCTGTAAACCGCCCTGAGCCTTTGGGGAAGGGCAGGGTATAAATTCTGATAAATATAAGAGATTATGGTTTTGTGCAAGTGTGTAGCGAGGGGATTAATTGGAATTAAATTCACCCCCTTAGTCAGGGACCCATGTTCACTGTGATTTCCCCATTGCTGCTAATGAAGAAAATACAGTGAACGCTGTCCTTGCCCTTAGTCAATTCAAGTTAATTTCCCCACATAGACAGAAATTTAGTGAATTGCATCTTTCTCAGCAGAACAATTATCTCTGATTCAAACCTTGGAGCCTCACCACAGACTAGCCACTAGTATCTCCTGTTTATTAACAAAGAAGCTTTACAAACTTGTCACACCTGTGAACAACAAGTGCAGCGTTTCCAGCAATTTCATTTAGGCAGGCTATTCAGCTCCTGGTTTAAAAGCAGACAGACAAGTCACAACCTTAAACCTCACTTACAAGTAGCTTTAGCAAAGATCCACAGAATAGAAAAAGTTTTCCCCAAAACCACATGTAAACCAGAAGCCAAGTTACAATGAAGCACCTTAATTTAGGCAGGTTATATTCACAGGTTAAAATGTGTCCCCAATTGTGAACATTTGTGAACATTGTGTGCAGAGTCCTGAGACCCAGTAACAGGAGAGAGATAGCTAGAAGGAGGAAGCCTGAGATGCGGGGATCACAGAGTTGCCAGCTTATAGGATTTGATTTCAAGTCCCAAGGTTTTATGAGTTTCCTTAAGGCTAAAATTGCGAGACCTGAGATAAAATCATGAGAATCTCAGCTCTTATTGTTACAAGGCAAGTTGCTTGTCCTTAGGTTGCAGAGAAGAGCTTGCAAAGGTGACTAAATGCTCAGGCCAGAAGGCAAATAAAAAGAACTCCAGATTGGTTATTTAAAACAAAACAAAAAAAACCCTCTTGATTTCTAAGTCAGACTCACAATTTGGGGCATTTGGGTCTAGCAACCCTGGGATCAGTAGGGAGAGACTTGAGGGTAGAGTCTGGTGGTTCTAAGCACAGGTGGGGTTGGAGACTGGAGCTGGGTGGGGAGGGACTGGAGCCCAAGGCAGGGAATGGCTGAGGGTTGGGAGGATGGATTCTGGAGGTAGAGCAAGGTGGGCATTGGAGACAGGTAGGGGAAGGGCTGGGGATTGAAGGCCATGGGTGGGAGAAAGGGGGAGAGTTGGAATGGAGTCTGGGAAGATGGGGGCAAGGGCTGATATTACAGTGTTTAGGAACTGACTTATAAAGTCAAGGGCCTGGGTGCTGAGGGAATGACCTGGTGAGTGGCTCTCCCTGTGCAGATAGGTACGCAACGGTTTATTGCTATCCCTACGTTTCCAGCATGTGAGCTCCCCAGCCTCTTGGCTTGTGCTGCCAGAGTTCTGCTGCCACAAGACAGCAAAAAGGCCAACACTGCCCCACAGGAGCCCAGACACAATATCACATGATGCACAGACCCCTCTGCAATCCATCACCCCAACACTGACCCCAGTAACAGCCACACAGACCCCCTGTGATCCATCACCCCAACACTGACCCCAGTAACAGCCACACAGACCCCCTGCAATCCATCAGCCCCCCCAACTCAAGCAGAGAAACCATCCATTCATGTACAAGGCAAGCCCCCCCCAGGATGGGGAGGAATTGAAGAGGACAAAAGATTAAAAGCACAAGCAAGCAAACAAACAATGCACAGATCAGGGCAGGGGATTTACTTTTTAAAAACTTAAAAGGTTTCTGAAAGGATGAGACCTCCTGATCACTCTGTAGTCTGACTCCAATCTCTCCCCCATCCCCTCTAGTGAACCTTGAGGGAGGAGCAGGGAAGAGTCAGCTCTTTCCCCCCCTCCTCCCACTCTGGTAGAGGAGGGGCCAGGGGGAGAAAAAGGAGCTATGAGATGGCCAGAGCATTTTGAAAAGGCGCCCGGACACGCCCCCTAAGGCTTGCTGATTGGCTGGGTTTCTCCATAGGAACCCAGCCAAGGAGCACATGGCACCTCCCCCACTCCCTCCCCAATCCCACAGAAAGCAGTGTGTTTCTGGGTCAACGCCCAGCGCATGCTTTCGGAGGGCTTGGGAGACATTCTCTAAGTCCCCGCCTCCCTTTAGCTCTCTGGCCAGTGAGTGGAAAGCTAGAGGGAGGGGGGAGCAGCCCAGCATGAGGAGGATGATTGACTCCCCTCCCCCCCTCCTCCCCTTGCAGAGTTCTCTCGCTGCAGGATTTGTTTACATATGACTCATCCTGCAGGAGGAGAGTTAAAATGTAATCAAAGCCTGGGACAAGCGGGGAAGTTGACCTTGCTGTGTTGGATCAGCTGAGGAGCAGCTTCTGGCTTGCTGGGAACTCCCCAGCAAGCATGGGAGGACCCCTGATGGACTTGAGGGGTGCCTGCCCAATGCCCTGGGGGAGGGTTAGAGTTCCCATCCCACTGGAGACTGGGGCATATGGGAGCGGTGCTTGCACTTCTTCTTCTTTTTCCCTGTGTGCTCTGACTCTGCTGAACGGTGTCTGCAGGTGGGTGATCTGCCTCCATGTGGAGCCTGCAGGTCCCGCCCTTGAGAGGGGGGTGAGGGGGTTGCCTGGTCCCTGCCTGGAGCTCTAGGCACTGTTGGGTTCCCCTGATCATGTCTCAATGGCACCTCCCATTGCAGGGCACTGGCCAGAGCGGGTAAACGGTTAGATCCCGATAGCTGTCATTCTTGGGGATAGTGTTAGTTGTGCAGTCTACACAATGGTGGAAGCCTCCTCTGGCTCCTGCTTCCATGTGTGGAACACTGATCTGATCCCTGTGAAGGCGGGGGGAAATGAACTGAGGAGGGAAGCTGCAGTGAGGCATTTATACAGGTTTCAGGGAAACTCTGGAAAAACTCAGCAGCAAGGAGTTCCCAGGGTTTTGCCAGTGTTTTGGGTGTTTCCCTGTGTTTTGGGTTTATAAATTATTTTAAGTTTGATGTGCATGTAGACTGTGTTTTCTTCCATCCGATGGTAACCCTGGGAACACCTTGCTGCTGGGTTATGCCATGCCACTGGCCTACCACCCCCTGGCTCCACATACCATCCCCCTGGCTCCCTCTACCTTCCCCCTGGCTCTGCCCCTAGGCCCGCTGGCCTTACTGTCCCAGTGCCTGTCCAACATCAAAACCCACCAGCTGCCCCTACTTATCAGGGGCTAGGGGTATGGTGGGGGGGATCTCTATGAGGTGCCATGCCTGGCTGCATACCTCAGGAGTCACCCCAGAGGCCCAATTCATTGTTGAGAACCTGCCCTTTGACAGAACAGGCCTCTTTGCAGAGACAACCAATCAACAACTCTGCCAGTTGAAAACTGACAGAACCACGGATAGGGCCATGGGCCTCCAGGTTGCAAGCCCTCCTGCCATGACACAACCCCTGTTGGGCTCCTACTGGCAGGGGGTTCAGCAACCTTACCAGGGGCAACCTTACCATCAGCCCCAAAGAGAACCACCGGGGCAGGTAAGCTTCTCTAGAGGGCCTCCTGTCCTGTTCTCCCATCCCAGGGGAAAGCAAAACCCCACCCCTAGGGGCCCCCCACTCCCCCAAGAAGCACTTTTAGTGCTTGTGACACACCCACAGGGGGTCCAGAGGTCCACCCTAATTTTTGGGACAGACTCAGGCATTTCAGCCAAGCTTGGCATGAGATCACCTCAGATTCTTGGGTGCTGACCTCGATAGAGGAGGGATAGTCCATCCAGTTCTCCTCTAGGCCACCAGACAGAATGGTATCCACCCCCACCCCTGTTGACCTGGAGGCCGCTAGTGCTTTTTGGGAGGAGGTTCTCACCCTGTTGTCCAAAGGGGCTGTAGAGTTGGTTCTTCCTGAATGTTATGGGGAAGGTTTCTACTCTGCATATTTTCTGGTTCGTAAAAAGCCTGAGGGCTTTTGACCCATCCTTGACCTCAGAGTGTTAAATAAACATGTTACCAAGTTTAAGTTCCATATGGTGATTCCCTCCCTCAAGCAGAGGGACTGGTTTACCACCATAGACATGAAGGATGCCTATTTCCATATCCCTGTGCACCCTTCTTTCCATAGGTACCTAGGTTCACCCTAGAGGGAGCTCACTACCAGTTTACTGTTCTCCCCTTTGAGCTGTCCTCAGACGCGGCTCCCCACACAGGATGTTTGGGGCAGTGCCCCCCTAGTGCACCCTGGGGGACCCCTGACATGCCATCAAAACAAAAAACAAACCCCCACCACCACTTCTGACAGCTGCAGCAGCCTCTGACCGACTTCAGAGGCTGCTACGGCTGTCAGAATTTATCTCCCTTCTGGGACCCACTCTCAGAGCCGCTCTGAGAGTGGGTCCCAGAAGGGACAAAAAGGCTGAGCTGGCTCAGTTGCCCAAACCGCATTTCCTATTGAAAACGCAATTTGGGCGGCTGAGCCCCTCAGTCCACAGCACGCATAGGCCGTGCTGTGGAGTGAGGGGCTAGCCTTTCCATTGTGCCTAATGGGCGCAATCGAACTTCTTGCCTGGGCACTTGTTACAAATGCCCAGGCAAGAAGCTTTGTGCCGGGTGGCTGACCTCAATAGAACCACGCTCCCTGCCTTGTGGGTCATTCAGGGCCATGGCTGGAGGTGCGCTCTCAAAAGCGTGCCTCCAGCCAGCCTGCTTCCTGGACCCTGCACTGCCACTCTCCCCACCCCCCCAATCTGCCACTCATAGTGGCAGGGAGGGGAGCGGCAAGGCAGGAGCCTGGGAACTTTTTTTTTTTTTTTTTTAAATTGCCCGCGTCTCCTGGCTCTGGAGGAGCAGGACACGTGAGCAATTTAAAGCAAGTCAAGTCCCACCCCACCCCCTCTGCCTGCAGCTCGGGCTGCCAGGGACCACCGGAGCAGCAGCCATGTAAGTGATCCTTCCCCCCACCCTGCTTCCATGCCCCACCATGCCCCCACCCTGCTTCCACCCCCAAAGGGTCCCCCACCCTTCCCCCACCTTGCTCCCACCCCCAAGGGTCCCCCCACCCTGCCCCCACGATACTCCCACCCCCAAAGGTCCCCCCCATGCTGCTCCCACCCCCCGCGGGTGGGATCTTTAGCTGTGTGTTCACATTAATGCTGGAAATTGGGTGCTTTTGAGATTCCAAGATGTACCTGGGAGTCTGGCGAGCTTTAGCTGTGTGTTCACAATGCTGGAAATGGGGTGCTTTTGAGATCCCGAGATGTACCTGAGTCTGGTGCACTTTAGCTGTGTGATCACAATGCTGGAAATGGGGTGCTTTTGAGATCCCAAGATGTACCTGTGAGTCTGGCGCGCTTTAGCTGTGTGTTCACAATGCTGGAAATGGGGTGCTTTTGAGATCCCGAGATGTACCTGTGAGTCTGGTGATCCATGGGCCTTGAAATTCCCCCCCCAACACACAAACACACATGCAGCAGAGGGCAAAAATACTCCTTCAGAAGGGACTTCTGAAGCAGGGATTGGGGTCCCTCCAACATACATGCAGCAAGTTCCTTCTTTCTGAAGCAGCATTCTTAACCTCTGCTGTGTGTGTGTGTGTCTTTGCTAAAACTGCTTGTAAGTGAGGTTTAAGGTTGTCTGTCTGCTTTTAAACCTGCCTAACCTAACTGAAATCACTTGATTAAGTAATGTAATGTCCATCCAACGTTAACGCTTGGAATTCCTTGCTGCTGGGTTATGCCGCCTACCATTGCCCTGGCTCCGCCTACCATTGCCCTGGCTCCGCCCACCATTGCCCTGGCTCCACCCACCAGCCCGCTGGCCTTACTGCCGCTCCAACCTCAACACCCACCAGCCACCCCTGGCTGTCCTCCTCACTCTGGGTAGTTACTAAGTGCCTGGCTCCTGTGGCAGCAGCACTTCGTAGGAGAAGACTGTTTGTCTATCCCTACTTGGATGACTGGCTTTTCAGGGCCAGATCAGAGGAAACCCTGTGGGAACACATGCTCATAGTTTGTGACCTTTTCTCCCACTTGGGCTGGCTTATTAATTATGACAAATCATTCCTCACTCCTACCACCACCATCAAATTAATATAATAAATTGATTTATTGCATAACAAGTCATTGCAAAAACATACAAAACATAAATCAGTCATATTAAAACCATAAAAAACCCATTAATACAGGGTAGTAAGGAATAATACAGTAGTAATCCCACTACCCTAATCTCTCTAAGGGGTCCTATTTTATTTAAAAGACTCCCACACAAAAAGAATAAATGAAAAGAAAAAGATCTGTCAGCCCTATCTAGTTCTCTTACAATTTATGGCATTAAGCAAAAACTTTGCCACCCTCTTAGTATTCTCTTTGTCATTGCCATTCAATAGAAGTGCCACCAAACTAGTGCTAAACCTGCCTGAAAATTCTTCTAATAATGGGGCTATCAGCTTCTCGTGGGCTTCCAAATAGCACTCACATTCTAAAAGAATATGGTCTGTGGTATCCACACAGGCTAGCGAGCAACTGCAAAGCCGGTCGGCAAAAGGAATACCTTGGAGTCGCCCCTCAGATATTGCAGATGGAAAAATATTCATCCTAGCCATAGTTAGAGATTTTCTGGCCGGCAGTCCCAAATCATATTCCAGATAAGGCATAATACCCAGGGAATTATTTAGTAAATCCAAAAAACACCCCAAGGTCTTTTTTCCTCTCACTGCAGCAATGTCCTCCTGATAAGCTATATCTATGATTCACTGTTTAACCAATCTTCTGGCTCTGGCATATCCCAAGATGATCAACATGGCAGGGGAAAGGCCTATTGTGTGTATTTTTTTGGATCATCATTTCAACCCAAGGGTTATCAAACCGATCCACCAATACCAATGCAGAAAGAGGGGCAGCCAGTCCAAAGTGAAGTCTCAACCAATATCCTAAAGTCTGTATCCAGATCTGATCTTCTAAAGTTAGCATTCCACACTCTAACCTGACTGCACAGTTTGGAGCACTATTAGGTATTGCCAGAATAGATCTAAGAAATCTGGTCAATAAGTGCTCCAGGTTTTTGGTTTTCTTAACTGCCCAAAACTGGGCTCCATAAACCAGCTGTGACAGACACTTCATTTTATATACTTGAATTGCAGGAGTTAGCAGGTGTCCACTTCTAGATCTAAAGTAATGTTGTTTTGTGTATTTTTACTTTTGTTGTGAGCTGCCTTGAGTTGCCTTCGGCGAGAGAGAGCGGGATACAAATAGAAAATGAAATGAAATGAAATGAAATATTGACCTCCCTACAGATCCAGCCTGACTTATCGCCATATCTGCATGTGCTGTCCAGGCACCATTGGATTGAAAACAAGCCCCAGGTATTTATACAGTCTGACTTGCTCAAGTTGATGTCCATCTAAAAGCCAGTTATAAATTCTCCGCTTAAGTGAGAAAACCATTACCTTAGCTTTTTCATAGTTTATATCCAGGTAATTCTGTCTACAAAACTGGCCAAAAGCTACTAATTGCCTGCACAATCCCACCCAGGTTCTGGACATTAGAACTGTGTCGTCCGCATACAAAAGAGAAGCCATCTCAATATTTCCCAGCATAGGAGGGTGATTTGAGGAAGATGAAATGGCCCCAGTCACATCATTCAAATAAAAATAAAATAAAATAGGGGTCAATACACATCCCTGCTTCACTCCTCTCTTTGTTTGTATCTGCCCTGATAGATTAAACCAGGAGGGCTCGCTAACTCACAATGTCGTGTATAACCTCTGAATCAGGAATAGCAGTCTCCTATCAATTGATGTCATAGCAAGTTTCTGCCATACACCATCAAATTTATCGGGGCTACCCTGGACTCTGCTAGTGCCAGGGCCTTCACCCCTCATGATTGCTTCCTCTCCATTAGGGAATATCGCACCCTGATTTTACAGGAACCATCTCAGCCCTATATTGTTTTTTCTATGCTGATGGGCCTTATGGCATCCACCACTTTCACAACCCCCATGGCACGTTTACGACTACATGCACTGCAGCGGTGGCTCAAGCCTTGGACCCCCCTTAGGATTCGGTGGACCAACCTCATCCTGACAGCCACCCTGGTTGTGCTCCAGAGTCTCCGCTGGTGAACCCAGGAGGCCATGGTCTGCGAAGCCATGCCATTCCAAACCCCAACCCCAGAGCTCTCCATCTCTACAGATGCCTCCTTAACAGGCTGGGGAGCAGCTTCAGGCAACATCTCAGTGAACGGGACCTGGTTGCCCCAGCAACAGACCTCACACATAAACATTCTTGAGATGAGGGTGATACGGCTGGCCCTCAGAGCTCTAGAGCCAATAGTCAGCCAGCGTTGCATGCTTATCTGTACAGACAGTATGATCGCAATGTTCTAGGTGAACAAGCAGGGGGGAGAACGGTCTTGGCTGCTCTTGGAAGAGGCACAGTTGCTTTGGGACTGGTGCCTGCACAGACACATGGTACCAAGGACTGTCCATGTGCCAGGCACAGACAACATAGAGGCCGACACCCTCAGCAGACAGGGGTCAATGTCCCACAAGTGGGCCCTACAGGGCAGGGGTGGCTGGTGGGTTTTGAGACTGGAGGGACAGTAAGGCTTGCCAGCGGGCTGGCAAACCTAAGGGCAGAGCCAGGGCAATGGTAGGCGGCATAAACCAGCAGCAAGGAGTTCCCAGGATTAACATACAAAACACAGTTTGCATGCACATCAAGCTTAAAATAAATAATGTATAAACCCAAAACACAGGCACCCATCCTTGTAAAGCACCCCAGTCCAGTAATTCATGATACTGAGGAGGTCTGACAATGCCATGCATTCTACATAACCATGCAACATTATCATTGGTCCCATTTAAAACCACAGATTGAAACCCACCAGTCACCGTTACACCAGATCAAGGATTGCAACAAAACACATTTTGCATGTGGTTTCTGTGTGGGTTTTTTTTTGTTTTTTTTTAAATGTGCTTCATGGGGCTTTAAAATTCCTTCCCAACACACACACATAGCAGAGGGCAAGAATACTGCTTCAGAAAGAAGGGACTTGCTGCATGTGTGTTGGAGGAACCCCAATCCCTGCTTCAGAAGTCCCTTCTGAAGTCCCTTCTGAAGCAGTATTCTGGCCCTCAGCTGCGTGTGTGTGTGGGAATTTTAAGGCCCATGAATCACCAGACTAACAGTTAATTCTCAGGATTTCTAAACCTCAATTTTATCAAAACTATCACATTTCCAGCATTCTGAAAACACCTAAAATCACCAGACTAACAGTTACATCTCAGGATTTCAAAACCTCACTTTTATCACAACCATCACATTTCCAGCATTCTGAAATTGCCTGAAATCACAGGACTAACCAGTTAAATCTCAGGATTTCAAAACCTCCATTGAATCACGGGGCATTAAATACTAATTCTCCCTCACCCTCTGCTGCATGTGCATTGGGGGGTGGGGGGAATTAGTATTTAACACTCCACATCATCAAGTGAACAAAACCCATATAAAAACCAGAAAACCATAAACCAAACCATTCCCACAAGGATGCAAAGGTATCCACTAGGGGTGGGAAACCGGTAGAATCCGGTATCCGATAATGCCGGTATCGGGCGTACCGGCATTATCGGATTCGGCCCGGTAATCCGGACCCGGTACCGGATTTC
>QEPC01001011.1:609344-628714 GCA_003113815.1 Sphenodon punctatus | reverse complement strand
CCCCCCCTCTCCCCACCACCACCCTGGGCCCTGCAATTTACTCAGCACACGCCGGGCCAGCTCCTCTCCTCAGCGCCACTGATCCTCACTGCATCCTAGGCTGCTCGCTGCCATGCAGCTGGCTCCCCCTTCCTCCCAGGCTCCCTCTCAGAGTCGAGTCAAAGTTTTATTTGACAGGGAGAGCTGCGCACATGGCAGCAGCTCCCAGCCCCCTCCCCCCCCCGCACAGGCTGAACATGGAAGTTCATACCCGGGTGCCTCTGTGTGGTGCCTGGGTATGAACGCTAGCCCTGCCCGGTCCCTGCAATGAAATAGTGCCCCCTGTGGCACTATTTCATTGCAGGGTCCCTTTATGTGGAATGGATGGTGCTTCTAGATGCCCATTCCGCATAAAGGGAGAATACTTCCCTTTTGTCCCTGAAGGCTTCCTTAGGAAGCCTTTGGGGGGGTGGAGTCACCGGTTGTGTGCGCACGCACGCACACAACCAGTGAGAATGTTCAGAGCCATCTTGAAGAACCTTGTTTAGAGGCAGCAACCTTCAGAAGGTTCCTGCCTCTCTAAACAAGGTTCTTCGAGATGGCTCCAAACATTCACCATGGTGCCATGCAGTCAATTTTTAAAAATTATTATTATTTTTAAAGTCTCAGTGTGGGGGAGTCATGGCAAGTCCTGGGGCCAGGAGGGGCATTGCCCAATTTCCCTAGGAGGTCCATCGCCACTGCTACAGGGAGATGTGTTTCTTGCACTAGTTCAATGGTGGGGAGCCCCAGTAATCGATCTCCTTGCATCCCCTGCCAATGCAAAGCTCTCCACATTCTTTTCAAGAGCTGGAAGAGGGCTGGGCTCGCTGGGAGATGCTCTAGTGAGCCTGTGGCCAGAAGGGCTGAGGTACACCTTCCCCTCGATTCCCCTCATCCCATGGCTCCTCAGGAAATTTTGCCATGAAGGGGGAAACCTCATACTAGTGGCACCAGACTGGCCCCGACAGTTCTGGTACCCAGATATAATAGAACTGGCTTCCAAAAAGTGGCCACTCCCGAGAATCCCAGATCTCCTCTCCCAACAGGAGGGTTGCCTATGGCACCCAAACCTAGACTCCCTCCACTTGACAGCATGGAGTCTTCACTACTAACCAGGTGGGAGCAGAACTGCTCTTCCCCAGTTAAGAGGCTTCTTCTTGCGAGCAGGAAACCTTCCACTAGGTCTTCCTACATTACCAAGTGGACTGCCTTTGGGTTGTGGGTCTCCTCTAAGGGAGAACAACCCTTATCTGCCCCTATTACTCTTATTTTGGATTACTTACTAGCCTGGCTGATTAGGGGTCTGACCTTTACAACTGTTAAGGTTTACCTGGCTGCCATCAATGCATTCTGGGGCCCTTATAATGAGACTTCACTGTTTGAGGACCCCTTGGTTATTAGGTTCCTTAAGGGAGTCATTAGGGAGCTTCCACCTGTCTGCCAACAGCCCCCCAGCTGGGACCTAAATGTGGTGCTTCAGGGTCTCATACACAACTCCTTTGAGCCCATGGCACAACTGTGCATTGACTGTCTCACTATCAAAGTTGTCTTTCTGGTGGTGATTACCTCTGCCAGGTGAGTTAGTGAGCTCCAACGCCATTAGTCTCAACCCCCTTATCTGACATTTCATGATAATGAAATGCCCACACCCCAAATTCCTCCTTAAGGTTGTATCTCAGTTCCACCTCAACCAGGAGATTACTCTCCCAACCCTCCCCCCGCCTCATGCCTCTTGAGGCAGAGGCTGCCCTCCATAACCTGGACGTCCACAGAGCTCTGCTCTGTTATCTAGATAGGACAGCCACATTCTGCCTGACGGATGTGCTTTTTGTTGCCTTTGGCCCAGGAAACTGGGGAAAGAGGGTTTCCAAAGAGACCATTTCCAGGTGGATAAGAACCTGCATTCTCAGATGTTACGAGTTGGCAGGCCTCCCTAAGCTGTCTGGGTTATGGGCTCATTTCATATGAGCCATGGCCGCCTCTGTGGCTCTGTTTGAATATGTCCCAATAGAGGACATCTGTAAGACTGCTACATGGAGTTCCCCCTCCATGTTTCTCTGCCACTATGCCATTGATGTGGTGGCCCCGAATGAGACAAGGTTTGGTTACTCTGTTTTAACTTCTCTGTACTCTCAATAAAGAGAGATTGTTTCTCTGCATCTCACCTCCTTGTCCTTGCTTGCCAATCTACCTAAAGTGGGACTTTGGCTGAGAGGATAATGAAGAAGAAGGGTAATTTCCTACCTGTAACGTTTCTTCTTCGAGTTGTATCCTCTCACCAAAGTCCAAACTCCCCTCCCTGCCTCCCCGCATGCAGTGGCTATAGTATGTACTGAGGAGGGAAACTGCAATGGGGTATTTATACTCTCCTTCAGGGAGGGAGGGGGGACTATGTCACTCACGGGAGCTAATTTTGCTGGAATGCTTGCTATAATCCGATCTGCCACTAGGGGGCACCAACAATACCTAAAGTGGGACTTTGGTGAGAGGATACAACTCAAAGAAGAAACATTACAGGTAGGAAAATACCCTTGCTGGAGAGAAGTGCCACCTCATGGGGGTGAACGGCCGGCCCTGAGAGGGATCTGACTCATGTCTCGGCTGGTGACGGGTCTTTTTTTGAGGGGTTTATTTTTATTTTTTCAGTGCTTCTTTTTCACTTTTCCTGATCCTTGCCTGAAGAGGTAAGTAGGATGTTCTCCCGGCGTTTGAAGAGCCCGTCTCGTCAGTTCCTCCTGTAACCTCCAGTTTCTATTTCAGACAGCTCTCTTACTGAGGATCAGCAAGCATGACAAGTTGCCGTATTATGCCCTTCCCCCAGGCAAAGATGGCATTGATCCTGTAGATCAGATATTATTGGGACTCCTGCAGTACGTGTCCTGCAATGTTTGAATCCTGGCCATTTGGCCAGTGCTAACACTGTAGGGGGAAGGCCCCACAGCTGAGGTGATTGACACTATGAAGCTATCTACTCTAACTACTAACTAACTAAATTAACACTATTTGTAACTAATTGTTATATGTTTCTAAACTATATACAAATTAACAGAGAACTACTAATGGTTACAATCTTTCTCTCAAAAGAGACAAGAAATCCAGTTCTCATCTGCGTTCAGAAGGAATTGTTGGGCTAGCTCCTCCCCCTCCTTTTATACTCTTGTAGTCTTGCGGGAGTTGGAGAAGAGTTAGCAGCTGCTGAGCTTCCAGATCATTCTGGAAGCATACAGAGGACTGCTACTAGAGACAGGCTATCCAGATTGCTTCAGGGCATCACATGATCTCATAAGTGAGAATCACAGAGAAAGAGGTTTTACACCATCTCTAGAATATGCTCAGGCTTGGGCTCTAATGGACTTCTGGGGGAAGGGAGTTTCATAATACTGAGGTAGCAACCGAGAATACACCTCTGTGGGCCCTATTCACATCCTTATTGCATCCTTTTTAGATACTTGAAAACTGTCATGTGTTCCCCCCCCCCTTTAATCTTTTTTTTCACTTAGGTTACACATGCCCAGTTTCATTAGCGTCTCCTCATATGACTTGTATTTCAGATCTAGCAAACAGCCTGACTCCCAACTCAGTGTACTGGCTATGTCAGAGTTTGGATTTCATATTTCCTCTGCAATAGTGCCTGAAGGGATAGAGCCCTGGAGTAAAGCTGCTTTGTGAGATCTGAATTCCTGATTTGCAAAACTGTAGGATTTTGTTCTGGCAAGAATGGAGGGTCAAGGGTAGGAGGTTGGCTCAAGCCAGACAGCGGTTCCAGAGAGAGAGACCTCAGCCCTGTTAGTCCTGCCCCTTGGGCCAGATTAAAGAGACCTGCAGTGCCTGTGTTGGAGGAGTGCCAGAAGGCAGAGAAAGCCATCCACGGAGGTCATTCTCAAACTTTCCTCTTCCCTGCAGGCAGGAGGCTGAACACACACACTGGCATTAGGGGGATTTTTGCTATAGCACGATTCCCCCCCTAAAGGGTATTAAGGGCTTTGCTTGGATTTCAGCTCAGCATTGCTTGCCCACGATGTAATTAATCTGTCTTCTCGCTTACAACAGCCAGAGCTCTCAACACCCACCTTTCCTGAAGCTCAGTTAAACCACGTGTGCAATTATTATTAAGTATTATAGTGCCAGTAATGTACCCAATGCTTTACAATTGTTAAATGTAGACAGTGTCCCTGCCCCCTACATCTAGTGGAGACAAGGGAGATGAGATGATGAAAGCAGGGAACAGAAGGAGAGACGGGTATACATTCATGAACTTGCAGGTGCTTAGGTAAGTTACAAGGGAGAAGGGGACTCTAAGTAAATCAGGGAGCAATTGCCATTTGCAGAGATGCACACATAACCCAGGTGTATGTTTCTCGATCCAGAGCAGCGTAAGTATAGGGCAAAGGGGAAATTGGGGAGGTTAAGGCCATTGCAGAGAAGCTAAAAGAATTCTTTGCTCTGGTCTTCACTGAAGAGGCTGTTGGGGAGATACCTATATCAGAACTATTCTTTGTAGGTGACAAATCTGAAGAATTACCACAAATCAATGTGACTCTAGAAAAGGTTTTAGAGCAAATTGACAAATTAAACAGTAACAGATCACCCAGACCTGAGGGTATTCAGCCAAGAGTTCTGAAGGAACTCAAATATGAATACTACTATTGGTAATTTGCAACCTATCACTAAAATTTGTGTCTGTACCTGAACATTGGAGGGTAGCAAATATAATGTCAATTTTTAAATAAGGCCGCAGAGGCAATCCTGAAAACTAACTACAGATGGGTGAGCCTGATGTCCGTGCCAGGCAAACTGGTGGAGATGGTTGTGAAGAACAGAATTATGGGCATATTGATGAACAATAAACATCACATAATGGGGAAAGAGTCCACATGGCTTTAGCAAAGGGATATTATGCCTCACTAAGCTATTGGAATTTTTTTAGTGCATCAACAAGCATGTGAACAAGGGTGATCCAACTGATATAGTGTATCTGGATTTTCAATAAGAATTTGATAAGGTTCTTCACGAGACACTCTTGAAAAAACCTGGTAGTCAGGGGATAGGAGAGGGTATCCCCTGTCATGGATCAGTAAGTGGTTAAAGGACAGGGTGGAAATGGGTAGGATTAAATGGTCAGTTTTCATAATGGAGAGAAATAAATATTGGGGTGCCCCAGAGGTCTGTCCTGGGACCAATGTTTAATATATTCATTCATGATCTGAAGAAGGGAGTGAAGAGCAAGGTGAACAAATTCACAGACAACACAAAGTTAGTAAGAATAGTTAAGACCAGGGTGGACTGTGAGGAATCATAGGAGGTTCTTGCAAGACTGGGTGACTAGGCAACTAAACGGCAGATGAAATTAATTGTTGACAAATGCAAAGTGATGCACATAGGGAAAAAATAATCCATACATATACAGTGCTGAGTTCTAAAATAGGGATTACCACACAGGAAAAGGATCTTTAGGGTTATTGTGGACAATTAACTGAAAACCTCAGTTCAGTGTGTGGCCGCAGTCAAAAAGGTAAACAATGTTAGGAATTATTGAGAAAGGGATAGAGACTAAAAACATAATGCCACTATATACATCTGTGGTGCAACCATACCTTGAATATTGTGTGCAGTTCTGGTCACCCATCTAAAAAAAGATATAATAGAACTAGGAAATGTCCAGAGAGGAACAAAAAAATGATCAAGGGTATGGAACATCTTGGAGTTAGGGCTCTTCAGCTTGGAGAAAATATGACTGAAAGGGAATATGATAGAAGCTTATAAAATCATGAGTGGTGTGAAACAAGTAATAAGGAGGTGTTTTTACACTCTCAAATAGTACTAGAACTTGGGGACACTGAAACTAACTGGCAGCAGATTTAAAACAAATAAGAGGTGGTTTTTTTCTTTTATGCACAATTAGCTTGTGGAACTTGTTGTCAGAGGATGTGGTCAAAGCCAGTAGCATAGCTGGGCTTAAGAAAAGATTGGATAAATTCCTCCTAGTCCATCAATAGCTATGGTTGAGGGACCTAACCACTGACTATGTGGAGCTGGGAGTGGACAGCAAGGATTGAATCACTCCATTATGACCTGTTGGGTACTTCTTTGAAATGACCAAGAATGGCCATTGTTGGAGACAGGATTTTGGGTTTGTTGGATCATTGGTCTGATTCAGCATGGCAACTTATGTTCTTATGGTTAGAAAAACCAAGGGAAAAGGAAGTCCAGGGGGGTTGGCAGTTTCAAAAGGAGGTAATATTGGAAGCACTACTACAAGCCGTATCCTTGTGGAGGAAAGATGGGCCAAAGAGGCCAATATAGTTACAAAAGATCTTTTGACCTGAAAACCAACAGAGAAACATATAGGAAATAGTAGGAAGGATGTGTCACTCAGGGCAAGTATCAAGCACAAGCATAAGCATGTCAGGACAAAACCAGGAAAGGAAAGGCACTTAATGAGCTTCAAGAGATAATAAGCATAATGAGCAAGAGATGTCAGAAATAAGGGGTTTTAATAGTATGTTAAAAGCAAGAGAAAGACTAATGAAGTTGTGGGCATGCTACTACTAATCATTTGTATAGCATTATACAATGCTATACATTGTATAGAAGTTCCCCGGAAGGCCTAGAGCGTCTCTAACGCCGGCAGCCACAGCCGGCGCTGAGGCCGCCGGACCGCCCGCCCCCGCCGCTGCCGCACCCGCCGCACCCGGAGCTCCGCAAAGGTAAGCACTCAACTTTAGTAGGGGTGATCCCTGGGGGGTTGGGGGGGTGTTAAACACACACACCCCAGGGATCGGGTCTATACCTGTCTCTTATACACATCTAAGATGTGTAAAGAGACAGCACCCACGCAGCCTGGACTCGGGGAGGGTTTTGTTTTTTTTTACTTTTTTGGTGGGACTTTGCTTATATTGCAGCCATTCATTTAAATGACTGCAATGTAAAAAAATCTGGTACCTGGAATCCGGACCGGATTTACCAGGTTGAATCCGATAATGCCGGTACGCCCAGTACCGGCATTATCGGATTTACCGGTATTCCCACCCCTAATACACAGTGCTTTCCAGTCACAGATTTTTGGAGACAGGTCCCTGCCCAGTGAAAGTACAATCTAAGATGTAACAAGGATGAGGGGAACACAGGTATACACTGATTCTTATTTTACAGATGGGGGAACTGAGAGGTTGTGACTTGCCAAAGGCCACCTAGCGAGTTCATGGCTAGGACAGGATTCAAACCCAGACTTCCCAGGACCAAGTTCAGCACCTTAGCCACAACACCACACTGGTTCTAGAGTGGCTAATTAATGGGGAAGATTTGGTGACAAATAGTGCAGAGAAGGCTGAATTGCTCAATAGCTACTTTATTTCAGTCATTTCAAAAAAGACAAACTGTGACCAGATACTTAACAAAGATTATATAAAAAAGAACCAAGAGGGTATACAAGTCAAATAACTAAAGAACAACATGTCCAAGATAACTGGATAACTTGAATTAATTTAAATTGGTGGGGCCTGTGACAGCCCAGCCTGTCCGGACCCCCCAGGACAGGTAGGGGAACAAAGGGACTTAAACGAGGAGGAAGAGACCTACCCTAAACCCGCCATGGCATTGATGCCCCAAGACAGAAGGGGGGAAGAGATGGAGTTCCGGGAGGAGGAGAGTGCGGAGCCGGGCTCGGCTGCCAGCAGGGAGAGCATCGAAGCACTTCCAGGATTCCAGGTGAACAGCGAGAATCGGGAAGCACAGAGGGACGCAGACGCAATAACGTCAGGAATAAGCAGCCGGCCCAGACCCGGAAGAGCATGCCGCACCTGTGGCCGGAGGTTTGAATGGGATAAAAAGGACCAGGAAGAGGCACCCGGGGGTGGCGCATGGTGAGAGGATCTAGCAGATGAGGTTTACCCAGCGTGGTGGGAGGAGATCTGAAGACTAGAAACTAAAAGGTCTGGCCCTACCAGCCTTTGGAAGGGTGGGGGTGGCACATAGGGGAGGCGACCTTAGATTCAGGCCACAGCCTGCGGGAAAGCCCCTACAGGAGGGCAGGGTGTAGTCCCTGTCCCTCGGGGGGGGCACCCCAGAGAGAAAGGGGGATTCTCCACCCGGCTGGCTTCAGATTTGGAAGCCGACCGGGCACAAATATAGGGGGTCGCGTACAGGGCCTGACAAACTTCATTCTAGAATTCTGAAATAATTAACCAAATAAATCTCAGAACCATTACCATTAGCGATTATCTTTCAAAACTTATGGAGAACAGGCAAGGTCCCAGAGAACTGGAGAAGAGCAAACACAGGGTGATTTCAGATGTTACGCATCTGACATTCACCCCGGCTGAACCACAGTCAAACACGGGCCACGTTTGACTGTGGTGAACGTATGTTGGCTTGCCGCCAGATGTGCACCACAGTCAAACACAGCCTGTGTTTGCATTCACCACACTTCTGGACCTCCGGATGCGAGGAGGTTGAGAAGTGTGGTGAAAGGCCACCATGGCCATGGTGAATGGAAAGTAACGTCTGGCTACTTACCATTCACCATGGTCAATGGGAGTCACCCCCGCCGGTGGTTGCGGAAGCAGCCGGATTGACTGCTGCCATTGCCCATCGAAAGGGGGGTAGGGCCACCAGGGAATGCAGGGGGTGGGGCTGTGCGGCAGCACTCTGCACTGTGTGGCCCCGCCCCCTCCGGCGTGTGTGTGTGCTGCTTTAGATGTGACGGGCGGCCGCTTTCACGATGGGCCATGGGGTGGTTCAGACTATGCCGGGGGCAATGGGGTGCATGTCTGTTGGCACACCCCTTCACCCCATGCCATGGTCCAAACCACCCCACGGCCTGTGGTGAAAGCGGCCACCCATCACATCTGAAATCACCATAGTGCCTATTTTTAAGAAAGGGAAAAAGAAAGACCTGGGAATTATAAACCAGTCAGCTTAACTTCAATACCTGGGAACATACTGGAATCAATTTGTGAGCACTTTAAGGAAAATGGAGTGATTACTAGTAGCCACCATTTGTTAAGAACAAATCTAGTTTCCTTCTTTCATAGGGTAAGTGGCCTGACAGACAATATATGTTGACTTCAGTAAGGCTTTTGACACAATCTCTCATGACAGTTTGGAGAAATGCAGGCTGGAGGGAATTACCATTAGGTGGGTTCACAATTGTCTGAAAAGTTGCACTCAAAGAGCAATAATTAATGGAACAATATCAAACAGGGGGTGTGGGAGTAAGGAGGAGTGGTGTCTTCCAGGGATTTTTCCTAGGCCCAGTCATCTTCAACATTTTCCTTAATAATTTGGAGGACGGAGTGGAAAGTATACTCATCTAATTTGTAGATAACCCAGAATTTGGAGAGGCTGAACACATTTTGTAGGGCTGGGTGATACAAAATTATCTAGATAAACTAGAGACCTGGTCTAGAAGAAACAAAATGAGATTTAACAAAGGCAAATGTAAAGTATTACTCATAGGAATGAAAACTTGGATGCAGAAAACTTGAATGAAAACTTGGTGTTCTGAGGGTGTTGGGGGCTCTGGGGGTATGTTTGTGTTTTAATGTTTCTTTGGGTATTTTCAGATGTTATGAGATCACAGTCAACCACAGTCAATTCCCTGTGGTGGTTGTGACTACATAACGTCTGATGGGGGAACGGATGTTCCCCCCCAGATGTTCACCACGGTCAATCGAGGCAGGGAATCACATTCACCACATGATCGGCTGAACTGGCGGGGCCAGCGGTGATCGCATGGTGAAGGCGATTCCCCGCCGTGATGAACCGAGCCGTCACATCTGGACGGCAGCCACGGCGCAGAATCTCCGCTGGGATTCCGGCCAGTGGTTAATTTGAGCGGGCACTGCAGCTGCATTGGCCGTGGCATCCGCCCGTCTCCCCAGAGGGCTGGCAGCAGGGAAGCATGGGGGGGCAGGGCCATGCGGCCCTGCCCCCTCCTCGATTCCCTGCCGGGAGCCCCTGGCACATCTGTTGGGCCGTGACGTGTTGGCCCTGGAGGGGGATCAACAGATTGGTTTCATGATGGGGTCAATTGGCCCCGTCATGTCTGAAAATACCCATATATATGTGTTTTATTATTAGAGCATGGGAGCGTTCTAATAGTTAAGGTGTATTGCATCCTCCATTATAAATCCCCAACATCCTTTACTATAACACTGGCATGATTAAAATTAGGATCATGACATTTATAGTGGAGCATCGTTGAGGTAAGTGGTTCATGCTATGCACTTTTCAGCCAAATTGGCTGAATAACAGCTGAGATGTCACATTTTAAAAACCGCTCTTTGAAGCCTGTTTTTTTCAAAGGTCCGACCTTCTCGATCTGGGTAGGGTAGAAGAGTTTAATGATGGTGGGGAGGAGCTATGAGCCTTTTAGAAAATTAAAGGGGGTGTGCCTTGGGGGGTTTATTTATAAATCAAATTAATAGTTTTCAAGTTATGGGGTTGTTAAAAACCCCATGTTATTCTATGGAGAGAGTCAGGGCTGCTTAGAAGAGGAGTGCTGCCTCCCCAGAGTGGCTTGGGGCAACTGTGCCAGGGGGCTTCGGGACACAGGGGAGGACAACAGCCCTCACACCCCTGGCCCCTTCCCTCTTGCCATTCCTTGCTCCTGCATGAGCTGGCCCCAAGATCACTGACCCTCCAACTGCTCCAATCAATCCCTGCCCCCGCCCTCAGAAGCAGTCTGAGTGGGGCATGGAAGAGGAGGAACATCCACCGCCCCCTCCACCCACCTGCCAGGATGCCCTGGGTCTTGCTACCTACCTCCTGGATTGCTGCAGCACCACTCACTCGACCTCATGGATCAGAAGGTTGCTACCTTGTAAACAAGGTTCTTGGGATAGCTCCAACCATTCTCACATTCAAAGCCATCTGAAGAACCTTGTTTACAAGGTTGCAGCCTTCTGTTCTTCTTCTCTGAAAAGCGTCAGGCACATCGCTGGCACTATACAAAAGCTTATAATAATAATAATAATAATAATAATAATAATAATAATAAATAAATTAATGATAATAAGATAGCTCTGACCATTCTCACCACTGGTTGTGAGAATGGTTGGAGCCACTCAAAGAAGAACCTGCTGCTGCCACCACACAGTCTCACAACAGCCAGGACTTGCTGGAGGCAGTAGCAGCAGGTGTGTGAGCAGGGGGGCCAGGCCAGCATGTGTGAGTAACTGACTGAGTGAATGTGTGTGTTTGAGTGAGTGTGACAGTGTGAATGGAAGAGAGAGATGACATCCTGAATGGGGGGATGTCAGTGTGTCTGAGTGAGAGAGAGTCTGTGTGAGAGAGAATCTGTCTGTGTGTCGTGTGTATAGTTTGTGTGCATGTGTGTGTGTATAGTCTGTGTGTATGTATAGTCTGTCTGTCTGTTAGGTTTGCCACCTATGCAAATTTTTAAGGAATACTTATGAAAAATACATGTTGCAGGGCCTGCATTGGCACCTTAGGCACCAATGCAGTGTAATGGACTATGCTTTCAGCATGTTGGGCAAAAAAGGAATGGGAGGGGGTAGGTTGGTAGGAGGGGAGAATGTTAGGAGGGAAGACAGTTGATGGAGGAGAGGTTCAGTTGTGGGGGGACTGGCTGGGAAGGAGGGGATTTTTAGGATAGGCTAGGTATAGAGTAGGGTAAGAAATTATTCTTGGAAAACTAGAAGTTATGCCACATATTCAGTATTGCATTGAAGCGTATTAATCTTGTTACCATTACTGTTACAAAGAAACTAAAACTCATTCCTCTTTGAATGCTACCATTGCAGCTCGGGTGTTCCTGATACATGTAATCTCCATTGGCACCCCAGATGGGACCAGAGTAAGCTAGGTAAAGTGTAAGTTAACACATGACAGGAGGCCCTGCAACATGTATTTTTCATAAGTGTTCCTTAAACATTGGCATAGGTGGCAACCCTAGTCTGTGTGTACACACACGCGCGCGCACACACACACACACACACACACACACACTGGAATGACAGCTTCAGGTACAGTGGAATGACAGTCCATGGGAGTTGAATGATGCCCCAAGTTCTTGGGACTGGAGTGACAGTTTCAGGTACATTGGAATGACAACCCATGGGAGTTGAATTATGTCCATAGTACTTTAATGATGGTTCTAGGGACTGGAATGACAGCTTCACGTACAGTGGAATGACAGCCGATGGGAGTTGAATGATGTTCCTAGTACTTTAACAATGGTTCTTGGGACTGGAATGACTGCTTCCAGATGCAGTGGAATGACAGCCCCCTGTGAGTGGAATGATAGCCCCAGATGATGGTTTTAGGACTAGTATGACAAGATCTGGTACAGTGGAATGATACTCCCCTGGGAGTTGAATGATGGTTATTTTTGATGATGGTTCTTGGGACTGGAATGACAGCTTCAGGTACAGTGGAATGACAGCCCATGGGAGCTGAATGACGTCCCTAGTAATTTAATGATGGATCTTGGGACTGGAATGACAGCTTCAGGTACAGTGGAATGACAGCCCATGGGAGCTGAATGACGTCACTAGTATTTTAATGATGGTTCTAGTGACTGGGATGAATGCTTCTAGATGCAGTGGAACGACAGCCCCCTTTGAGTGGAATGATGACCGCTCCAGAACCTTGATGATGGTCCTTGGGATTGGAATTACTGCTTCAGGTACAGTGGAATGACAGCTTCAGGTACAGCTGAATGACAAGATGACATAGTTGAGGTTAATTGACCCGCTTGTTAACCCAAGAAGATGTCTTTGAAGGGAAGATTATTTTAGTAATTGTTTTAGAGCAGGTGGCATAGGGATCTGTTGTGCTACAGTGTCTGCTCGGGAGGAGGAATCATCTCTTCTCCCCCCCATGACCATGTAGTGCTCACATCCACCTGTCAAGCTAAGAGAGACATGCTTGAGAGGTGTGGGGAGAGTTCTTTTGGGTTCTGCAGGAAGTAGAAGCTGCTAGGAGTGTAGCAATGGGCAGGAATTGCAAGGCTCTGTGCAAAACTGCAGGTTGGTGTCCCCAAATACCTTGCTGGGGTTCTTCCTAGAATCCAGACCACTGCAAATCAGTGCACCCAGATAGCCTAGTTTATTTGTTCATTTTATTTAAATTTATATCCTCTCCATTCCAGAAAAAGTAGTCTTAGGGGCGGCTGCAATAATATAAAAACAGATGCATGCTTAAGACATTAAAAGGAAAAAAGAAATATAATTTTAAAATATACGGACCCCTAACCCATCCATCACCCACTAAATGCCTGCACAAACAAAAACACTTTCCAGTGCTTGCTGTTTGAAGGAAGTAACAACCTTCTAAACTGAAGGGAGCAGCTCTTCCATCTTAGTCTCCCCTAAGCCCTGCTCCCATAGTGGTTATTCTGCTCATCATTCTACTGCACCAGCAGGACAAATTTTCTTCATTGCATTGTATTAACAAAAAACTTGGATATTTCATAGTCAAAAAACCTCCAGTTTACAAAAAGAGTTCAATCATGCACTGAAAAGCATGGAAATTGCAAGTTAAGGTTTCCACCTGAACTTCCATACCATGTTAGCAGTAAAGGCATTGTACAGTCTCACACATTGTGCTCGCTTACAACTTAGGCTCCATGCACTCACATGTTGCCTTCGTCTTTCAGCCCCAATCCTCTTCCTCTTTGCAGGTTGAGGGCAACACTGAAGCTGGGGACAGAAGGGCGTGATCTGGCTCCTCACTGCCTCTTTTCCCTCTATCCTTTCATTTTGGTTGAGGAAATTGGGACAGCTGACTAATGACTCACAACTGTCCCTCTTACCCACTAGTCTCCATTGGCCTCTCAAAGCACAGTGAAGCTGGGAAGAGTCATATACAAATGTTTAATTAAAACTAAGTTGGGTATACATTGAAATTAATAAAATGGAATGGGCATTGGAAGGAATGGAGGCAAAAGCAGTGCCAATTTCTAAATAAATATTATTGTCATTCCAACATCCAATTACGTGATTGTGAAATTATACAACACAGTTGCATTTTTCGGAGTACATAGGGAAGGCAAGAGAGTGTGAAATTATGATGAAGGCACCAGGTGCAGTAAGTGGAATGGTTGGAATGACAAGGAAAAAACAAAGTGTGAAGGATTAAGTAAGTGGGTGGAATGACAGAAAGAATTATAAATAGTTACAATAAGGTTCTGAGTGAAATAACTGATTCAGAAGACTGATGGGATAGCCGAGGAAGCAGTCCTATTGTTTTACCTACTTACCATAGCTGACTCCAAATCCTTTGACTCCCAATAGTCTCCCTCCCTGTTATTCCATTTCCTCTCTTATGTTTTGTTTTTTTGTCATTCCACACACACACTTCTGTTCCATATGACACATACAAACATTGTATTTCCCAGGACTTTTGAGTTCTCTGTGAGGGGAATGGGGGTTAGAGGGGTGACTTCGACCCAGGACTGATGGGTTGTCTGTTACAAGGTTGAGAGCAGGGAAGAGGAGAACAGGCTCCAGAGGGGTTAATGATTGCTATACCATTCCTAACCCACCCACAGCAGATCAGTTACTATGAAAACCTGCTAAGATTAATGGAGTAAACTGTGTGGGAAGATTAGACAATGGTGCACAAATGGTGATGGTACGGGAGGACTTGATCCCAAAACATAAAATAAACACTCATAGAAAGGTTCTAGTATCACTGGCAATGGGGATCATGGATATTTTTCCCACAGCCACTGTAGATTTAGAATGGGGAGGTGCAAAAGGATCAGTCCAGGTGCCTGTACTACCCAGAAATGCACAAAATTAAATGCTAGTGGGGAATGATATTAAAAAATGGATGCTGGGATGCAGGCTGGAAAAAGCCCAGTTCCAGGAACACGGGAAGCCAGAGAGCAACCCGGGAAGGGAGGGTGAGGGGCAACAAGACTCAGAGAACCCTGAACAAGTTGCACCTCTACCCCTAAAACATGGGGAGACACAGAACAACCCTAGTGGAGGGGAAGGGTTACAGGAAGGCTTTACAGGTCCTGTACCCCAACCTGTGAACTCCACTCAGGGGCAGGAAAACCCCACAGAGGAGTCCCAAAAGCAGCCAGAAGGCAGGGGAGGACAAGACTAGGGGAGTGAACTGCAAGTCTCTGTCTCACATGGGGAACTGCAGGGAGTGAAGCAAATGGGTCAAACTGATTCTGAAGCCCAGGACTTGGCACCCCACCTTACACAGGAGGGACCCAATCCTGCAGAATCAAACCGAGTAACCACCACACGGGGAGAATTAGAGGCTGCAAAAGCTCCTACTCAAACCAGTGAGTTACAGAATGACCTGGAAGTTTGTTGCCCTACCTTAAGAGAAGGTGGGAAGAGGTTAACTGAACTGAAAGGGTTACATGCAAGCCGAGAGGTGGAGGATTCTACCTTAGGAGGAGGCGGGAATGTACAGGAAACTTTTCCCGGGATGGAGGGGGGAATGAGGGATATCTCTTCCCCAGGGATAGAAATACACCACCCTGTGATCCTAAAGGGCCAGGAGCATCAGTCTAAGAGTGAGCTGTGCACCTCTGCCTTACCTAAGAAGAAGCAGGGAAACACTGCTGAAATAGAAACTGGAGGGGAGGAAACCGTTAACAGTAGGGGTGGGACTACTGGATCATCTGGTATCCGATACTGCCGGTATTTTGGTGTACTGGCAGTATCGGATTATTCCAGTATTTTGGGTCCAGTACCGGATCCCGCCCCGTGCCGGATTTTTTTACATCACAGCCATTCAAATGAATGGCCGCAATGTAAAAAAAAAACAAAAAAAAACCAAACACTTTCCCTCCCAGAGTCCAGACTGCGCAGGTGCAGAGCACAAGACAGGCTGGTGACAAACGGCCCTCCACAGAAACAGTTTCTGGCTGGGTGATTGAATTGAATGCAAAGACATCCACACACACCATCACAGCCAAGGGGGAAATGTGAATGCCACATGATAACACTGGGAATTACAACATTACTCCTGGTGAAAACTGTTTGGAAATGCAGAATTACACAGACAACAGAGACGGGGTGCTCAGTAGTGGGAAAAGTGTCACACTTACTGCACATTTCTTTTGTCTCCTAATAATACTTCTGATGGGAACAGACATACAACCAGTAAGAAATAGGCTGCCAGATAATCTGGACACATGGCCAAAGTTTGTGACTGGGGAACAAAGGTTGTTAACATGGCGTTCCCACCCATTTGTCACAGTCTTATGCAAACACCTACTGATGTACCTTGAAGGGTATGGTTCACAGGATTACTCCACTACGACATGGTGGAAAACACATGAACATGATAGTCCCACAGGGCTGACAGAGGGTTTGGAAAACCAAAGGTCTAACTTTAATAGGATTCAAACACATGGAAATGAGGCAGAGGGGTTGCATATCCCTCCCTACACACACCGGAAAGACACGCCAGTCTCAGCATGTTACGGGACTCTGCTGTGCCCACTTCACATGCAGTCTTACAGGGGGGCTTTCATGGAGAAACATAGGTAAACACATGTGTAACACAGGACTACATGTAGACTATAAGTCTGGTAAATATGTAATGCCAAAGGTTCCACATGTATGTAATGTTACAATGGCGAACTGTAAAATCCAGATCAGAGATTTAACATGTGACAAGTTCCAGGAAATGCAAAGAGAGATAAAGGATGTGTATTGAGGACTCTTGCCAGACAGCCCTGTTGAGATGTAGATGGACCTCCATGTTTGCCTGGGTCAGCTACGTGACTGACCCCATGATTCCCCAAAGGCGGGAACAGACACAAAGAAGGAGAAAGACTATTTAAAGTGGCCAGTGAGTCACCTGAAAGTTCTCTCCTTGAGCCATCACAGCAGTACATCTACATACGAAAAGCCTGCCAGCAAGCAAGGCTGAAAAGACATGAGGAGAGAGAGATAATTTCGCTCTTTACCAACTAAGAAGCCAGTGCCCAGTCGCTTATGCCAAAGGACTGAGAGAAACTTATGGACCTTTATAGGGTAAGCTGTTTATTTAGGAATTCAACCAGTATAGATCAGGAATGCGTTATGCTTACCTTTGATTTCTAATAACCACTCTGTATCAACTATCTTGCTTATGTAATCTATACACTTACTTTTTATCTTTATGAAGAAGTGTCTGTACCTGACATTGGAACACAAGTGAGCAACAAGAGCCCTCAAGCTCTTGCGAACCCAGAGAGTAAAGAGTCTGTAAACCGGAAGGATCGGGCCCTTGGGTGACAAAGGAGTTTCATTGTGGCAGACTTGAATCAGTCAGAGAGAGAAACTAATTCAAGTGGGCTGTGCGCAAGGGAAACTGAGTCACTCAAACCCGGTAAAGTGGGGGTGCGGACCATGACAACCCATGACAACAAGGTTGAGAGCAGGGAAGAGGAGAACAGGCTCGTAATGAGGACTATTGAGTTGCCTGTGAAGGGAGTGCAGTCTACTGGATTAAAGTGGGGTAGACAGGCTGGAAGCCAGGAGTCCTGAGTTCTCTGCTACAGGGATGGGACCAAGTATATTAGAGGGGGAGAAGGGGTGGGAGCCAGAACTCCCAAATTCTCTCTTTCTTAAAGAGGAAACAGAGGGGGTGAGGGGCCAGCTCATGCCCTCCTGTCCCCAGATTCAGTGTTGTCCCCAACATGCAAAGAGGAAGAGGATTGGGGCTGAAAGTCAAAGGCAAAGTGTGGGTGCATGGAGCCTAAGTTGTAAGTGAGCACAATATGTGAGACTGTACAATGTCTTTACTGCTAACATGGTACGGAAGTTAAGGTGGGAGTCTTAACTTGCAATTTCCATGCTTTTCAGTGCATGATTGAATTAGCAAGAGCTCTTGTTTTTTTACTATGGAATATGTTTTATTTTGTTAGCCACTCTGAACCTTTTTAAGGGAAGGATGGGATAAACATCTAAATAAATAAATAAAGTATAAAATGGGGAACAACTGGCTAGGCAGTAGCACTGCAGAGAAGAACCTAGGAATCATGGTAGATCATGAGTCAACAATGAGCATGAATTGACAATGAGATTATGGGTGAAAACACATGATGCTAACCACCCTTGGTGGTTATTTATGCATATTGCAGGGCTGTATTGGTGCCCTATGCAGCCCTGAAACATGCATAAATGACCACCAAGGGTGGTTAAAGGGTGGTTAGCATCATGTCTGTTTTCACCCTATGTTGCCAAAAAGATAAATGTCATTTTGGGTAATTTCAGACGTTACGATACCACGGTCAACCACAGTGAACCCCCCGTGGTGGCTGCGGTACCGTAACGTCTGTTGGACCCAAAAGAGTTTCCCACCAGATGTTCACCCCCAGCGACCGAACAGACGTTACGGTACTGCAGCCACCATGGGGGGTTCACTGTGGTTGACTGTGGTATCATAATGTCTGTTATTGCCCCATGGACCGGAATCGGCAGACGGTAACGTCTGATACCGCTGATGATTCCGGACCATGGCCCAGACCCTGGGACATATAGGGCGCAGCAGCCGGATTGGCTGTTGTGCCTACCCGTCTCCCAGAGGGCAGGTGGCCTGGTGGGACTGTGCAGCTGCATGCTGCATGGCCCTTCCCCCTTCCCTGATCCCCCTCCAGAATCAGCCGACATGTCTGTTGACCGGCCAATCTGATTCTGGAGGGGGATGAAGATTTGATCCCATGTCGTGGCAAGTCCGCCAGCTGGTACATCTAAAATCACCCTTTCTGTTGCATTAACAGGTGCACTATATCCAAGACATGGGAGGAGGTGTGCCAGTTTACTCAGTACTGGCAAGACCTCACTGGAGTACTCTGTTCAGTTTTGGGGCATCACACTTCAAGAAAGATGTTGACAAATTGGAGAGGATTCAGAGGAGAGCAGCCAAGATTATAAAGATGGCACTAGAATGGAAGTGCCATATGAAGAAAGGCTGAAAGAACTGGATATGTTTAGCCTAAGGAGAAATAGATTAATAAAGGGGGGAGGGACATGATAGCAGTTTTCAAATATTTAAGGAGTGTCACAAAAAGGTTATGAATATTTGTTCTCCACTGTCACAGAGGACTGAACAAAAGGAAATGGGCTTAAATTGCTGCATTGTAGACTTCAGTTAAATATTAGGAAATCTTAACTGTAAGAGCTATTGAGTAATGGAATAGGGTGGCTGTGGGATGCAGGGCTGTAGCGGCATGCCGCCGCAGCAGCTGTTACCAACAGAAACCCCTATTCCGCACATTGTGGCGCGGTTCGGCAGAGGCTGCTTTCCGCCGCCGGCGGCAGTTTGCCGCTAATGTTGCTGGGTCATCGGAACTGATTGGCGGGAGTGAAACTTTTGCGGATTCCCAGTAAGAAGCGGCACCACCTCCCCTTTCCGTCTGCCAC
>QEPC01001011.1:566923-592045 GCA_003113815.1 Sphenodon punctatus | reverse complement strand
CCCCCCCCCCCCCCCGCATTTAGGTCTCATCTTGCTTGCAGGCCAGGAAGCACCCCATTTGCATTTCTTAACACCCAAATTGTTGTTAACTGTCCCAGACAAGATGTATGTGCTATCATTCTAGCTTTTAGATGTATTCCTGTTACATAGCTTTATAATGTATTTACTCTCATTCCATAGGGTTTTTCCTACAATATTTCATCATGTTTACATTCCTGTCTTAATTCTGAGAGGTATGACACCAAACATGGCTACCAAAATATTAACAGCATTGCTCACATCATAAACATGTATGTTTCATGTATGTTATTTATGTATGTTGGTTTCCTGATCTTTATCATACCAACAAAATTCAAAAGGGGCTAACACTATTTTCCTCCTTTCAAAACACTAAAAGCAAGCATTTTTGAAGTGTTCACAGTGCAGCAAAAATATTAAAATAAGAAGTCTACAAGTAAACCCTTTTGGAAAAACTTTTAAATTTGGTTTGCATTTTTTCCCTGCTGCACTCACTCAATGCACAAAATCTCTAAGCGAAATATCTAATAGCCAAACCAAATTCAAATTATTTTTTTAAATGTCAAAAACAAAAATATTAAAATGTCAACAAAATATATCCAAAAATACCCATCTGACCCCTCTAGTTACCAACCAGTGTTCCTCCTTCCCTTTGCCTCAAAGCTCCTGGAACATGTCGTCTACTCCCGCTGCCTGGACCTCCTCTCTACCAACTCCTCCCTGGACCCTCTTCAATCCGACTTCCGCCCACTCCACTCTACTGAAACTGCCCTGGCCAAGATCACCAATGATCTACTTGTCGCCAAATCTAAGCGCCACTACTCCATTCTTGTCCTCCTTGACCTCTCTGCTGCCTTTGACACTGTCGACCACTCACACCTATTGGACTCGCTTTACTCTCTGGGCTTCCGTGGCTCTGTCCTGGACTGGTTCTTCTTTAAGGTCTCGCTCCCCGAGTCAAACTCCTCCTCCCTCCCCCTCTCGGTTGGGGTCCCCCAAGGCTCTGTTCTTGACCCTCTCCTCTTCTCTATTTACACCCTGTCCCTTGGCAAAATTATTGCCTCCCACGGGTTCCAATATCATCTCTACACTGATGACACTCAACTCTATCTTTCTGCCCCCTCTCTCTCCTCTTCTGTCCACTCACGCCTCGTCAACTGCCTCTCCGACATCTTCGCCTGGATGTCCCGACGTCAACTCAAGCGCAACATGGCCAAGACTGAACTCCTCGTTTTTCCTCCCTCCCCTTTCTCTCCCTCTAACCTGCCTATCTGCATTGATGGAGTCACCATCCATCCTGTTCTCCAAGCCTGCAGCTTGGGCTTCATCTTTGACACGCACCTCTCTTTTAAACCTTGCATTGCCCATGTGGTAGAGAGGTTGAGGATCTCGATCATTATCTCCTAAGATGTCCTTTGTATGACCACCTTCGGGGTGGGTTATGGTTGAACATTGGACATGGGGAATCCTGGGCAACAATTAGAAAAGTAAAATTCTTGCTGGGTGATCAGAACCCCCACATGACTAAACAGGTGGCAGTTTTTGTCAGAAGATGTGCCGCTGTACGTTTAAAATGTATGCAGCTGGAGGAAATTGGTTGTTGATATGTATAAAAATACTATATTATGTTTGACTTGTATATCATTGAATATCTGTATGAGATTTTGATTCTGTTTTTATGTACCGGTTGAACATGGGGCTGAACATAATAAAGTTTTACTATTAAACCTTACATTGACTCTTGCCAAATCCTGTCAATTCGCCCTCCATAACATTGCTCGGATCCGCCCCTTTCTCTCTACCTCCTCGGCCAAAATCCTTGTTCATGCCATGGTTATCTCTCACCTAGAAGCCTGTGGAAAGGGAGAGATTGATGACGTGTAGAAGTGGGGGGGCGACAGTGGGAGTAATAGAGGTCAGGAGGCGGGAGGGGATGGGGTCGAGGGGGCAGGTGAAGGGGTTGGATGAAGAGAGCAGAGCAGAGATTTCCTCGAGAGAGGCAGGAGGCAGGATTATTAGATTGATTATTAAATCAATCTCATCATCCTACTCTTAATGAAATAACAGGGGAAGGGAATCAGGGATGGAATATAATATATGGGAGGGGGAAATGATTAAATGGAGGGGGAGGGAGGAAGGAAGATTGAACACAGGGGGGTAAAAACAAAAAAACACTAAATCTATCTAAGCTAAGCTAAATAAATGAATGAGAATATGGGGGTAAGATGCCTGGGTTGGATGGGTGAAATGGGAGGAGGATGGCAATGAATTGGGGAGCTGGAAAATGCTGGGAGAGAGGGAGCCTTTTGAAACACCTGCTGTTCAAGAACAGTGATTAGTTCAGAAGGTATTGGGAAGGGGGGAGGCAGACAGTTTTGTTTCTTGCTGCGCCCGCCTCACCGCAAGTCCCATTGGCTCCATGCAGCCTAACCTGTGGCCAATCACAGACTGCCAAGCCAGTGGTTTGAGGCGAAAAGGGATGGTGATTTGGCAGGCTGACTGCTACTCCAAGCCAGTCTCCACCCTCCACCCCTGGTGCCTGGAAGTCTGCTCCTCAGATGAGTCAGATGACTCCCCCTCCCTGCTACGTTTGGCCTTCCAGTGACCTGACAGTAGACCACATTTTAGCCAGTCGAACTCAACTGAACGCGATCCGAACTGACCGAAGTGTTCAGCCATTTCGACATTCGGAATTGAGTTCGGTTCGGTGGGTTCAGGTTCGGTCATCCGAACAGGCCGAGTTCCGGCCGAACTCTGAACTTCCGAACTGCGTTCGCTCATCCCTAGTATATATCTCTAGAGTGGCCCAGGTTGACCCAGATTGTTTTCAAGTGGTGGATGTTGATCACCACTCTGAAGGAAAGGGTGTAGTTTCCCTGCATCACAACTCTCAGGTGCCCTTAATTCCAGCTTTGGTTGAAACATCCTCGCCTATTTTGAGGGTCCCCCCTCAGTTCCGCTGGATAGTATTGGCCATGAAGGGAGGAGCCCGCTTGTTCAGCCAGGCGCAGTGGGTCCAACTTGCATTGGGGCGCGGGATTTAGCCTCTGTTGGCCGGACCCTTGCATTGCACCCCTATCCCGGTGGTTCTAATTTAAATTTTCTGTTGACCTCAGTGGCGGGCGGCGGTTCAGGGGGTGGGAGTATGGAAATAGACCAGTTGCTACCGGGGCCGACTGATGTAGTGAAATCTAGACTTGTGGCCTCTTGTTCCGGACCTGCTCAGAAAGTTTTTCTGGTTAGCCAGAGGGGGCTTCTGGACAAGTTTGGGTCTCTGACCAAAAGACTGGGGGACTTTAAATCTCGAAGAATGATATTGTGCTCTCCCTCTGGGTTGGACAGGGGTCGGGACTTTGGAACAATGGCTAAGGAAACAGTCTCCCCTTTCCGGCCCCCAATTTCTTCCTCCTTAGTAGAGCTTGTTGGGGGTGTTGGGATGGGGGGTAGCCAGAGTCCCCATGACTTATTTTGGTGCCATGAGGCTGTTCTGTCCATAGACTCTTCTCCCTCACAGGTGCCATTGTTATCTCCCTCCTTGACCATCCTGGAAGCGGGTGCTGCAGCCGGGGAGGGATCAAATGTTGTGGGGTTCTCCTCCCCCAACCACTCTGCCCAGGTCTCTGTTTTAGCATTACTTCCTCCCCAGTTCTCTGGCAGGACTCCTGCCCTAAGGGATCATGGTCCACCTGTCTGAGATCACGGTGGGAACCATTCCCCTCAGCCAACTGTGCCACAGCTTTTTCTGGATAAATGACATCCCCCCCAAGGACACACACACACCCCTCGTCTTGAAATTCCTTAGTTGGAATATCGCCGGGTGGGGATTCCGTTGGTCGGATGTTGATTTTTTTCCTTTTCTGTCTGGCTACAGTTTTGTTCTGCTGCAGGAAACTTGGGCTTTATCTGATTTGTCATCTCATGGGTTCTCTGTGTTTAGTTTGCCTGCTACCCCCGCTGTTGGCCCTGGTAGGCCAAGCTGGGGTCTTGCTCTTTTGGTCTTATTGAACCTACGAGCAGAAATTAAAGTTTGTGATTCATTGGAATCTTATTTTGCTCTATATCACTGCCAGCTTTCCTCTGGGCTGGAGATATTGCTAGGGAATTTTTATCTCCCTCCCGCCTCCTCTCCTTTTTTTCTTCCCAATTTTTGGCCTGAAGTCAGCAGGGAACTAACATGGGTTTTGTAGCCTATACCGTAGGACTGTCTTACTTTTTGGAGGTGACTTTAATATAAGATTGGGTACTCCTGCTTTGTCTGTGAAGCCTTTCAGGCTTGATGACTCTGAACATTTTCTTTGTTCTCGCTCCTCGAGGGACTGTGTTGTCAGCTCCGGGGCCAGATGTTTGAGGGATTTCCTGACTGCTTTTGGGCTTACGATATTAAACGGTTGCTCCTGGGGGGATTATGAAGGGACTTTTACCTACCATTCGGTCAATGGCTCCAGCGTTATAGATTATTTTTTACTATCAGAATTTTTTTTCCAGAATGTCTATGAGTTTCGGGTTATTCCCAGATTCGAAACTAATCATCTCCCACTTTCATTTTTGTTATTGGACCCTTTTAAGCAGCAAGAGATAGGTAGGGGAATTGATGCTGCAACTGAGGGGCCTGGGATGGGTTTGGTGTGGGTTAAGTGGGCTGAGGACCTTAAGGCAGCTTTTGTAGACTTTACCCAACAGCTGGAAGTCAGGGAGATAGTGGGCAGGATAGCAGTTTTGGAAAAGAACCATCTAGCAGATTTCGATAGATTGCTGGCTCTTTTATGCCCTCTTCTGGTGGTTGAAAAACCGGTGGGCTCTCGCACAGGGAGTTTCCCTTTCTGGTTTGATAAGGACTGTAGATCCCTAAGGTGCGAATTGCGCCGGTTGACTAACAAGCTAAGGAAGAATCCTTCCTTGGCCCTTAGGCAAGATTTGCAAGTCGCCCGGAGGAGCTATCGTTGTATGATTTCACTCAGGAGACTAGACTTTCAGAAGTCGAGGTGGGCCCAGCTGCTGAAGGCAGCTCTACAGAACGAGCAAAAATCCTTTTAGGATCTTGTCCGCCCTGATAGGTCAAGCGACAAGGGCTTGGTAATCCCATCCGACCAATGGGTTAAGTTCTACACAGGAATCTTCTCCACCCCTTTGGAGGGTATTACTTTCTTACCCCCAAGAGTCTGCCTCCCTGAGTTGCCTCCCATTTCTAAGGAGGAAGTAATATCTTTTATTGCCAAGCTGAAACCCAGGAAAGCTCCTGGTGAGGACTTTGTTTCCCCTGAGTTGCTGAAATCTGACCCCGAATGGTGGGCCAGTTTTCTGGCCCCCCTTTTTTCTTCCATTAACTCCTCAGGGGAAATTCCTAAATCATGGCAAAAAGGCATAGTGGTTCTGCTATTTAAGAAAGGTGATCCCCCCCATCCTGGGAATTACCGTCCCATCTGTCTTTTAAGCATTATTGGGAAGCTATATACCCAATTCTTGCTGGAAAAATTGTTATTCTGGTTAAATGAAAGTAACTTGATGGAACCTGAGCAGGTAGGGTTCCAGAGTGGGAAATCCACTCTGGATCAGATTTTTGTCCTCTCTCGTCTCTCTGTCAGGGGAAGTTTTTTCTATGTTTTATAGACCTATCCATGTTTTTTGATTCCATAAATAGGGAAAGGCTCTGGTTTAAACTGAGTGTTACTTCAATCGACCGGCGACTGCTTTTTAAATTAATTAATATACACAGTAATAATCAAATCCGTATACATCCAGCGCCAGTCCAGATGCTTTCGGAAGGAGATCAGGTGCGTAGGGGTGTTAGACAAGGGTGCCTGCTGGCCCCTGTATTATTCAATCTTTTTTTGAATGATGTAATTCCCTTTTTGAAGAATCATGACACCCATGCCCCCTGAATAGACTCAAGGAGAGTGCCAGCCCTCTTGTATGCGGATGACACGGTTCTGATTTCCCAAACCCTGGTGGGTTTAAGAAGAGCGATGCAGAGGTTTGGGGAATACTGTGATAGGGAAAGATTAAAAATCAACTTCTCCAAAACTAAGACCATGGTAATGGGGAGGCAGGGGCCTAAGAAAACTCACCACAGGGTTATTGGAAATAACCCCATTGATCAAGTAAGTGAGTTTAAGTACTTGGGAGTGATTGTCTCCCCCACCCTGAGCTGGAAGCTTCACCTAATGGCGGTAGTGTCACAATCCAGGAGTTCTTCGGCTGCTATCCTTAGGTTTTTCCATACCCAGTGGGGGAGATTGGTGCTGCCAGCTTTGCGGCTCTTCAAGGCCAAGGTTATTGCCCAATGTCTGTATGCTTTCCCAGTCTGGGGCCTATCCTTTTTGACCAGTTTGGAACCTGTTCAGAACCAGGTTCTGCAATCTATCCTGGGGGTCCCAAGGGGTACCCCCCCACACACATAATCCTGAGGCAGGAAACTGCAAGCCTTACCATCAGAACCTGGGCCCTCCAAACACTCTTGGGGTACTGGGTAAAGGTAGCCTTATTTCCCCCTCAGGGCAACTCTCTCCTGGTCCTGGCAGTGGGGGCTGGGCTCCATAGCTCTTGGGGAAGTCTGGTGGAGGAGGAAGTCAAGTCTTTGGGATTCTCTAGGGAAGCCTTAAGAGCAGCTCATTTGTCTATTTGTGTGAGAGGCGCTGTGGAAGATTCTGAATGACTATTGCTTGAGCCATATATTTATTTTCTTTGCTATTATTCCTTGTATTCTGCATGCTACGTGTAGTGTTTTGTTGGATGTATTGGATATTGTAATAGCCAATGGCTATAAAATAAATATTTACCTACCTACCTTAAATACTTTTTACATTCAAATATTTATTTATTTTATTTATTTCCATACATTTCTACCCCGCCCCTCCTGCCATGCAGCTCGGGGTGGCTTCCAAAATATTACGACAATAAAATCAAATAAAATCATCATACATATTATAAAGCATTAAATATGGAGTTTTTCCCTGAATGTCACATTTCGATTGTAGCTTTTCCCATATGGGAGATCACTTTACATAGAAATCATTGTATTTCTCATCAAGTTCCGCTGTCAGCTTCTCCATAGACATGACGAACCACATGTGTTGTATCCACATTGTTTCATCGAGCTGTACTCCGTTTTTCCTGTTACGCATTAGTACATTAATTGCCACTGAAAATATTGCTTCACAAGTGTCCTTATGGTAATCCAGAAGTGAAATTTTCTTATATATTCCCAGTATTGCTATTTCTGGGGCAAAAGCCCTGTTCTTTCTTTCATATATCTCCAAATTGTCATTCAGTATGCTTGTATTTTTGGACATTGCCAAGCACAGTGTATTAGTGTACCTTTCTCACCACAGCCATTCCAGCATTGAGCCCGTTCGTCTCCTCCGAATTTAGCAAGTCTAGAGGGTATTAAATAAAATTTCATTGCTAATTTAATTTGGGGTTCACGTATCTCTAATGATTTGGAGCTTTTATGCATTCTGCACAGAACTTGCTGTGTGTGCTCCTCTGTCCATTCAATATTTAAGTCCATGGACCATTTATAAAAATATTTAGCTTTGTCCTTTTACTATGTTGCCATGGTACTATTATACAGTGCAGAAATGGTCCCTTTATATATTGGCGCATTTATGAGGGCTGATTCCAATTTTGATATTGGACGCATGACTGTTTTGTTGGTGGCTGCATTATTAAATATACTGTTTAGCTGATGGAATTCCAAAAAAGTTATTTTGGTTTGCAGCAGCTTTTCTAGCTCCTCAATAGATTTAAATTTGTCATTAGCGTATAGCTGGGATATTTTTGTTATTTTTTTTCCCTTTAGTTTATTTCTCAAACTGTGTGCTATATTAAAAAATTTTAAGTGTGTGTTTTCAATTAGGCTATATGGTGTTAATGCTCCTTTACCCATAGCTTTATTCTTAGGTTGTTTCCAGGTGGTCAGTGCTGTATTGGCAAATCCCATCCGTACTTTATCATACATATATTTAGGTTCCACAAGGAGATCTTTGAAATCAGATATTCTAGCATACTTCTTTCCAATCCTACCCATTGCACATCCGTGGAACCATAGTTTTACCCCTCTTAGCATGATGACAGAAACGAATATGAGGGCAATTCAGTCCTCTGTTAGTTCTTGTCACTCCACAGGGTTGCTTTCCTCTCCAGATGAAACCAAATGCCAGCTTGTTTATTTTATTAATGAAGCTTGCTGGAATATCTATTGGGATGGCTGTCATGATATATAAAATCTTTGGTAGAATCATCATTTTGAATAAATTTAATCATCCTACCCAAGAGCACACCAGTCTGCCCCAGGTTTCAATTTCTGTGGTAATGGTTTTTAAGATGGGGAGATAATTATAGCTAAAGAGCATGATCCAGCTCCCATTAAAGTCAGTAGCTAAATTCCCATTGACTTGTATGGAGCTGGATTGCGCACAAAGAGTTTATCTAATTTTGCAGGAAGCCAGATGCCCAAATATTTAAATTTATCTTCTTCTATTTGAAAAGGTACCAATCTTTTTAAGGGGCTAGTGTGGTATACAGTGATGTGGTAGAGCAAATATATGGGGTCAGCATTTGGATTAAATCTGTAACTGCTTGTAACAGGCAGCTATGGATTAATCCATACCGAACTTGGTTTATGCCAGAGGTCAGCATTAAACCCACAAGAAACTGCCACTGTTTGGGATTTAGCTTGCATCTAAAGCTGAAATGAGTAATTGCTGCTATTTGGTATCTGGGCCAAACCTGGATACCGGATGTTGTTCTCTAGTATCTAGAAAGGCCTGGGTATCAAACGGGACCCAGTTGATGTTGAGCAGATTATCCGCTTAACCACATTACCAATTTATTTATTTATTTATTTGAATTTTTATGCCACCCTTTCCATAAGGCTCAGTGCGGCTCACAATCACACAAAAACAATAAAAAAACATTAAAATTCATACAATAAAACCACCCTCAAACCCCTGCCCTTCCCCACAACCCCACCCAAAAACCCAGCAATACCCACCTATCACTGCCTGCCAAATGCTTTCCTAAATAAAAAAAGTTTTGCACTGCCTTCTGAAGATATCCAGGCTCAAGAGAACCTCCCACGGAAGGGAGTTCCACAACATGGGGGCAGCAACTGAGAATGCCTTCCAGTGCACCCTTGCCCCACGGACAAGGGTAATGGACAGAACACACAGGAGGACCCCCCAGCCAACCGTAGTGGCCACAAAAGGACATGGTGGGATAGGCGATCTTTCAGATATACGGGACCCAGACCATTTAGGGCTTTAAAGGTCAAAACCAGCACCACATTTACCATGAACCACAGTACTGTTTGTTCATAATTCCTTCCCTATTTACTTCCTCCTTCTGGACCTGTTTTTAGAATAGTAATGGTGGCATTCAGTTATGCGGTAATACTGTAAACCAGTTAGGATGGCCAGATATGCAAATTTTAGAGGACACATGAGAAATAAAGGTTGCAGGGCTGCACAGGAGTCAATGCAGCCCTGCAACCTGTATTTCTCATAAGTGTCCTCTAAAATTGCATCTCTGGCCATCCTAAAACCAGTTAACTTCTGCAGTATTATCCGGTAATCCAATATGGTGGTTAACCTCCATGATAACCAGTTAATTACCAAATAACCTCTGAACTAGCCAGAAATACCCAATATTAACAGTAGATAACTTTTTAACTATCTGTTTCAGCTCTATAGCTCTAGGAATGGTTGCACATGGTGGCAACTTCTGTTACTAAAGGGTAAGCAAAGACCCACATTACCACTGCAGGAATGGAGCAACAGGATGCCAGTAATCTGGCAAAATTACATTACATTCTAATCTTTCCCCAGTGCTGCCCCTTCAACCCTCACTCTGGAGAAATAGTTCACCTCACCTCATAGAAAAAGATTATGCACAGCAGCATTAGTGGTTTGGAGCAACAAATTCACTCCACCCCAGAGGTAGCTGCATTGCTATGGCAGTGAACAATTCGTCAATGTAATTTGGAGATGGTCTCTCAGAAGAAAGACCTCACAGAATATAGGCTGGTGTAGTTCTTTCATCTGGGCTAATTTTATTGTTTGATTAAGGCAGCTTCAAGTAATACAAAAATCCTCTCACCTGCTGGGGGGTCTCAGTGCAATTAACACAAAGTGAGCTCCCAGCTGTGATGACTCAGGATCCACAGCTGGGTAATTGGCTCTTTTGACCAGGAGAAAGAATGTGGATACCAGTCACCTCCTGATTAGCAAAGATGGACTTGAGACCTAGCTACTACTACTCCCCATTTCAGTAGTGTTTCTGCAGTGTTTGGAGGCTGGGCTGTGCCAATAGGCAAGGATGGGTGAGAGCTTGGAGCAGGAGGCTTCCAAGCCTGTCCCATTGTGGCACAGAGCAAAGAAAGGGAGCTTAGATACCAGACAAAGCTGACTTAGAAAAGGAAAATCCAAAGAAGCTGGTAAACCCATCCTGAACTCCAAGGCAGGAGGTTGGGCCCTCTGGCTGCTGCCTCTTGTAAAATGAGCTCAGCATTTTCTCTGCTGAAAGGCACAAACAAGAATTAGCATCTCCCTGGGGCTTTGGCTGTTTCCATCTCAAATCCTGTGCTGCCAAGGCTCCTGGAAACACAGTGAGTCTGCTCTTTGTTACAGCTTAACATAGGAGCAGCCACTGCCTAAGAAGACCCAGAGAAAACATGCTGTCTCTGGGGCAAAACTAGCCCAGTAGAAAAGCAGCAGAGGGGCTGCTGGGAAAGATCCTCCCCCTTGGCATCAACTCCAGCGGTGTTTCAAAGGTGTGTCTTATCTCTACCATGTTGATGTGGCAGCCCTGCCACACCTCCATACATACTGAGGGGACAGCTCCCCACACAGCTCTGCTCTTAACAGCATTTGAATTCCCCAGAAGCTGGATGAGTGAGCACAGAGCTGATCTGTTCTAGGGAGGGCAGGAATGGGCTTTGGAAAGTCAAGTAGGAGAAGCTAGCTACCCCCTCACTTTTTACTGCTATTACTCCACTTGGTGAAACCTCAGAGCCATAACTGTTAATAGGATTTGACTGCTAGAGGGGCCCGTCCAGACCAAACACCTGCCTCTATCAATATCTAACCTCTCTCTATATGTTATAACTTTGTTTCCAGCACTTTTGCTATAACAATTATCACATTTACATATTTAGGACCTGTAGCCTCATAGAGACAACAGTAATTACAACTCCATAAAAAAGAAACTAAAGTAAAATATAGTTGTGTATAAAAACCATACAAATGCAAACCAGGAAAAACACTATTCCAGCAGAGACTTCAATTGGGGTTTGCTCAGATAGAGCAAAAAAACCAAAGAGTTGAAGCCCAATCTGCGAGCCAAAATAGAATCTAAACCAGGAGAGCCACATTTAAGAGCTTCAGAGATATGACTCCTGGAAGGAGCCAATCTCCGACCGAAGGGTTTTTGGTAGAGTTTCAATGAATCAAACAATCAGTCCAAGTCTCAGTAGGAGCAGAGAACAAGCATCCGGTAGAATACATATAGCAGCAATTACAGGTTACACTCTATAATCTTATAACTATTATGCACAGAGCTACAGAGAGGTAAAACAGAGCTTATAGGTCATGTATACAGCAAAGCCTAGAAAAACATCAAATTGGGTTGAGCTTATATTTCTTTCCTTATACTTGCATAATAATTAGCCGCCCCGAGCTGTATTGCAGGAGGGGGCGGGATAAAAATCTATAAAATAAAATAAAATAAAATAAAATAAAATAATTACTTATAGTAGTCTCTCAGTTCCTTGCACATTGAGAAGGCTTAGGGTGATTTCAGAAGTGACAGGTTCCAATTCACCACAGTGAATCCCACCCCGGTGTGAACGGATGCACCGCAGGCTGTGGTGACACATGCAGCCCCAACAGAAGTGACAGGATCGTGACCACTGCACGGGGGCAATCAGAGAGAACATGGGCTGGGGGAACACAACAGACATGCAGTGGAGACATGGACTGCAGTTCGAGCCCCAGAATGCACCGCGACTGGGGTCAATTCCTTCCACCGCGGCTGTGGGTTTCCGTTCAGAAGTTACTTTTCATTCACCTCTGCCGTGGTGACCATTCACCACACTTCTTGACCTCTTCCCGCCCCGACCTCACGAAGCGTGGTTAGCTTCACCCCGGGCCGCGTTTGACTGTGGTGAACATCTGGATGCTAGCAAACAGACATGCATGGCGCTTTCACCCCCCCCCACATTTGACTGAGGTTGACTGTGGTGGACATTCACCACGTCACTTCTGAAATCACCCTTAGTCGCATTCATCCTTTTGTCTACAAACATAAGAAACAGGGAAATTGCTTTAACTAATGGCATTTCCTTTGCTGTGATTTGCTGTGGAAATTAGCATTTCCATTTGCCCATCTATAGGTAGAAGATTGTTTTTGAACAGTGGGTCGATCCATAGGATTCTAAGATCATTATACATAGGGCAGTTAAATATAACATGAGTCAGTGTCTCCACTTCCTGTAGATAGCATAAAAAGGTTCTATTAATAAAAGGAATCTGTTCCCTCCTGCGTCTTACTACCGCTTTTTCAAATAGCTCAAAACACAGAAGGGTCATCATTCTTCTTAACCTGGGATCGTGAATCTGTATTAAATACTGTTCAAGTGCAACAGAGAGTTTGACCGGGGATACATCAGGGCAATCTTATTTGACCTAATTGCTACCATATCTTCATTTAGAGCATGATCTTGAATACCATTAAGATCCATAGGGAGAGCCAGATTTGTAGTCAATTTCTTAATCCCTTTCCACCATTTATATTGGATGCCACCCAGATGGCGTCTTTGCTCAGAAAAACATTTGTAGACTAAGGAAGAGGCCCTTCCCTGGGACAGTTTATGCCAAAATAGCAGCACCCTAAGATTGGATTGAGACGTCACTGAGAGAAAGGCCCGTCTCCACTTGAAGCATAGCTATCAGACTTGCTCTCGGAGCTCCAAGAATGGACCTTAGGAAATGATTTTGAGGTATCTCCAACCTACTAGTATAGCCAAGGTATGTTAATTCTGCTCCATACAAGAGTTGTGGGAGGACTTTGGCTGCAAAAATCTTTATTATTTGCTCTACAGTTGCTGACAGGGAGGTGCGATATAATCGCAGAATCCCTGCAGCAGACTGCAATGCTTTCACCATCAAGCTCTTATTATTAGCCCTCCAGGCTCATGAGGATGAAAACACCAAACCTAGGTAGGTATAGCGCGATGTCTGAGCTACCTGCTGCAGGCCAATTGACCATTTATACCTGGGACAGACAGTGCCGAAACACATTACTTTAGATTTATTAATGTTAACTGATAGAAAGTTTTCCAGACAGAAGATATTTAAAGAATTCAAGCACTACTGCAAACCCTGCTTTGTCTGTGACACCAAGATGATGTCATCAGCATATAGGAGGATCGAGAGTGGTCTTTCTTCTATCAGCAGAGGGGTAACATTGGAAGCATCAACCAGATAGATCAAGTCATTTATAAAGTGATTAAATAGCAGCGGGGCCAGTAGACATCCCTGTCTAACTCCCTGTTGCAGTAGAAAGGGCCTTGTTGTTCTGCCACTGGAGTCAGGCCTGACCACCGCCCTATGAAGGAGTATATTAAATCCAAGAGCTGAGGACTAATCCCAATCCTTAGTAGCTTGTACCAAAGAATCTTCCTGGGGTCTGAGTCAAAAGCCTTTGCTAGGTTGATAAATGCTACGTAGAGTTTACCTCTCCACAGGTGTACATATTTATCTACCAAATGCATTAGTACAAAGCAGTTGTCTAGTGGTGACCTTCCCTGTCAGAAGCCAGATTGTTCCTCAGCTAAGATTGAGTATGATTGAACCCAAGCTTCCAATGCTGTAAGGAGGACAAGCGCATACAATTTACTTATGACCGGCAAAAGGCTAACTGGTCTGTAACAAGCTGGATCATTGGGGTTGCCTTTCTTAAATATGGGGATAATAATTGCCATTGTCCAGATCTTTGGAATCATTTTAGCCTGATTTATTGATGTAAATTTTTTTGCCAGTACCGGAGTCCACCAGACAGGATAATCTTTAAACACTTCCGGCGGGATACCATCTGCTCCTGGGGCCTTACCAGGCCAAAGTTTAGTGATATATTCAAGTACATCCCTCTCTCCAACCACTAGGGAGAAGGAATCTACCTGATCTCTGGCCATTACATTATCGGCTAGGCAAGTATCCTGAATGGTTACTAAAGAGCAAGGCTCCTGAAACAGATCCATAAAGAAAGAAATCCAATGATCATCTGTAATCCAAGCAGATCTAGTACAATTGCCTTTCTGATTCCAGTTATTAATTAGCTTCCAGAATCTGGTTGAATCTTGTAGTCTCGCAGCAACCTGCAACTCAGCCCAGACCTGAGAAGATTTAATCAACCTCTTTGTCCTCAATAACTTAAAGTATTCCCTCCTTTTTGTAATATACAATTTCTAGTTTTGTTGCAGCTGATATGTATGCCAGGTTTTCCTAAGCTTATTCAAAGTAGTCTTAGCCTTTCTACATTCTAGATCATACCAAATATTGATGCAATACTTTTTTTGAGGAGCTTGGAGTGGAAGTTTCTTAGTAATAAATGGGAGAAGCTGTTCCACTGTGGAAGTTAAGGAAGTACACACATCTGCATAGTCAGCTGCATTTAAAAGAGTTTCTTGGAGAACCAGTAAGTCTTGAGAATAGAGTAATTGCGCCACCTTATTTGAAATCAAGGCAGTACACTTAACCGGAAGACTCATAAAAGAGGAACTAAGTCTAGGAGGGGTGGACTGCTTACCAGTGTAAGGTATAACCAGTTCTAACCAAATAGGTTAATGGTTCCCTTCAGGTCTCAGCAGAACAGTAAAATCTCTTATGATAGAGAAATTAACAAGGGGGATCAGCATATAATCTATAACTAGTTCCCAATATAGAATCATAAGTATATTCACCAAAAAGGTCTGAGGGCGTTCGGCCATTGAAAACCATTAAGCCCTGCTTTGCTATCAACTGCAATAGCTTCTCACCATGCTTATTTACAGTCACATCCATGGACTCATGTGAGGGGATCTTCAAAAAAGATTGTAAATGAGGGTCCACAGTATTGAAATCTTGATTGCCTATCCTAGCATTAAAATGTCCCATCAACACTATCACACTGCTTGGATAGGAATGCCATAATTGATCTAATAGATCATTAAGTTGCTCCCAGACTTGAGGCAAATAGTAAGGAGATGATTTGGGGGGAATATAGATATTAATTACTAAGTAATCGCCTATACCAAGGCATTTTACCTCAAGGACTAAGTAGTTCCTCATCATAACTGGAATTGATCTAGTGCTAGCTTTGATTCTAAAAGAAAGAAGCCTGGCTATTCCCCCTGAAAACCGACCCTTTTTTGCCTCTCTAAATATGTGAAACTCTCCAATATGCAGGGAATCCCCTTCGGTCTTGGAAAGCCAAGTCTCTTGCAAACAGATTATATCATACATGGCTATAAAGTCAACTCAATCTCTGTCCTCTAATCTGGTCTTAATTCCTTCTATATTTCAGGATAAACATGAAATACAAGCAGTCTGTAGCTGTCATAAGGTTACTATCAATAAGTTAGTACCAGAAGCTTCAAATGCAGCTGCAAGGAATCCTGTAGTGGGCAACAATGCTCTCTCTTGGGTTGCCCATGAATATCTAATAGTTATGTTGCCTAACACTCCATTATGAAAATTGTTCTGACCATTTTTGAAGAGCACCAGCATCTTGTTGGCGCAGAGTAGGAAGCTCTTGGTTCAGGGAGTTGCCTTGGACAATCCCATTGAGAATCCACCACCAGTCAGAAGCCATTCTAAACAACACTTTTCTTTTTGCTCTCTGTTTCCCAGAATTTCCTCCAGCACCTGTGTTAAGGACAGGTTGAACATTTAGGGTATTAGCAAACAAGACAATAGTCCTCTGGAGTACGGGTTCAGTCCATGCAGCCCCCACTCACATAGAGTGTAGAGACTAATAAATGGGCAGCCCCCTGTGTGCATTCCTTTTGTGTTCAGGCAGCCCCCACTCACAGGTTTAGCATGACAAGCCTAATACACAGGCAGGCATCCTGGTCCGCCCACGAGCTCAGAATCCCACCCCCTATGATGACTCTCAGCCACAACGAATGATGGGAAGAAGCCACACCAGCTGTTTCTCCCTGGTTATGACTTCGGGAGTTGGCCCAACATCTGCTTTCCCCACTGACACAGAGAGGTTCATACCTGGGTTTATACATGGCAGAACTTGGCAGCTAGAAATAATTTATCTATTTATTATTTAAATGTATATGCCACCCTCCACAGAGGCTCAGAACAGCTCACAAACCAAAACATTAAATCTAATACCGCTCCCTAAAACTCCCCAATCCTCCCACAAACCCCAACCAATACCACTTCCCCATTCCCCACACCCAATCCTCCTCACACCCCTACTGCAAAACCACCACAATCACCTACCCCCACCCGCCAAATGCCTTTTCAAATAAAAGCGTCTTACACCTCCTCTGGAAGATGCTTGGGCTCAAGCGAACCTCTGGGGGGGAAGGGAGTTCCATAGCATTGGGGCAGCAACAGAGAACCCCTCCCTGCAAGTTTTTGTCTTATGAACAAGGCTAATGGACTGTACCCACAGGGAGGCGCTGATTGCAGGTGCCACAATGGGGGCATGGAAGTTCAGATATGTGGAGTTTGAACTATTTAGGACTTTAAAGGTTGAAACCAGCACCTTGAATTGTGCCTGGAAAGCTATAGGGACCCAGTGGAGTTTTCAGAGCAGCAGGGTAATTTGCTCATGGTGCCTTGTCCCCAAAAGAGGTGAGCTGCTGCATTCTGCACCAGCTGCAGCTTCTGAACAGTTATCAAGGGCAGCCCCATGTAGAGCACTTTGCAGTAAGCTAGCCTCAAGGTGATGAAAGCATGGATGATGGTGGGCCAGATTTCAGTCAGAAAGAACAGGCCTCAGCTTCCTCATCAGATGGAGTTGGTGAAAAGCACTCCTGGTCACCACGACAACCTGATAATCCAGGCATAGCAAGGGGTCCAAAGCACTCCATGGCTGAAAACATGATTGACCAAAGGGAGGCCAGACTCCATCAATAACAGGAGTTCCAAACCCTTCCAGGTCACAACACCGGCCTACCATCACCACCTCAGTCTTGTTTGGATTCAGCTTCAATCGGCTCATCCTCATCCAGTCCCCAACAGCAGCTAGGTAAGCAGGGCGGGCCTTACAAATTGTGGAGTCCTGGGCAAAGACAAAATGTGGGGCCCCACAGGCTCCGCCCACACCCCACAGGCTCCGCCCATACCCCACAGGCTCTGCCCATGCCCCACAGGCCCATGCAGAGAACGTCCCCCCATGCCAACCCATCAGTGCAATGAAATCAATATGAGAGTGCACAGGACAAAGATATTGGTTAAAAAGACAACTCCTCTTTATTTAAGACACGTGCAACTGTCTTAAACTGCCATTTAAAGACTAACTGCAAAATTCTGGCTCCTACAAACTGCCAAATTCTAGGCTGAACACTAGTTTAAGTGTTTTACTGTTGCCATCTAGTGTATCCTCACAACAACCCTGTGAGGTAGGTTATTATTGTTTCAATCTTACAGATGGAGAGCGAGAGATGAGGAGTCTCAACAACCAATCTATTTTATGTACCACCGATCCACCCGACCACCCCGGGTTTAAATGAACCCTCAGCTGCTTAGAGTGCACTCAAAGAGAAAAAAGGCACTGTGGGGAAGTTGAAAAAACCCCTCTGGCTACCATTGCCAAGCTGCTGGGGAAAATTCCTTCCTGGCCCTAATTTTACTTGGCGACCAGCATGAGCTCACAGTGCAAAGAGGGCAGGGGTGTGAGTACTTGATATGAACATTGCGCTCAACACTAGGCGGGCCTGAGCAAGCGGCTGAGATTTGCATACTACTACTACTGGGAGAAGCCACCATGATCTTCGGACTGAGAGTCCCGTAAGGCCAACATCGCACACGGGCTATAAAAATCAAAGTGAACTACTCCCCCCCAGCATCAGCATCTGTTTCCAATGCTGGCTGCTACAAACTGCCAAATTCTAGTGCTGAACGCTAGTTTACAGTGTTTTACAGTCCCCCATCTAGTGTATCCTCCTCACAACAACCCTGTGAGGTAGGTTATTATTGTTTAAACCTTACAGATGGAGAGAGAGAGATGAGGAGTCTCAACAACCAATCTATTTTATGTACTCCACACACCCCCCAGCATCTGCTTCAATGCTCCTGCCCTGCGCCCGCCGCCCCTCCTGTCAGTCACACATGAGCAGGGACATGCTGGTCTCCCTGTTTCAGACACCCTCACAAGCTTTATCTGCAGCCTACATGGATCCTTTGGTTAAGTCAATAAGGCAGACCTTATGGTTTCATCTCTTCTGAAAATGTAGTACTACTAGCAAATGATACTTTTCTGGCCTTTTTTGCAGCAAAATCATCTATTAGTTTGTAAACATCCAACGATTTTGAGATTTGATATTCAATTGAGAGATGGCTTATGCCGCAGAGTTGCTCTTGGCTCATACTTAATCTTAGATAGTTTTTTATCAGTTGGAGTTTGGAAAAACTGCGTTCAGCACTTGCAACAGTCACAGGTATTGTGAGAAGGATCCGGAGTGTCACAAATGCATTTGGATAAATGTCTGTTAGCGTATTCACAACCAAGTATTGTAGCATTTCAAGTGGTGTTATGTTGTCTTCAGTACAATGCAAAAGTAGTGATAGTTCGCTGTGGAGTTCATCACTGTCAATGTCACCAGAATTTCCATGCTGTAGAGTCATCTGAAGGTCTTTACAGTGTTTCAGCTGTTCGCTGGGTGGCATTTTCTTCAACTTTCCTGGCTCATAGAGAAAGCCAAAGCGATTAGCATAAAATTCATAGAGTTCAAAACGTTTCTGAAAGGATTGCACTCCACGATCCGCTATTATAAGGAAGTACTCAATTCGAAAGGCTTCTTCCCCGCTGGCAACTGGAGTATCTTCTCCTTCATATGCAAAAAGCCTCCTTTTCTTTGCAGGGCAATGTTCTTTATAGACAGGTTTGGTGCCCTTCTGTTCCGCTATATCTTTGACAGTTGTTATGGAGCCATTAAATCCTTCTTCGCGGTACCTTCGGAAAAAGACCAGCACCGATTTAAGATGTCTGGAAGCAATGTCAATTTGCATTGTTGAACTTTGTAAGACTCAACACTCCCATCTTGTTTCAGACAAAGGCTTTGTGGAAAGTGCAGGGGCATGTTTCCTCAGAATTTCCCACCATGCTGTTGATGCCGAAAATATTGTGTAGAGCCGCTGCAAAACACCAAAGAAACTGACAGCTCTTGGGGAGGACTTTGCTATATCTCCTAAAACAAGATTCAAGTTGTGAGCTCCACAAGGTGTATAAAAGTCCCTCGGATTCAGACTGAGAATGCGAGACTGCACTCCTTGCTGGTGGCCCTTCATGTTGGCACCATTATCATAACCTTGTCCACAGCAATTCTGTACATCTAGTCCATAGGACTGTAGTTGGCTTAACAAAACATCACACAGTCCCTTGCCAGTGGTGTCATGCACTTCAGTAAAGTCCAAGAAGTGCTCAGCAATTCTCACATCATCGCTGATTTCAACAAATCAGATGACCATAGACAACTGTTCTTTATTACTAATGTCTGGCATACAGTCGAGGCTCACCGAGAAGTATTTTGCACACTTGACGCTATCCAGTATGACATCTTTTACTTTTTCAGACATCAGTAAGATAAGTTCTCTTTGAATCGGTGGCCCAAGATAGTGGTCTCTGACTTCTTGTGATTTGATCCGGTTCAGATGATCATTGAATTGAGCCATGAGTTCCACCTGTCCCAGGAAATTCCCATTGCCATGACTATACAGTGTATTGCTGGTACCATGAAATGCCAAGTTATGCTGAGCTAAATATCTTATGATAGCGATCAGCCTTTCTAGGACTTTGCGCCATCGATTAGTCTCCATTCTAAGGAGTTCCTTTGTATTTTGGTCAATAGTTGTGCCTTCAGTAAGTCTCCTGTGAAGCTCGGTCCATTTTAGCATACTTTCCATATGTACCTTGGATTTCTCATGACTTGTCAGTCTTTCCGATAAGTGCTTCCAGTCACTATATCCACTGTGCGTCAGACTACGTTTGGGACCTTCCTGAAGCAGCTTGCATGAAAAGCAAAAGACAGAATCCTTTGACTTCGAGTACACAAGGCAGCGCCTCTCAACTCTCTCACCATTTGGCAGGATCAGATAGTATTATTATTATTATTATTATTATTAACAAACATTTATATAGCGCCAGCAGTGTACATGGCACTTTACAAAGTAATAAAATAGACACGGTCCCTGCCCCTAGGGCTTACAATCTGAGCGACAGGAGCTGGGGGAGAGACATAGGAAGGGGAACAGAGGGAGAGACAAGGGGTCTAACATTCATGAAGATGCGAGGTCTCAAGTGCACATACTTGGCTTGGTTACTATGAGAATGACAGCAGGCAGGTCCATGTGGCAAGGATAAGGGTAAACAGATCGTAGGTATAGGAATAGTGGCTCACTAGGAATTGAGGGGAGACACAACAATCCCATCTGCCATCAGATGCAGAGATTGGAAAATTGTAGTCTACTACTCTGCATGGACCGTGGCGTGCAATAGCTTCTCTGTCTTGTGAATGCAGGCTTTCTGGCCAGAGTCCAGGGTCTTCAAGGTTTGGGGGCAAATCCTGAGGCACAACTTTCTCCTCTTCAACTGTATGGGAAGTGCTTTCTGCATCACACTTCTCAACTTCTGATTGATCTGCATCATGCAGGAGGTCAGTATCTTCATCTGTTACACCTGGCCCACCGTCCGATTGACCTTCTGTTAAAATCTGGTGGCAACTTTCCACATCATGATTACTTTCAATGTTCACATCTACTCCTGCTTCTGGGCTTCTTCTTTCAGGAGATGTACTTGCACTGTCGACAAGAGATGTACTTGCATCATCTTTGCTGACTTCTTGCCTTTTTGGCTGAAGGAAACGATTAAGTGATCCTTGCTAAGAGCGTTCAAATAGTTCCTGTGCCTCCTTTCTCTTTCTTTTAGCTGATCCAGAAAGATACTTCCGATTTGCATCTCTCTCTCTGCTTGTCATCTTGGTAGACAATTCCTGAGGATGTGTGCAGGAATAGAAACTGTAGTGAGTTGAAACTTAAGCTTTCCTCAGTATATATATTTGAGAAGTCACCTAGGGGGGAAAAGAACGAAAACCACAAGGCCACACCTTCCAGAGAATGTGCAGTAAGAAGGAAGCTTACAAAAAACATGCTAGAAAAATGAGAACAAAGACTAGTTTCAATAGATACTTGACACCACAGAATTCTGAATCCACACAGGAGAGAAGCCATTAACCAAACCTTGTAAGTCTTGATGAAAGAGGAAAAGAAAAAAGATGAGATTAAAATGGTGGACGTAGACCAGTGATGCAGTGGCAGAAAACAAAGGAATTGGAACTATGAAAGTATATGTAAGTGTATACAGAGTTCATATTACATCTCTTCTTCACAATATAAATTGAAGTAATCACAGAAGAAATTGTACATTTAAGTCTTTCAAAAAATAAAGTTAATCCATAATCAGATAAATGAACTCCATCTGATGCATACAAAATATTGTTTTGGGGATCAAAACCATTGTATTGAATACTACAAATGCCATGGTCAGACAAATATGCCCCAATACATTTATTTACATTTTTAGTTGCCTTGTGGTTTTCATGTTGGTAGAATACCAGTTTTTCTGCCTAAGTATCAGTTCAGACAAGACAATTTTAGTACGTGGAAACATCTGTAAGATATTTGTGATTGTCAACTTCATGTCGTTTAGAAGTTCAAGACTTTTAATTTTCCCCATATTGTTGCCTCCAGAGTGTATTACCAGAATGTCTGGAGAGTGACTGCGGCGAGTTTTGGCTTTTTGTTTTTCTAAATTGGGCAAAATATTTTCCCAATACATTCCTCCCTTTTTAATCCAGACAACTGTAGCATTGGCAATTCTGAGACTATGTTCTGTGTTGTGTTGCAAACAAAAATTTTCTAAACGACTGGAATAAGAATCTCCAATCATCCATATAACTCTTGCAGGTGACTCCATAATTAAACTGGGGAAGAGAAGACAATAAGAATCTGAGAATGATGATGTCCAACAGTAAGGGAACACAGACAAGAGTTCTCACCCAGTGGCTACCGTTACTTACTTTCCCTGTAGTTGCGCAGCGCAACTCACCCAAACCTTACTTCGAAGGCAGGCTCCCCAATGACACCTCCAGGCACTGACTCCCCCCTAGAGCTGCGCTACTCCTACCTGTTGCTGTCACTTTGCCTGGCAGATACTGCTGTGCTGCTGGTGCCTCAAGATAGCTCTCTGTGGAATGGAGATACAGATATTAGACCACAATATAGGCACACACACCCCGCCCCACAAGGCCAGGCATGGTCCCCAGGCTCCACCGTGAGGCCCCACCCCCCCAGGTGAGGCCCCACACCCCCAGGCCTCAAGTCATACACACCCAGGCCTCACCATGACCCCTACCATGCCCCAGCACCCCTACCAGGCCCCAGCACCACCACCAGGTGTCAGCACCCCCACTAGGCCTCACCAGGCCCCAGCACCACCACCAGCCAGGCCTCACCAGGCCAGAGCACGCCCCAGCACCATCACCAGGCCCCAGAATACCCCAGGTCTCACCAGGCCCCACCAGGCCCGAGCATGCCCCAGCACCCCCACCAGGCCCCAACACCCCCACCAGGCCCCACTGGCCCCACCAGGCCTGAGCACTCACCAGGCCTCACCAGGCCTCGGCACCACCACCAGGCCCCAGCACGCCCCAGGACTCACCAGGCCCCAGCACCCCCACCAGGCCCCAGACCTCACCAGGCCCCAGGTGAGCATGCCCCAGGCCTTACCAGGCCCCACCAGGCCGCCGCCATTGCACACGCTGCTCCTCTGCCCGGCACCGCCATGACTCCACTGGCCCCACTGGATGGGTCCCACGCTGCCTGCACCGCGTCCGCTAGTCCACCTCTCCACCGCCTCGGGTCGCCGCCTCTCCTGCTCTGCTCCACGGCTGCCACCACCGCCAGCTCTCCTCGCCTCTCTGCTTCACCACCGCCGCCTCCTTGGGGTCCCACGCCACTTCTCCACTGCCTCCTGCACCGCTCCGCATCCTTCTGTCGGTTGCCGCCGCTGCCGCCGCTCTCCACTCACCTCGGTCCTCTGGTCCTGGATGAAGCCGATTGCGCCGCTCCGCTGCCGCTGCTCCTCGCTCTGCCTCCTCCTCTCCGCTGTGCTGTGCTGCTCACTCCGCCGCCACTCCACTGACCACTGCTCGCTGCTGCTGCTGCTCATGGACACCTTCTCTCTTGCCTGCTGCTCCGCATGCCATGGTGAGTCTCCCGCCCGGAATTTGCTTTTATGCAACTTCCGGGAGAGGAGGCAGGTCCAGGCAGGGTCACATGGACCCATGGAATGACCCTGATTAGCTGAGGTAGGTGGGGGGCAGGCCGTAGGGCCCAGGCTTTTTTAAATAATTATTTTCTTTCTTAATTCATTTCCGTTTCCCACCACCGCACTGTGGGACGGCCTGGGGGGTCCCGCACCGCCGGCACTGCCGCTGCCCACTTGAAGAGCTCCAGTCCCCCCATCACCCCAACTGCCGGACCCAGACCCGAGCCCCTTTTTTTTTTAAAGCCCTGCCTTCTACCCGAGGAACCGTGCCCCCCTCCAAGTATGGGGCCCTGGGCGGCCACCCCTAGCCACCCCACAGTAAGGCCACCCCTGTATGTAAGCACCAAGATTGCAGATCCTGGGTTGGATGAAAAAGAGGTAGAGCTGGGTATCATCAGCATACTGATAGCACTTCACCCCAAATCTTTGAATGATCTTGCCCAGTGAATACAAGAGGGGAGATGGGACAGAGCCCTGTGGAACCCCACAGGGGAGGTCCTGAGAGGATGATGAGCATCGCCCATCAGCCCTCTCTGGAAACTCCTCAACAGGAAGGAGCAGAACCACTCAATGGTGGTCCCACGTACCCCTGCCAGGTCCCACATTCATGTCAACAACCCCTCATGATCAACTGTATTAAAAGCTGCTGAAAGATCTATCAAGATTAACAGGGTAGAATTCCTTTTGTCGCTCTCCAGGCATTGGTCATCGACCAAGGCCACAAGTGCAGTCTCAATGCCATACCCTGGACAAAAGCCTGACTGAAATGGGTCCAGGAATCTGACATCGAGATGAGCTTGGAGCTTTCTGGCAACCACCCTTCAATAACCTTTCTTAAAAAGGGAAGGTTAGAAACAGATTAAAAGCTGGCTAGGGAGTCAGCATCCAAAGATAGCTTTTGCTATGCACATAATGCTGAATTTATTGAGTTAATTACATACTTCATTGAGCGCTTATAGTGAAAATTGAAAGTTAAAGTAAAAATTGAAATCAAAAGCAATCATTTTTTTATGTGTTATCAGTCACCACTTGGTTTCTTGCATCCATGGCTCACAGCAACATACTAGCAGATAGCAGCACATAGTTTTATTGGGCTTTTGCCTGCTGTGGTGTTGGAAATTCCTCTCTGGTCACATAAAACCCCATCAAACATGCACCTGTTATACCCCCTTTCTATCATCATCTGCATTACCATACAGTTGGGGCCGAAAATATTCCCACTCACGAGGGTGCTCTGTAGGGGCGGGAAACCGGTACAATCCGGTATCCGATAATGCCGGTATCGGGCGTACCGGCATTATCGGATTCGGCCCGGTAATCCGGCCCCGGTACTGGATTTCAGTGTGCCGGTTTTTTTATATTGCAGCCATTTTTAAATGGCTGCAATGTAAAAAAAATTAAAGCCCCAGCCAAACAGTTTTTTTTTAAAAAAACCCTCCCCGAGTCCAGGCTGCGCGGGTGGAAGGGGGGACACCCCCCACCCACCCTGCCCAGCCTGGCTTTTTGTTGTAAAAGATAGAACAGCAAGTGCAACAGAGTGAGACCCCGAGGCGAGCCCCCCCC
>QEPC01001011.1:546596-566823 GCA_003113815.1 Sphenodon punctatus | reverse complement strand
GGTGTCCCCCCTTCCACCCGCGCAGCCTGGGAGGGGGAGGGAATTAATTTTAATTGATTGCATTGGTTTCAATGGGGACACAGCGCCCCATTGAAACCAATGCAATAAATCCGGTACCGGTATACCGGATTTAATCCGGGAATCCGGTTTTTGGGAAACCGGTAACCGGTAAAATCCGGTGTACCGGTACTGGTACCGGGCCCGCCCCTAGTGCTCTGTACTTCTCTGAGTGTCCAAACCTCATATAGGGAAACAAGCGCTCCTTCAGTTGGGTCACATTCTTTGTACCCTGAGTCATTGTTTACTAGAGATTAATCTCTGCCATTTGATCGAGGCACTCCTGGTGACCTCGCAGGTATCCTCTTGCTGTCATCAGGGCAGTGATGACAAACAATTGCAGGGATAATCCAACCACCATTAAGGACTGTCCTATTTCTGGCAGTGCATAAATGTCCAAAAGAGTCACTCTATCATTTGCATCCCACTGTCTCATTTTCTCCGGGTATCCCACTCTTCCATTCTGCTGAACTTGAAACTGCATGAGTGTTGTGTGGTGTCTGCACTCCATCATGCATACATAGAACCCTATTGTGTGCATGTGCCACATAGGCTGCCTTGGAGGATGAGTCTGACGTTCTCTCTGTACACCAGGCCTCACCCAAATATCAGCAAAGGCCAGGGTAGCCATCACCCCCCAACATCTCTGGCCCCCATACCCTGGGTGGCCACAGCAGCCACTGACAAACAACCTGCAGCAATAGCTTTCTATGGCATTATGACTTTCTTGCTCATTACAAGAAAAAATTGTTACTTTTCAAAGGTAAGAAAATATGAGTAGTTTTTAGCCAATTGACAGCTCTGCTCCCACATAGATTCTGAGCATAGTGGCCTTCTCTGCCTTGTAGATTCCCCCCCAACCTTGCCATTTCTTAACCCACCCCAATTAAAAAATTCTATACTTCTGTGATGCTAACATCTGTAACATTTTTAGATGAGTTGGCAATGGTGTGTGCACTGATGTGCTTGTGACAGAAATGTTTATGCAGTTTAATAGCCACCTGGATTGGCAGTGCCAGTGCAGCAACACACACACCCAGTGTAAGCTTTCCAAAATATTTTTTAACCAATAGCTAGACTATAACAGCCAACAGCAAATCATGCTTGGCATGAAGCCAGTTCTGTAAGGACACATGACCAATAGTGACCAATAGCTGCTCACATGTGTGTTAGGTATAGGAGGGCAAGGGTCACTAGAGGGGGCCAGAGGGCAAAGAAGGGAGCCCTAGATGATAGAAGAGACCACAGCTGGATATATGTGGAGATGGCACAACGCATGTGAAAATAAGTTTCCTCAAGATAGTCTATGGTTAACACCCTCAAGGGCAAAACTGTCAATCATCACTGGGATAATGGTCTGTCTGTCAACGGCCCAGAAGAACAGGACAAGAAGGATAGGCAGCAGGAGTGGTGCACCCCCCAGGACATATGGGGCAGTGCCCCCTTCTGGCCCCCAGAACTCCCTGATGCGCATATGCAAGTGGTGCTTTCTTCTCAGCTGCTAGCAAGCAGCATGCCATGTGGACTCGGAGGAAGGCTGGATTGGGAGAAGTGAGGGGGAGAAGGGAGGGCTCAGTGCTGATGCTGGCTGTGCTCCAGATCAAGACTAGGCTCACAGGCAGGCAGGAGACCTGGAGGGAAGCCTATGAGGAACAAATTGGTTCCATTTGTGGCATGGGCGGCTGCTTTCCTGGTCTGTACCACAGGCATCCTGGGGGCCAATTTCACTTTTAGCCCAGAGGGGGAGGGGCAGTAATGACAGAGCCCCCATTGGGGCAGAAATGTGGCTATATTAAAGGATGCCAGGCAGCTGAGCTAGACGCCCAGGCAGCTGTTTGCAATGATTTTGCACTGAGGTTGACCATGAGGAGACAGTGCTCTCAGGGACCAGCAGGCTACTCACTGCCTGCATGCAAATTTGGTCTGGACTCTGGAGCTGAGCCTGGCAGGCAATGAGTGGAGCTACGTGCACGCCACCACGTGCAGGCTCCCTTCACCCCCCCCAAAGTTCACACCCACACTGTGGTCTGGCTGGAAGTGTATGCCATGGCTGTGCCTTTAGCTCTCTCTTGCTATTGGTGCCATTTTGTTGGTAGACTAGGATGGTCAGATATGCAAAGGCTGCACCCCTGCAATCTGTATTTCTCATAAGTGTCCTCTAAAATTTGCATATCTGGCCACCCTAACCCTGAGCTTTCAACTTTCATGTTTGGTTTTTTGTGACACAAAGAAGTGTATGTTTTGAATTGTTTTTTTCCCCTAGTGGCCCCAGGCATTGGCTGTTTCTGTCTGCTGCAGCTGCTCCATTCTGGAAAATAATTCTATTATTATTTCTTGCCTGTTGTTGTGTGCCTTGCCCAGGGTTTTGTGGTGGAAGGGAGACAAAGAAATGCATGGTTTAAATGTGGTTTTTATCCCCACCCCCTCCTCTCCCCACCCCATCTTGTTGCATGGTGGCTGTTTCCATGTTTCTTTGTGCTGCTCTCTGCAGGAAACTTATTTTACTGTTATTTCTCTTGACGCTCTGCTTTGCTCTGTGCTTTCTTGCCCTGGGTTTTGTGTGGAACAAAGAAATGCATGGTTTGAATTAGGTTTTCAGTTCCAGGCCCAGGCAGGGAGAGGCCCCAGATTCTTTCAGGGGCTTCTTCTCCCTTCCCTGCTCTATCTTATCTTGCTGCATGCTGGTTGTTTTTGGTGCTTTTATTGTGTGGGACAAAGAGTTTAAATATACAATTTTGCAGTACTTATGTATTCAGTGTGTTCTTTATTGGTGTCATGAGCAGCTTCCTTATTTAGGTGTGTAGCTCTTCTTGCTCACCTTCTTAGCTGAGTGAATATTCCAAGTTCCAAGAGTAATGTAAATAGTCACACTTAGGTAGTGTGTTGCATTTTTTACAGATGGGAAACTGATGCTGTAAAATTATATATGAATGTCAAAATTTGGCTTGGCTCCACCCATATTTGGCTTGGCTCCACCCATGACCCTAACAGCCTTAAAACCCACTAGCCACCACTGATAGGTAGACCAAGAAGGAACACTGGGAACAAAGGGGAACCAGGCAAGGATAACGGCATGAAGGAGTGCAACTAAGAAACTAGGAGACAAACGTAACAAGGAAGACAACAAACGTGTTAACAATGCAACCCACAGACAGAGTTGCACAGCAAGGCAGGCAGATAAGCATAAACAGTGAAGCAGCACTAGCAAGGAAATGGGAAGTGTATAAACTGTCAGAGCAGCGATACACAGAGGTCTAAGACAAGCATCTGTGAGAGAGACTCAGGACAAGAGGCAGCAATATGTAGAGAAACACAACAAGCCACAATTGGGGCTGAAATGTACAGTGGGAATCAGACACTCCATAGTAGGGCCACACTCAGGACTAGGAGGAGAGAAGAGCCAGTAATACATTGAAGGACAGAACAAACAACAGCAAGACAGCACTGAATACTCTAAGGAGGAATGGGGCAAAAATGTATACAGAAAGTCAAACAATCCACAACAAGGTGAGAAGCTAAGGGGAGAAACAGAGGCAAAAAATACATAGGAGTATGACAAGCCACAATAAAACTAGTTAGAGGATGGGGGTAGCAAGACACAGAAGGAGTGAAGCAATCTATATATAACAGTAACACCAAGACTAAGGGAGGAATAGGGGGCAAGTCTAAAAAGAACAGAGCACTACAACCTGGAACAAGACACATATTTATTTATTTATTTATTTATTTAATCAATTTATATCCCGGCCCTCCTGAAAACAGCTCGGGGCAGCTAACAATTTCAAAACTATAAAAATACAATTATATAAATATTTTAAAACACTCATAAAATCACAACAATAAACATGGCTAGGGTGACTAAAACAATTAATACAATAAATAAGGGTGGAGGGAGATAAAAAAAAAAAACAACCCTCCCCCTTAGGCCTGGGCAAACAGCCAGGTCTTGCAAATTCGCCGGAATGTTAAAAGGCTTGGGGCCAGGCGAGCTTCCTCCGGGAGGGAATTCCAAAGTTGCAGCCCGGCCACCAAGAATGCCCACTCCATTGTGACCCCCCCGCTTGACATGGGGGACCTCCAAGAAGGCACCCCCGGCAGACCAAAGGAGCCACTATGGGGCGCAGAGGGTGAGGCGGTACCTGAGGTACAAGGGGCCCAGACCGTGAAGGGCCTTATAGATTAACACCAATACCTCGAACCTGGCTCGGCATGCTATTGGCATCCAGTGCAGAGACTGGAGCACAGGTGTTACGTGCCCCCGATGGCCCGTCCCTGACAGGAGCCGGGCCGCCGCATTCTGCACTAGCTGCAGCCTCTAAACCAGGAACAAGGGCAGCCCCACATAGAGCGCATTGCAGTAGTCCAGCCTCGAGGTCACAAAGGCATAGATGAGGGAGGCCAGGTCTGGGCTGAAGACGTACAGATGCAGCCTCCACACTAGATATAANAGTGGCCTTCGCCACTACCTCCACCTGTCGCTCCAGGTGGAGATCTGCATCCAATATCACTCCCAGACTCCGAACCTGCTGAGCTATAGGAGGGCGAACCCCCCCAATCAGGGTGGCCGACACCTCCTTCGCTCTCCCCACCAACTTCACCTCCATCTTATCGGGGTTGAGCTTCAGTCTGCTCTGCCACATCCATTCCGCCACAGCCTCCAGACACTGGGAGAGCAACAAGACAGCAGGGTCTGGGTCAGTTGAAAAAGAGAGGTACAACTAAGTATCATCAGCATATTGGTGACATCGTACCCCGAACCCTCTCATGACCTCCCCCAAGGGCTGCATATATACATTAAATAACAATGGAGACAGAATGGAACCCTGTGGAATGCCACAGGATAAAGTGCGGGGGCAAGATGTTTCCGCTCCCAACACTACCCGCTGGTTTCTCCCCAAGAGGAATGAGCAGAACCATTCAAGAACAGTCCCGTCCAGACCCCCCAGGTCACGCAGCCATCTCAACAGCAGCCCATGGTCCACGGTGTCAAAAGCGGCCAAGAGATCTAGCAGGATGAGAAATGTCGAACATCCTGCATCCATCTCCCAGCGGAGATCGTCGACCAAGGCCACCAATGCTGTCTCGGTGCCATAGCCGGGGCGGAATCCACATTGAAAAAAGTCCAGGAAACCAATGCTATCTAGATGCGCCTGGAGCTGGATCGCCACCGCCCGCTCAATAACCTTCCCTAAAAAGGGAAGGTTAGAGACAGGTCAGTAGCTGGTGAGTGCGTCCACATCCAACGATGGTTTCTTCAGCAGAGGGCACACCACAGCCTCCTTGAGACTAGGAAACAACCTCCCCTGCTGCAGGGACATGTTAACCACCCTCGCCAGCACCGTCCCCAACATCTCCCTGGAGGCTTTCACCAACCAGGATGGGCACAGATCAAGTTCACAACTGGTGGCTCTCACAGACCCCAAGACACCCTCCACATCGGCTGGCATCACTTCCTGAAACTCCCCCCACAAAGTTGGACCAGACGAGGCCTCCATCACTTCCTGCTCTCCACCTACTGCCCCTAATCCAGTGTCAAAGTCACTCTGAATCCGAGTGATCTTGTCTGTGAAGTAGGTGACAAACTCCTCACAGTAGGCCTGGGACAAGTCCTTGTCCAGGCGGAGGGAGGCCGGACTGACCACCCCACGCACCACCCGAAACGGCTCGCCGGGCCTGACTTCGCAGATGCTATGAGAACAGCAAGGAACTCCTTCCTTGCTGTCCTCACAGCCTCAACATGGGACCGCAAATGGGGCCCTATGGAGAAGTCGGTTGGAGTCAGATCGAGTCCGACGCCAGCATCACTCCAGCCTCCTGCCTACTCTCTTCATACACCACAGCTCCTCAGTGAACCAAGGGGCCCTGTGGTGATGAGACAGAGGCAGAGGGCATCTCAGAGCCACCCTATCAATGGCCTCCCCCAGCAAGATGTTCCAATGCTGGACCAGCTCATCAACAGAATGACTGTCAAGGTCCAAGGTTCACTCCCTCAGGACCTTTTGGAACCGCTGAGGTTCCATAAGCCTCCGAGGGCGGATCATCCTAACTGGTCCATTCCCCTTCTGGAGGGGGTGCGCTGAGAGACTGGCCTGGAGGAGATAATGGTCCATCCATGACAAGGGCACAGCCCTAACCTCCCCCACTACCAGACCACCCACCTCAAGGCCAGAGCTGAAGATCAGGTCGAGGGTATCTCCCCCCACGTGGGTCGGGCAGGTGACCACCTGGGACAAATCCATGGTTCCACATAGGGTAGAACACTGACAGGAATAGATGCTCCACTAACTTTCCCGCATGCCTTATTTACAGCTGGGAGCCAATCAGGAAGTCAGACAGGTAGGGCCACAGATACAGGAAAGGGAGGGAAATCCTTTGCCAGAACCAGCCAGGTAGTGGCACGGGGGGGAAAGGACCAGCCCCATCAAAACTCTGGGTTGGGGGTTCTAGACCCAGCCCTTACAGTGTGGTACACAGTCAATCCTAGCTAGGCAGCTGCCTCGCTCTGTGGTGAGGAGGATTGAAGCTGTACAAGGGCAGCTGATGTGCACAAAGAGGTACCTGTTAGGGAGGTGCAGAAGAGAGCAGCTTTGTTTTCATTTCAAACATTTAGTGATGTATTTGTTTTTGTTTGTAATTTTAACTTTTAGTAATTAAATTAGTTTCTCATTATATTCAGTGAGCATCATTTTGCAGGTCCTGCATTCATTTAAATAGTGATTTTACTTTGTCTCTCTGACACTTTTCCATCCCCAGACTTGCAGAGAGTGCCAAGGGTGGCAGAATATTGGGGAGAGACTAGCACGCAGAAGGCAGGGGTCTGTAGAAAAACACTGCCATAGACATTGGTGGCCCTGAAACCCAGAGCGTCCCCATGGGCATTCCCATCCTGACAGGACTGCTTGCTTGGTCTTTGCTGCAGTTTCCCCCCAATCCCCACTCCCTTTCCCTTCTTGTTATTGGCGTGCAATAAAGTGTGAGAAACTGGCATGCAGCAGGTGGAAAGAGGTGCAGCAGTATCTGGGAGGAACTCCCAGGGGGTTACATAGGCTCTCAAGGGCCTTCCCCCAGCCCCTCTGACTGCCTCTGCCAAGTTGCTATCAGCATTAAAGAATGACTTATCTCAGGGGTTCTGTGTCCATCATGGTGCTGTCTGATGTGTTCCCAATACCAAATGGTCAGCGGGGATGCCAATCATATCTCTTACCTGCTCTCACCCTTTTCTCTGACTTCTCTGGAGGGCTTCACAGGGGTGGATCCAGAAGTGATGTGGATGGGGGTGCTGAAGTCCAAAGTTAGCATAGCCCCACCTCCAGCCCTGCCCCCTGCCAAGCAAGCACCATGGCAGCTTCACCCTGGGCCAGACACACTGCCCCGCCAACTCACTGGATCTGCCAGCACAGTCCTGGGGCTTCTCTTCAGACCCATGGGTCAAATGCAGGTGTGTATTTATGTGGTCTTTTTCCAGTTCCTAGACTTGGCCCCATAATCCAGTTCCTACCCCCAAACACTGAAAAACTGTACTCAAGGCTTGAACCAGTTTTACTTAGCCCCTCTTAACTGGCTGGCTGTTCCAGACGTTTCGACATGACAATGAGCCGAGTTTAGTGTGGGATCAAACTGTACAAAATACAGCTTCTCACAGTGCAAGACACATCCTGTGACTTGCGCTGTGACTGGGCAATGTTTCTGCTCTCTGCTGATCAGTCATTCAGTGAGGAGCAGGAACTCCCTGCCAGCAGGGCAAGCTTCAAGCTGTGTCTTGCAGGGTGAGCAGTTGGAGGTGCTGCTTCTCCTTGGCAAACAGCTGATCTGCGGCACACTGGGATGTTTTGAAATTTTCACAGTCCTCTGGTTGCCACATACAGAAGTATGAAGCCTGTATCACCCTAGCTATGGATGGTTCTGATGCCCCCATGAACTTGCCTAATCCTTGTTGAATCCAGTGGATTTTGCAACATCTCACATCAGAGAGTTCCATTAGCAGTATTATGGTGGGTAAAAGCAAACCTTTTTTTTTTTTTTTTTTTTTGGTAATAGACAAACCCCACAGCCAGTTAATGCAGAGCTAAAGCAGTGGTTCTAAAACTTTTTGTGGGCAATATCCATCAATTTTTAATAAATAAATAAATAAATACAGAAACCATTTGGTTAAATCCTGGACCCACCTAAACTGAGTGCACAAGGCATGGCAGGGATCAAGGTCTCTCCAGAGTCCTAGGCTGGTGTTGGGGTAACAGCTGCTGCTCAGCCTGGATGCAGCAGGCTGCACAAGGCCAAGAGGGAGACTGAGAGCAACCTCTTCCTCTCCTGGAACTCCCAGCTAGAACTTGGGCTCCCCCAATGGCTGGGAGGGTGGGATGGCCCTGTACCAGTTGCTCCAGGAGCACTACATAGGCGCTTTGCCTGAGCAAACTGTGGTGTGCCACCTCCCTGCCCCAACTGCAGCCTCAACTGCTACTGTCTGCCCTGCTGCAGCCTCCCCAGGCTCTGCTCCTGCCTCTATGACCCTCCCTGGACCCACTAGTGGGTCGGTAGGTCTCTCTCTCTCTCTCTCTCACACACACACACACACACACACACACACACACACTACTCCTCTCTTTCCCCCACTCCCCCTTCTCTTTCCCCAGCTGCTCTGACTGTCCTGCAAAGTCACTACATCACCATGCATGTGCGCAGGCAGGGGCTGGGTTGCTATGCTTCCTAAATTTGGAATGCTGGGTCTACATTTCCCAGCATTCCAGATTAGGAAACACAGTGGGTCTCCCCCAACATGTGTGTGGCTGCTGGGGTCTTTAACAACATGCTTATCAGCATGGCAGCAGTATTGGGTGGGGGAGGGGCATAATTCCTTCCCCTCCGCCCAGGCTGCTGCAGAGGGGGTTTGGGGGACCTGCGGATTTTAAACGGCAGCAGCATCGGGTAGCAGTAGTTCCTTCTGCTGCACAGGCTGCTGCCAAGAGGGCTTGGGGTCAGTGGGCAGCACAGTGAAAAAGGTGGGTGCTGGGTGGACTCTGGAGTCAGCACGTACCCCCACCCCCCAGGAGTGGGCTGAAGTGAAGCTGGCCCTGCTGATCACCCCACCCCCCAGTCATGGGGAAGCCTGCTGAGCTCCAAAAGGAGAGGGTGGGGGACTTGGCACACTCTTGGTTGGTCAGTGGACCTCCCCAACACCCCCTGACTGGGCTCCCAGAGGCAAGCCCCCCATAAGTGGTGCTGCAGTGTGCAGCCACTGGTGCCTACTTCTCACAGGGAAGTGGTGCCAGCTCTGAAAGACCCCGAGGCTCAGTGCTCAAGCCTGCCCCTGCAGCCCTCCCCATGCAGTGAGCGAGTCCCCTCCCTGAAAATACTTCTGCATCCCAGCAGCAGGACACAGCGTGGAGGAAGCAACATGGTCCCTAAGAATTTTGCCAGCCCCGCCTCCAAAAATGATATGGGGGGCGGGTCCAGTGTGATGTGAGCCATGGCTGACCAATGGGGGGCTAAAGTCCCCTGAGCCCCTCCGGTGAATCCGCCTCTGCTTCAGACTGCATAGAAGGCAACCTGTATAGAGTCCAATGGGGGCAAAATGAAAATGTATCTTTAAAAACAAATTTGAATATATATTGTTTTAGTAACTAAGATGAACATAGAAAATTAGTTGTACCCACTGGGGAAAAAGAAAAGCACAGACTAGTGGGGGAACATGCTGTCCTCATGGGGATACATTGAGTGGGTTGCAAAATTCAGGATGCCCCATTGCCTTGTCCTGCAGATAGCCGAAATCCTCAGGCCATGACTGGAGAAACAGCACAGTGATGCAGTCACCCATCCCCATGGATAAGTACATTGCCAATTTGCCTGTAAGCTCAGCACTCCAGACTCCTACTGTTCTGTTGCCCAGAATTTGGCATTGGAGCCTCCACAGTGGGCACCATACTAGTGGAGGTTTGCACAGTGATTGTAGAAGTGCTGTTGAATTGAGTGGTATAGTTGGATGACCCCATAGAAGGGATGGAGGGCTTTTGGCAGGAAAGATTCCCAATCTATATAGGGGTGATGATGGAAGCCACATCAGCATCATATGCCCACCCCAGAGCAAGGATTACTACCTTAATCAGAAGGGGCTTTTCTCTATGGTTCTCCAGGCTGTAGTGGACCATGTGCCTGGATCGTGGATGTGCTGGCAGGGTGGTCTAAGATGAACCACAACACCTGCATCTTCTATCAGTCCCCCTTCTTTGGCTGCATGTACAGTTGAGACTTTGGAGACCTCCACTGAAACATGCGTTGAGACCTGTTGAGCAACAGACTCATGAGGCCTGTTGTTCTCAGGGACCCTATCTTCCCACTGAAGCTTTGGCTCATAAAGGCAAATAGAGACCAAATAGTACAATGAAATCTTGTATTGGACCAGCTTCAGTTTGTGGAGCTGTAAGCTTTCAGACTTAACAAGGTCCTTCCTCAGGCAAGTCAGGAGTAAGAACTGCTATGCTATTTTGTCTGTTTGCATATACTTGGGACCAACATAGGAACCATACTCTCTTGACCCTGGCTCATGAAGGCATACAGCATTGCCCAGACCCTGGAGCAAAGCTACTCTAACCGGCAGCTCAGTGCCACTACAAAAGTTGTATCCAGGTACTCCATGTCCTCGACCAGAAACTCTCAAGCCCTCAAACAAGGGCTAGCTCTCAAGTTTATGGGGATATACCCTGAGAGTCCTGGTGTCCGCATTGACCCGTGCTGGGGCGGGGGTGGGGAAGGGCATGGAGATGTCTGCCGGTGGTCATGCCTTCTGTGGGGTAAGTGGGAGCAGTTGAAGTGGGCAGTGGAAGAACCATACCCAAACTGTTTTAACTTTGTCAATTACATGTATTCAAATTGTGTACACTTTATACAATGAACTGTTGAGAGTGTCAGAATGTCAAATGAATGAATGAGAATGTCCGTGTAGACAACTGTATGTAATAGCACAACAGGACAGAGTTAAGGCAGTTTGAAAGAATTGTTCATCGTTGAATTATGAAAATAAATTAATGATTAATAAAGAATAAATTGATAGTCTAGTTAGTGATAAATATTAATAAGACTAGGTATGTATAATAAGGAAGTAAGTACATATCTTATGTTCATGTTGATGGTAAATTATGAAATAGAAAATCTTGAAATAATTTCCATGCTTTTTGGTTTTTATGTTCTATTGGAAGGTATGTAGTTAAATGTTTTTTTAATTGTAATTATAATGAATTTTCATTTTTTTGGCCTTTGTTAGGTCAAAATGAACTTTGTGCAATGTTTTTGAGGAGGAAAGTTTTTTGTTTTTGACACTGTTCTGCCGTTTTTTGTTTTTGACACTGTTCTGCCATTGAAAAACTTCAATGGTTTTTTAAACCATGAGAATTTTTGTTTAGGAAAATCACATTAATTGCAATGTGATTAATATAGTAATGAGAATGTTAAAAGATATCACATATGTCAGTTTTATATGATTCACTGTACCATGGACACACTATGTCCCACACGGATACATTCAGACAGGTTTTAGAAAATGCACTGACACACCACAGAAACACACACTCACTCCTTTCAACCCCACGCTCACTCATTATCTTTCTCTCACACACACACCATCCAGAAACAAAGACACTTCCCCTTCCCCTAGGGATAAATCACTTCTTAATCTTGCTTCTGCCACTGGATTTTTTTTAAATTTATTTAAAATTTATATCCCGCCCCTCCTGGCCACAGTTTTTTTTAAAAATGTTATTGAATGCCCGACATTCAATAACATTTTAAAAAAACAATTTAATCAGTTTAAAACAATTTAAAATACAATACAATGTGAGGAAACCCCCCACCTCTACCCCTCGCCAAATGCCTGATGGAACAGCCAGGTCTTACATACACGCTGAAACAGCAGGAGAGTGGGAGCCAACTGAGCCTCCTCCGGGAGCAAATTCCACAGCACAGGGGCAGCCACCAAAAAAGATCTAACATTTTAATTCTATCCTTAAAATTCCAAACTAAACAATTAATTTGGAACTGTAATTCTATCCTCTAAGGTGTTTGTAATTCTCCCCAGTTTTGTGTCACCAACAAAATTGAGAAGTGCATTGTCCATGCCTTCATCTTATGAAGTTATTGATCAGCACTCTATTGTGATTCAATACACTTTGGGGTCTGCAGCCCTTGGGCCAGGGGAAGGGAGTTCTGGAATTTCTTCTAAGGTGTTTTTCTCAAGTTCAGCGCTGCCTGAATGTCAAAGAAAGATCAGTGAAGCTCTAATGCATTTGCTCAACTAAACATATTATTCACTAGACCAAAGCCTGATAGGCATTTGGACTATGTAAGCCTCTTAGATTTTGTTGAAAGATTATTTTTCAGAAGACAGAGGACTTCCATCTTTACTGAGAATAAGATGGATAAAGAATAGTGAAAATATTGTCTGTCATATTTCTAGTTTGCTAGTCTTGGAGGTTATTTCTTGTTCTTGCAGGAATGTGGGAATATAAAATCCATTGGTGAGGAACTCTGTGATGTTAGCAAATTTTCCATACCACTGCGCATGCACCAGCCGAACTGTTTAATAACTTGGTTTTTGCTGCACCAACCACTATCATCTTACAGTAGCACTTGGTGGCCATCTCATACGCCAAGGCTGTGAAGTCTAGGGGCTAAACTCATCAGGTGGGGGGAGAGATGGATCGCTCAAAATCCTCCCTGCGGAGTGAATAAATAAAAGTCATGCAACTTTTCATACCCTTGCGCATCCACAAGCCATCAGAACTTATTTTTTAATGTTTAATAACTTGGTTTTTGCTGCACCAAGTGCTATCATGTTACAATAGCACTTGGTGGCCGTCTCATACTCCAAGGCTGTGAAGTTTGGGGGCTCAAGTCATGGGGGGGGAGAGGAGATATGGATTGCTCAAAATCCTCCCCATGGAGTGAATAAAAAGTCATGCAACTTTTCATATGGAATGAAAAGTATGGAGTGAGGCAAGAGGGTAATTGACATGAAATGGATTAGAGCTTCTGCTTGCTGGCGGCTTCTGAAGCAAGAGGGTAATTGACATGAAACTGACTAGAACGTAACATCTTTGTGATAGAGCTGGCTCCTGATAAAGTTACGTGGCGGCAGCGAGGGAGCAGAGACAGGCAGAGGATCCCCAGCAGCAACGGCTCAGACTCTCCTGGAGCTATACCAGCAGTGACAGCAGACCAGGCCTGGCGTACGAGCCCAGTGGCAGCAGCTGGGTGGAGCGTGGGCAGGAGCCGAGCCCCGAGCTGTAATTGATCAGGTGGTGACATACCGAGGGAAGCCCTTTATCAACCAAGCCAGTGCACACCTGCACCGCGGAACTGAGACTGGGTAGTAGTGATGCTCGGTGAGGGCTGTAATTGAGCAGGTACTGAGGGTAAACCAAGCCAGTGTATGCCTGTGCCATGGGCATGCGCCACGGGTGGCACACCTAAGGGCTGCGCGTACAAGGCCGCGCAGCCTTAGGTGCTGGCTGGGCACTGGGCCCCCCGTGTAACAGTTTAAATTTTGCTAGTTGATTGTAAATTTCAAGTGGAAGCAAGGTGGGTGTGGGGTCTGTAATCCTCCCCAATATAAAATGGAGAAAAGGGGTACTAGCTCCAAAAGGGCGAGATCTGATGGTAGAGATTCATCCCCCTGATAAACAACCGAGGACATTCCAGCCCAGAAGTTCCCTTTGTAGGGGTGGTAACCTCTAATTGGTTTCTTCCTTTAGCAACGGAAGGGTTGGAAGTTTCTCCCTTATTTTCCGGGCAATCTAAGAGGAAATCCCAACCGGGATTAGAAACACTCCCTATGCCTCATGGTATCCCCCCTATGAAAGAATGCGGAAAGAGGAAGGAGATTGAGAATAAAGATAAAGAGTTCTTTCCTCCGAGGCTATTTTGGCAGAGCATGGTACAGCTCACTGCTTATACTGTAAGATCTATCTTCCAGAAACAGAATGTATTAACAACGAATGTAGAGTGTCTTATGGGTATGGACAAAGGAGGATTATTACCCACAAATTACTGTAATCCCCTATCTAGGGGAAGCAAAGTGGAGAAGGTGCCCTATAATCAGTTTCAAAAATGGCCATCAAATCTGTGTGTTTTGGGGTTACAGACATCGGTGGATGAGCATTCAAGCCAGGGGAGGCTTCAATTGGCCCCTGATAAAATTATAGTAACTGCCTTGCCTCTAATAGGAAATTACCCTCCAGCGTGGGATACCCCCTGGATGCTGCTGAACATTTTAGGTTTTTGTTAAAAATTCCTTTAACAAGGAAAGACATTAGGTCTGTAGCCCATGTTGTACGTAGAAGGGGTAGATGTACAGTGTTAATTAATTTTAATTCTGAGGCTTGGGTTAAGGCCATTTTGAATAAAAATATATTTCTTAGGAGTAGCAAAATGTTTGTATCTCAGGTATTTTATGAAGGGAGGCCTGGTGCATGAAAACAAAATCCTGGGCAGCAGGTTCCGGAAATGAGGTGTTTACACCCCCCTAGCAGAAAGGCTTTGTCTGTTTCACCTTCTAACGCAAACAAATTAGCCTAGCGGCTAAATCCCCCTCAATTATCAGGGGGGCAGGAGGCTTGTTGCTCAAGAATTACTCTATCCCCAACAGCAAATAAGGTAGTGCAGGTGCTGAGTTCTTCCGATTTAGTGGAAGTACAGGAGATATAACGATCAAGAAGTGATTTAAATGCACCAGAGAGGCAAAAGGTTCAGATCGAGGGCCAGGTCCAAATATTGGAGCGAATGTCATATTTATATGATCATCTGAAGGGTAAAATTAGATTGAGGAAAGAGGCTGTGAGTTTGGATGAAGCTCTGATAGAGCCTTTAATGGAGAAGATAGTGGGGATTTTTTCTCCCAGGGCACAGGTTAGCCATGCCCAGAAGGGAATATTGTTGGCAAATTCTAGAACGGAGGATAGGGGTATAGCCCAGGAAGAAGGAAATATATCTGGATCTGGTCCGCCAGTAGGTGGTATTGCTAGTCCTTTCCTTCTGGGGAAATCTTGTGAGATCAGAAGGTCTGGTGAAATGGCGGGTGATGTTTTGGGTGCAGATCATTGTAATTTGACTGCTATAGATCTGCAAAAGGGGTATTTATCCTCCAGTCATGCTACGTCTGGTCAGCAAGTAAAACTAGTTAGGGCATACCCCTCAGAAGTTCCTTTGCCAATAGCTGAGCAGACTGTTTTTTCCTTCTCGTTTGAAAGATCACAGGTACTAAGATGTGAAAATTTCACTCTTAGTAATAGCACCCCTAAGCATAAAGTTGCTCAGTTGGTAGGAGTAGTGGATACTGTGTGTGAGGTGGGTAGCCCCCCCCCTTATGATCAAATTCCAGAGGGTACGGGTGGGCCGTATCGTGAAGAGGTCCAGGTTCAGGTGAAGGGTGCCTCTCAGGGGGTTTGACAGTTTTCCCAGGCACCTATTTGTGTGTCTCCAGAACCAGCTGATGATTCAAGCTTGGTAGTTAGAGTATTATCATGGAACATCGCGGGGAGGAAGGGGAAAGATGATCATCAGGATTTTATTGGTTTTCTTGGAAGTTTTGATTTAGTGTGCCTGCAGGACACTTGGGTAGAGGATCCTGACCTAATAGAACTTGAAGGTTTCTTTAAATGGGTATTACCGGTTACTTCTTCAAAGGGAAGGAAAGGAAGACTCTCTGGGGGTTTAGTTGTCTTTTTAAGAATAGATTTGGGGTTGGAAGCTTTGCTAGTTCACGATGATGAGGCTACAATTCAGGTTTTAAGGATCCAATTTGTAAATTCCGGCTGGATTCAGATTTACAATGTTTATTTTCCGCCCGGATCTAAAGGCAACTCGATGTGGCCATCCTTTTGGGATGTTTTTTCTCGGAATATCAAAAGGTTCCCTGAGGATCAATTGTTGATCTTTGGGGACTTTCATGGAAAGTCCAGTCACGGAATTGTATATTTTAAATGGAAATGCTCCCAGCGATCCTTTTAGGGCTTATACTTTTTTAAGTGCCAAAAGATCAAGTGTAATTGATTATGGGTTAATTTCCCCTTCCTTGTTGCAAAATGTGAGCTCTTTTGAGATAGCTTGTAATATTGAGAGCAATCACTTTCCTTTAACACTCTCTTTGGAACATCTTTTGGGACGAAGCTCCAATATATCTTCCCCGATTTTGGAAGGGGAGTTAGTTCAGTATGGGCTGTGTAGGTTAAGATGGGTGCCTAAGATTGATCAGCTGCTAAAATCCAACTTAGAATCTAGTGCAATGGTGACTCTTAGAGATAGGTTATGCTCAACGATGGACATATTCTATGCCCTTAAGCTTTTGGATATTATATCCCACAATTTACTTCCCCATCTAACGAAACCAGTGAATTCTCATATTAAGAACTCTTTTCATCTGGGCTGGTGGGATTCAGAATGCAATAGGAGGAAATCGGACCTTAGAAAGGCAGCTAGAAGACTGAAATTTAATAATTCTGAAGAACAGATAGCCTATAGACGACTGAGGGTGGAATATAAGTCCTTTATCTTTAAGAAAAGAACAGATTATGTGCATGGATATTGGGATAAATTGCTGGATGCTTTGGAAAGAAATGACAATAGGTCATTCTGGAATTTAATTAATAGTTCTCTTCAAAGCAGAATCAGGATAGTTGAGTCTCAAATACAGCAGTCGGCCTGGGTTCGGCATTTCCCGAAATTTTTAATGCTAGTTACCAGACCAGACAGGGATTGCCTGCTGCCCTTCCCTTGATGCCCATGTGGGAGGAGGTGACAGCAGATGAGGTAGAAGAGGCGATTCTCCTTTTAAAAAATGGGAAATCCCCGGGGGGGATTTTTTTGCCAGCTGAGATCTTTAAACAAAATTGTGATTGGTGGTACAGTGCGCTTGTCAATTTATTCACCTTGGTAAATGAGTATGGAATTATCCCGGACTACTGGAGGGCGAGTATAGTGGTGCCAATCTTCAAAAAAGGCAACAGGAATATTCCCAGTAACTATAGGTCAATAAGTTTATTACCCATTATTTCAAAAATATACTCCCGGTTGTTATTAAAAAGGTTAAATCAATGGGTCCTTAGTGAGGGACTTCTAGAAGAGGAGCAGGATGGTTTTCAGTCTGGCCGGAGTACAACAGATCATTGCTTTACTTTAAATCATGTCAAACCATTCCAGAGAAATAGGGTTAGATCTGTAAGCAGCTTTTATAGATTTTTCATCCGCCTTCAATCTGATAGATCGGGATATTTTGTGGGCCAAATTGGAGCGTCTAGGCATAGACCTTAGGTTACTTACTCTGATTAGATCTCTCTATTCGTGTACAAGGCTCCAGATCCGATTGAACAGGAGAGGAGGGTTATCGGAAGAGATCCCTACATCCAGAGGGGTAAGGCAGGGTTGCCTATTAGCGCCAACACTTTTTAATCTATATGTGAACCAATTGATTTTGGATCACAAGGATATTGGTGATTATTTGGCCCCCAAAATTGGCGATCAACGGTTGTCGGTCCTAATGTATGCGGACGACACCGTTTTGCTTTCTACGGCCAGATTGGGCCTATTGAGATTGTTGGCTGATTTCGGAGAAAAATGCGGCATACATGGGCTGAAAATAAATTATAAAAAAACAAAAATTGTTGTGTTTGCAAAGAAATTTATATCGAGGCCCTGGCATATAGGAGAAAACCAGGTAGATCAGGTTCCTACCTTTAAATATCTTGGATTAGTTTTCTCTCACAATAATTCCTGGGTGCCGCACATACAATCTATTAAACAGGAAACCTCAGCAAGTGCTGCAGTTATTTAAAAAAAAAATTATGGTAAGGGTGGCTAGCTGGTTGCTCCAGTCTTGAAAGTCTTTGAGAAAAAGGTCCTTTCAAAATTGTGTTATGGTGCCCAATTGTGGGGTTACTCCCCATCAGTGATATCTCTTTTGGAACCAAAACAAAATAAATTTCTGTGGAAATTACTAGGGGTTCCTCCAGGAACCCCTGCTGTATTGGCGAAATTAGAAACTGGGTGTATGTCTCTTGGGGTGATTATTGCTAAATCCTTGCTTTTTTTTGCATTAAAATTGGCCTTGAGTACTAAACATTCACTCACCCAAAGGTGTTTTGAGATAGAAAGGATCTCAGCAAGATATCCATGAATGAGGGCGGTAGATTTCCAGTTAAAAAAATTGGGTCTCCCGCTCTCTTTTTTGATGCAAGTTCCTGAATCTTCCCCTTTTATTGTCAAATTCTCCCTCGGAGTGGTAGTGGTTATCTGTTGGCCTTGATTAATCCAGGCCTAAGGAGAGCCTTTACTGCTCTTCGATTTCAATCCTTTATTTCAGCTATTTCTGAAGGAAGATATACGGGTCAACCCTATGCCCAGAGGTTATGCCCTCGTGGGGGAGATGTCGTAGAAGATTTGGTGCACTGTTTATTACACTGCCCATTGTATAAAGGTCTTAGAAGAGAGCTATGGCATAAGATTAACTCTCCCACAGGTCCTCAAATGGTTTGGTATGCTTCTTTTTGGCAGATGAGACTGCTGTAGTTATAGAAGCAGTTGCTTGGTTTGCTTATTGTATGGCAATCCTTAGGGAGAAATATGTAACATAGGGGCAGGTTGCCAGTGGCGATGGGTTTATGGAAAGTTGGGAGTTACTGTATTGTATTTGTGTTATTGTGCCTCAAAATTCTATGATTGATTCATGTTTGAATTGTGTTGGTAAATTGTTTAGGATAACTTGATAATTTTATATTTTGTACCTAAGCTTGTCATGGCAAAATGGCCAGAACAAGAAATAAAGAAAAGAAGAAAAAAAAGATAGTTACGTAATTTTAAAAAGCAGAGTCATGTAACTTTTCTTATGATGTTTTTTCTAACACCACAAATGGTGGTCTGCGACTGCTTGACTGCGCATGTAGCAGTCAGCAGAACTGATTTTTTAATGTTTAATAACTAGTTTTTGCCTGCACCAAGCACTATCATACTACAGTAGCAATGGATGGCCGTCTCAGGCTCCAAGGCTGTGTAGTCTGGGGGCTCAACTCGTTGGGAGGAGGTATCGATGATTCAAAATAGTTGGGATGCCATGCATTTTGACCACAACCTATATAACTGTTGAAAAGTTAAACTTTTTATTTTCAAGCTGGATCTTCAAACTTTGCACATATGATGGTCCCCACAAATATAAACAAATGGGTCTGTGAATAGAAATTGCCCTAGTATTTATTGTGCATAAATCCAACTAGAAAACCTATAAGTATGAACAATTATACATATAAGTAAATGTAAAGACCACCATAGCAATAAGGAAAAAGTTCCAAGGTGGAACCTCTTTGCAAAAGTCCAGTAATTTCACCAGCGTGTTTCAAAACTTCTTCAGGGCTTCAAAAAAACCTTTTAATTTTCTTGGGGGACTGCGCATGCATGCATAGTGGCTGCACGTGCTCCGCAGAGCTCCAACCTGACCGCCACACTAAAAAGCAGCCCACCACAAGTTAAAAAAAAAAGAGATCCTTCCAAAAATAAGTGGCATGAGTGGTAGGAGCAAAGGGAGCAAGCCCCTATCTGCAAGAAGCATGCTGGAACTGTTCGCAAGGTCTGCGGGCTCCGAGCGGCCTGATCAGGCTGCACAGAGAGCGGTGGAGAAAATGGTGGCTCTCGCTGTGGCAGAGAAAGAAGGGGAGAGCAGAGGTGAGGACCCAATAAAACAAACTGCCACCCTGTTAGCTGACTTTAAAGAGGACATGAAAAAAGAGCTGGGGACAGCACAGAAAGCAAGGGACAGGCTGGCAAATCAAATGAACAAACTGCAGAGCTCTGTAGATAAAGGGAGCAACAAGCTGGAGGAGTTAGCTACGAGAACTGGGTCAGTGGAGGATCAGATTCTAGCAGTGGAGGAGCAGATGGTGGGGTCAGCAGAACAAGAGAAAAACTGTAAAGAAGCCACAAATATCTGTAGGAGCAAGATTGAAGACCCTCTCCAATCCGGCTTCCGCCCCCTCCACTTTACTGAAACTGCCCTGGCCAAGATCACCAATGATCTACTTGTTGCTAAATCTAAATGCCTCTACTCCATTCTTGTCCTCCTTGACCTCTGCTGCCTTTGACACTGTCGACCACTCGCTCCTATTGGACTCGCTTTACTCTTTGGGCTTCCGTGGCTCTGTCC